>QANY01008651.1:2830093-2985197 GCA_003255025.1 Datisca glomerata
ATTTTTTTAATGGTCTTTGAGCCACCCATTAAAAAGTAATTTATTTTGTTCATTTCTATGATACAAAATTCCTCAAATGGGACATTCAAAAAATAAATCTCTTTAACCTTTTGCATTAAAATAAAAAAATGGATAACATTTGATCAAATTTGGTAACCATTTTACAATGGGTGTTGTGGGGTGCTAATACCTTCCCCACACACAAACGACTCCCGAACCAACTTTGAGTTTTCGTAGATCAAAAAAATTTTCATCTTAAAATTGGGTGACCAATCACACCCTAAAATGATTGGTGGCGACTCTAAATTTCTTTTTCCTAAAACAAAAATAAATTTTTTTAATCGCCGCTCCGCGTCACACGCACGTTGCGACACTCTTTAGACGAAAGACAAGCACGACTAAGTCCATACTATCCTTTCACGTGATAAGGACCAGATAAAAGATCGGCTCACACGTGACAGGAGTATTGAGAAGACAATCACACATCGATGAGTAGCACTATTGGGCTAAGAATATAAACTTAGAATAACCTTCAACTTTCAGGATAGATTTTGAGTTGAGTTATGCTTTAAGATTTTAACAAAAAGAAATTAAAAATTAGTTTTGGAAAATGAATTCCCAAAAAGAAAAACAAAAAAATAATTAACATTTGAGAACAAAACAAAACGACATAATGGTGGTTTTCTCTAATACAATCAAGTTTACAAACTGGAAAGGTTAACTAGAAACTTCAATTAGATTCAAACAAACTGACCCTATAATCACTCTTAAACAAAGCATTTCCAATTTTCAAACGTTAAATGCTATGCGCAACTAGTTAATTAAACGTCCTTTTTACGCTACTGGCCTAGTTTCGTAGAAGAATATTATATGCGCATGATCAGTAGAATCATATTCATTATTTTTGGAGAGAAAAGATACACCATACTGACGGAAATTAGAAAGAGAGTAAAAACATATATTCGTACGAGCTACATTAGGCATGGTACTGCTAATAATACCAACCCTTGTATTTGCTGCATGGATAGTGAGGAGAAGGACAACGATTAGGGAAACAACCTCCCAGAAGATAATTGGCTTCTTCTTTTTAGTCATTTTGATCACTAAATCAGCCTTCTGAACTTTTAGGTGTGTCTATGGTAAGAAAATGAATGATATACTTTATTAATAATAATAATGTAATACACAGAAAATGTACATAATACAGAGAAATAAATTTACAGAGAAAACTTAGACCGATGCATGCTAATAGTGCAATGAGCTAAGAGAGTAACGACGGTGCTCATAGTCTTGGACGTCTGTGTTCAGTATACAACGATCTCTTCGAGGTAGTAAGCAACACAACAATACTATCTCTCTTGATAAACCAAAAACTGTTTGTGTTTCAAATATATGCTATTGATGAATCGAAAATTTCTAACCCCAATAATTGCCCATGAAAATAACTTATATAGAAATCATTGTGACTGTCTAAATAGTCATAAGCAACAGTTGCAAAACTGCCTACATGATATCTCTTGAAAATAAAACTCTATGTTAGACACTTCTTAAATATATTTGAAAAATGAAATAAGAACTAGAAAGGTCTAGCCAAGAACCTATAACTAGAAAGGTTATAGGTTCAAATCAATCTCAAAATACCCCAAGAGCCTAACAATTCATCAAAAACCCTTAAATATATTTATGACAAGACTTAGATTTGAACCAATAACCTTAAGAATCCACTAAAAATCCTTACCACCAAACTATTAACTAACTTATCTCTATTCACGATATAACAAATATAACATTTATATGTTCTATGAACTTATTAGATCGAATGTCCCCGATGAGGTCAGTAGTGTTACTTATAGGCTAAATTACGCATTTAGTCCTTTAACTATGTATAATTTTCTAAATTGGTCTTTAAACTTTTTTATGATAGTCCGGTACATATGGGCCACTAGATCAGACGTGAGTGACGTGGAGGAGATAAATTTGTAAAAAAACAAAAAAAAACAAATGTTTTATACATTTGAGTAGACATAAACCATCAGAATGAAATCTGACGGTCTGATATGAAATTTGCACCAGTGTGGTGGTGCAACTCTAGGTTCTTAGGCTTATGTTTAGAGAATTATTTTAGAAAAAATTAGGAGTTAGGCTATTTTAAATTTTAATTTTGTATTATATTTTTTAATTTTATGTTTTACACATATGTCTGGGTTCTTCTTTTAGTTTGTTAGTTAGTTATGATTTTATTTGGTCATTTATGTTCTTGACCTTTTGTAAAACTAATTGCATGTTTTTTAGGTTTTATTATTTTTTATTCATTTATAGGTTGTCGCTGCTTCACGTCTCTATTTTTCCTCATCTCCGGCAGTTTTTGCCTAGCCACGAGTTTTCTCCAATTTCTCGTCCATTAAACATTGCCTTCTCCATAGCTTCCTCCACCAAAATACCCACTCCCCTCTCTCACAAACCAGCCCCAATAACCCCTAAAACCGTTTCTGTAGCGCCTCCACTATCCTTCACCCATGACCTCCGCTCAAATTTCCAAAAAAAAATTATATATCTCGACTCCATCGGTTTCAACTTCTTCTCTTTCATCAAAAATCTCATTCCAATCATCTTCGTATCTCTCACCGACATTAAGTCTATCATCGATTTCATGACCTACATGAACTTCACTACCATCGAATTTTCTAGTATATTATTATATACCATAGAGTATACATCTATAAACTACGTAACGTTGTCCGCGAGGGAAGGATCCCTTATTAGTAAATGTAATTTTATATATTTATTATGTTTTTTAGGTTTTAAGCATGAAGCATTATAAATTTTAGTCATTTATGTAAATTACAATTTTTTGAGCCATTTTTTCTTTATTTTCTTATAGTGGTTTATTTGTCAAATTGAGCGATTATTCTAGTACACAGGTGCATGTACATTATATGATCTATGTTTATGTATCAAAACTAGGTCCACATGTACCAAAAAAATACCATATAACATACCTAGCTTTTACACGTGAATAAAGGCCTCTTTTACGCGTTTCTAATTTTCAGGCGTTTACTAGTTTAGAGAATACTAAATTAGTAATTTAGTCTATACAGCGTCTTTTGAAATTTCAATATTTTTGTTTATAAATCATTTATGTGGTAGAGTTGATCATATTTAATAAGACAACTTTGAATAAGTCAGTGACTAAGTCATAGATGTCGATCTTGAGAAAAGATCACCGGTACCAGAAATTTGAATATTATATTCCCTCATTCATCACGTTGTAATGGTCTCTCCATTAATCAATTTTAATGTGATTTTGAATCAAACTAGTCCAAAATTATATGTTTTACGGTGGTTAAGTAATTTAAAATACATGTAGAATTTTCTCCTTATCGAAGAATTTCTCAAAGATTTTCTTCTTTTTTGCGTTTACCCTTAGCCATCTGAAGTGGGTATTATTGGAAAATTTTCTTTTTCTAAAAATAAAATGTATTATTTTATGGTTCTTGCACTAATTTTTTTTATTAGGATTGCAATGTAATTATCATTATTTGATAGGTTAAATTGTATATATTCATTTTGTGATCTAATTAGAAATACAATACCGTTAGATTGTGATTTTTAATTTATAAGATTTAATCTCAACCGTTCATATCTAATTCTCTATTATGAGAAGAAAGAATTATGTAATCTAACTGAAGAAAAGTCATTCCCATGAAGCTATGCTATATATATGTTATATTCTACAATACCTCATTAATCATTCCATAGCTATCAGAGTGGGTAGTGCTCTCTAGAGTTTCCTACATAGAAGCTCAATGTATTCATATCTGAATGTTCTTCACCGCCTTTTGTGGCTGATTATTGTTCTTTATGACTGGTTATTGCTTTCATTGTTGCTTAATTGCTTACTTGAATAATTATTTTTATTTAATCTTACACACCACCCCAGTGGCTGGTTATTTTTATGCTTGATTATTTTCTTATAATCTTTGATTATTTAATCTGTGAATCTGACGTATTCGTTTCTATTTGGTTTGCTTAAGGCACCCCAATAAGAGCTATTAGATACGTAAATCCTGAGGGTAGGGTAGTTGTACAGGAAAATGGGAGAAGAGTTGACTTCATAGGAGGTTGTAGAAGTCATAGCAGTTTAGTAAACGAAATACATGATAAAATTTTTAATCATAAGTATAATTTTGTTATCATTAGTCATGAGTAGATTATTTAAACGTAATTCTTCATGTAACAATAGATCTACAATGAATACAATACCAAACATAATAAATGAAGAGCATTTTGAATACTTAGTAGATGATCAATTAGATCTTAGAGTATGTAAGATACCCTAAATCCCTAGTAAAGAAATTTATAAATCAACATGGTCTGTTGTTTCCTTCAAACCTCAACATTATGTAAAAATAATTGAAAAAATATATACTCTTGGGAAAGAGCATGAAACTTGTCAATAACTTTCCCCAAATGTGATAAAACAGCACATTGAAGAAATATATAGTTTTCTTCATTTTGGTTTAGTCCAGATTGGAGTTAAACCACTCACAAGGAGAGACATAAATACCTCTATCTTGTTAGCCTTGCGAGATACAAGATTCACAAATTTTAATGATAGTATTTTAGGATTAATTGAATCCTCACTTTATAATGGTCCAATTCATTCCGATTGTTTTTCAGATTTGTCTGTTAGTCTAACAGACCCCCCATATTCTTAAATCTCTAACTTATCAAAACTAGTGATCCTAGAAGGTTCTCAACCCCTAGCTTTGATTTTCAGAATTTATTATAAAGAAGACTCTAGTGTGATGTCTGCTAATTATCCCCCACCTGAAAAAATTATAATTAATCATAAAAATTATTTAATCACTGCTTCTCCTTTTAATATTTCAAAGGAAGAAGAACCCAATAAAAAAGTACTTGAAGAACTCAATTACACCAATCAAAATTTAATAACAATACGAAAACAATTAGATAAAATTGAGAATAAGGTTGATGATTTTCATGAACCTAAATCTAGTGAATCTCTGAAAGAAACTCCTTTAATAAATCTTTCAGACAAACCATTTTGAATATTGTTCTCCTCAATAAAAAGATAGATAAAATGCTTCAAGAATTGAAGAATAAATCTATTGAATCATCTTCTTCTATTAAGATTTTTAACCAAGACAGTAGTTCTGAATCAGAAAGTCATAGATCAGAATCCACCTATGAATCATCCACAATCCATGAATCTTCGAATATCCACAATATTGAAGAGAAATTTAAAAAAATTAGAAATTAATAAATTGGAAGGAAGTGGCATAAAAAGCCTATTCCTCTAGACATTCAAATTACTGACTCATCTTTAGTTAATCAATTTTTTATTTCTGTAGAAAAATTACACAAATAGAATATTGATGGTCTTTGTGAACAAGAAGTCCTCAACAAATTATAGCACATGGCCATGGTAGCCAACAGTTACATTATCATATACAATTTACCTCAAAATAAGGTAATAAAATTTTAGTCACAAGATTCACAGGAATGCTTTATTCGTGGTCAGAAAAGTATCTCACTAAAGAATCTAAAATTCCATCCTTTCAGCAATAAAGAGGAGCCCCAATTCTTGGACAGGATCAAGAAACAATACCTGATGCCATCAATACCCTATTCTACATAATAATTGAATATTTCATTGGGATGCCAAGTAATGTTACTTCACATATGGATGACCAATTGACCAATCTTAGGTGTCTTACCCTAAGTGATTTCGACTGGTACAAAAATATATTTTTGTCAAGAGTAATGTCTCGGGATGATAGTAGTCAACCCTTTTGGAAAGAAACAATTATCAATGGCTTACCCAATTTGTTCACCCACAAAATTAGAATAGTCCTTAGTAATGACCTAGAAAATATAGACTATGATAGTCTCACCTATGATACAATAATTAGTACAATACAAAGGGAAGATCTAAGAATGTGCATAGACATGAAAATTAACAAACAAATTAAAAAAGAAAATAAAATTGCCAAGTATGAAAATTTCTGTGAGCAATATGGTTTACCCGCTATTGCTCATTTCCAAAAGAATAGGAAAATTCTCATCTTAATCTTAAAGGAATTCACAAACCTTATAGGAGAAAATACCATAGAAACAAGAATAAAAGTTTTGACAAATACTTTTCTAAGAATAAAAATTATTCAAAGAGAAAATTCAATAAAAAATTGGTTGATAAAAGTAAAATTAAGTGTTTAAAAT
Source organism: Datisca glomerata (assembly GCA_003255025.1). Taxonomy (NCBI): domain Eukaryota; kingdom Viridiplantae; phylum Streptophyta; class Magnoliopsida; order Cucurbitales; family Datiscaceae; genus Datisca; species Datisca glomerata. The sequence goes on from QANY01008651.1 coordinate 2,836,337, forward strand.
GTGGCAAGAATGGTCATTTTTCCAACACTTGTCAAGTCAAAAATAAAATTAATCAATTAAAATTATCTGACGAAGATAAATTTGAATTGTTTTGAATCGTAGAATCAATAGATTACTATGAAAGTAGTAATGAAGATTTAGGAAAATTTGAATCTCCTAAATCTGATGAATCAAACTCTTCGAGTTCTAATAGTGATTCACCTAACATCTCTCTTTGGTATAGGGATAGTTGTTGTAAAAAAATTGCTAATGTTTTAACTGAAAATGAAGAACAAGAAAATATCTTTTTAGATTTAATTAGTAAAATTGAGAATCCTGTATTAAAACAATAATACCTTGAAAGACTTAGAAAGATAATTCAAAATAAAAAAAATACTAAGTCTAATAATAATACTGCAAACCTTTCATAAACCCTTGAAAAATTCAACAAGGTTAAAGGAAAGGAAAAAAAGTTACTTTACAAGAACTTCAAAAAAGAAATAAAAAATATTAAAATCAAAATAAAAGAATTAAAAGAATCCAACTTAGAAATAACAAAAGAATTAAATCATTTGAAAATAGAAAACTTAACTAAAAATCATGAATTCAATGAACTAAGAGAACCTAGTCAATCCCTAATTCCTGATAATGAGGTTGAAGAACTTATTGTCAACAATTAAGATGATAACTTCATCCAAATCCTTAATCAGATCAAAATAAAAGAAATGGTACATAATGGTCAGAATAATAATTCAGGATTTTGATTTCACATCAATGACACTTATTGATTTAGGAGCTGATTTGAATTGTATGCATGAATGACTCGTTCCTACCAAGTACCTTAAGAAGACAAGATAATCTTTATCCTCTACAAATGGTACTAGAATGCATATTAATTATGAAATTCTTAAGTTCATATTTGCCAAGATAATGTATGTTTCAAGATATCATTCGTCTTAGTAAAAAATATGACAGATAAAATTATTTTAGGTTTACCATTCATTTCTCTGCTGTATCATTTTACAATAGAGCATGATGGGGTAATTACTTATCTCATGGATAAACCTGTCAAATTCAAATTTCTTTCTTTTTGTCACAATGAGAAATTGAAAACCCTAAAACAAAATTCTATTTTTAAAACTATAAATTTAATTTTTTGTAAAAAACAATTTTGTTTTCTCCAAGACGAAATGAAATTCAAAAGAATTGAAGAACAACTTTAAAATCCTACTCTTCAAAAATAAATCTTCAAATTTTTTTTGTAAAAAGTTGTGTACTATCATTCCTAGTACATTCTGGCAAAACAAATAAAGTAAATAAATACAAAATTACATTTGGTCATTATAAATTAAAAATAATACCATTTGATCTTAAAAATGCTCCAAGTGTACTCCGGGATACAATAAATGAAATCTTCGACCAATTCACTAATTTCTCAGTTGTTTACATGGTAGTATTCTTATTTTCTCTAAATTTATAGAACAACAATGGCAACACCTTTAATTGTTTTCCAAGATAATAAAACAAAATAGTTTAGTTATTTTTGTAAAAAAAATCAAATTGTTTCAATCAAAGATTAGATTTCCAGGATTTAAGATCTATTATTCCATTATTTGAATCATACAATTTAATAATAAATGTCAAGATAATTTGTAAAATATTTTTTTTAATTAATTATAAATCTGCAAAACATATTTTGAAATTACTTCCAAAAAAAGTATTCCTCGTAACAATATATTTTTAGCATTTTTTATTTTAATACTGAATTTATTCAAAATGTTAGTAATTGAATTCCTGACTTTCTTTCTCATAAATTTATGCAGGAAATCATTCCAAGATTCTACAATGGAAAAATTTGAGAATTCTGACATACTAGAATACATAAAGGTAAAACTCAAAATATTCAATCAAAATTCTTTTAAAATCAAGAAGGTCAGTGGCAGGGTAGCCACTTTTTTCTCAAAATTCTCATTCATTAATTATGGTCATAATTGATTTGAATATCCAAGAAATGCGTGGATTGATGAATTGAATGAAATTTAGGAAGATGTTGGATTGAATTTGACTTCGATGCAGCACTAATTTAATGGTATGAAAAATGTGAAAAATTAGTTTTTCACAAGCATAATGAAATATGTTATGATAACAAAATTTTTTTAAGTGTGAACCTTTTGGGACAAGCAATTTTTAAATTTGAATTTCCAGATAAAACAATCAAAGAATTTCTAATACTGGAAGGATCTTTCTTCGTCATGCCTGAAGGATTTCAAAAAAGTCATAGGCATATTATGGAATCCTTAACGAAAGGAATCAATATCACTTGCAGAAAAATGTACGGATGATGAATTGTTAAATTATAGATCAGTTTTCGACTCAACAATTGGTCCTTAAGGCCCGATGAGTCTTCTACTCCTAACCAAGCCCAAACAACAATACTTGGGTCCGTCAGACCCAATTATCAATCGACCTTGGTCAACTAATTTGACTCATCCTCAATCATTCAACCTTATAATGTTCAATCATTCAACCTTATAATGCTCAATCATTCAATCAACCAATTATGAAAAATAAAAAATCATCTCAATAGTTTAGAAAAATCCCAAACGAAAATCTTCTCATATTGTACCTCCATTTCCATTTTGGCCACAAAGACAAAAATCTGAAGTTCTACAGAGACATTCTCTTAGAAATAAAATTCATAAATATTAGTTGAATCAGAAGTTCTGAAGGAAAAACCTGTTTCATTCCTTCTACATTCTTAGAATCATAACCATGGATGATTAAAAAGTACATCCTTCAACTTTCAAAATACTTTTAAATAAAAAATAATACAATTATTTTGACTATATTGATGCTTGACATATGATTTTCCTGCATAAAAATAGTGATTTTTTCCATTCATGGTTTTTGAATTTCGATAAAAATTTCAAAGTTAATTTCCAAATTGGTTCTTAAGTTGGTTGTCAATCCATGGTCCTTTCATAGAATTGTTTCCAATCGATTTTCAGCAAGCTTTTAATTTATTTCTAGAAATATACAAACCCTCACCAATTGAGATTTCTTTTCCTCAAATTCTTTGCTTTACGAGTAAATTCAAAATACCTTGGATTTTAAAATGGAAATCCTTATTTGAAGATGGAATCCTCACCAAACAATATTATGTTAAATGGTAGGACAATTTCGATACCCTAAAAATCATTGCTTCCATTAACCTTTTTTTTTTTTACAAATATCCACCCTTAATTTAGATTAACAAACAATCCTTTTACCTAGGCAACATTAAAAATTAATGAGCCTATTAACCAAGATCCACAAGCCAAATCATCTAGTTCAAAATCATCCAAAAAATCTAAACCCACTTCAAAGGGTAAATAAAAAAATCCAAATTGAGGCAAAAATTGATCTGAAAAATGATTCTCATTTTGTAAGACGGTAATAAATCTAATTCTGAGTCATCTGTAGAGTCAAGTCACTCAATTAAACCAAAAATACAAAACCCCCAATCATCCAGAATGGTTACCCTTCAGGAATTGAAGAAGCCATTTGATAATATCAATTTCAGTGATAATGAATAGATTCAGATCAATCAATGAATGAATAGAAGAATCTGTACTCGACAAAATTCTAATGTTGAAATAATAATTCAAAATATCATTATGGCCCTCTAGCATAATGCAACAACTATGATGATTTTTCCAACAAATTAATAATCAAGGATAAAGTCCAAGATAGCAATTATCGAAGACTTTTCAATAATCAAAATACAAGAATCGAATATAGCAATTATCAATGATCCCAATATTCAGCAACAATCACAATGACTTTCTGAAGACAACAATCATGGTAGAGCAATAATGAAGACGCAAAGTCAAAGATTACAATTATTGAAGGAATCTTTGCATTTTGTCTTTTTCTGCAATTATTGTACTAGTTGTCAAATAAGTAGGAAACTATTTATTTTTTTTAGTATTATTAGTCAAAATTTGTAATGTAAAATATTTTTACTTTAGTAGAAAAGAATAGTGCAGGTAACTGATGGGTTCCCGGTGAACTCCACTCTCCTTACCCATAAATAGGCTGCCTTCTCCCATTTATCTCAGAACTGGTTTTACACTCTTAGCGATTTTGAGAGCGAAACTTGTTTTGAAAACAAAACACTATTCTTCCTCCTCTTTTGTAATATTTTCTTCTTACTTCTCAACATTAATTAGTGAGCGAGATCACTATTTAATCATTGCAAATTACTTTCAACAATCTTGTAAGTTTTAAATAAAAGTCAAAGAAATTTATATTGGAATTTTTTAGCGAAAAGCTAAATAATGAAATCAAGAACATTTAAATCTAATCATTAAGTTTACAATATATATATATATATATGTATATATATATATATGTATAGTGTTTGATTGAATTTGGTAACCATTTTATTAATGAGTGTTGTGGGGTGCTAATACGTTCCCCACAAACAAATGACTCATGAACCAACTTTGAGTTTTCGTAGACCAAAATTTTTATTTTTAAAATTGGGTGGCCAATCACGCCCTAAAATGATTGGTGCTGATTTCGAATTCTTTTTTTTTTTCAAAATAATTTTTTCAACTACCGCTCCGCATCGCATGCACGTTGCGACAACTTGGCGACTCTACTAGGGATATTTTAGTCTAACCTATTTTAGATCGATAGTGAGTCAAGCCAAAATTTTATCACATGTTATCCGTTTTGTGTTGCTCTTTATTTGTTTATTTGATTCATTGTTGTTCTTATTCATATTTGTAGTAGTATATAGTTTGCTTTTATGGTGTATATTTCTTTGCATGTTTTCTAATTTCGTACACATACACTAGCCTTGTACCGAGGCTTTCCCTTTAGGATTAGTGAGAATCAGTAGTGTAATGTCTCCGTGGAATTGTGATTTTCGTGCAAGCTCATGAAAGTTCTCACTCAGGTCGACCCTCTCGGGATATCGTTTGGGCCCCCTACTACTCCATCTGGATAACAATGTGGATAACCTGGGAGCCTATTAAAAGATTCTAGAGCCCAATCACACACGTATTATGTTTTTAGAGCCCACCTCGTGACCAATGATTGATAGTAATAGAGATTCCGCTTAAATTGGGTATCATGATTAATTTTGTTTATGTATGTATGTCTTACATCAATCAAGCATTTGTTTTCCCTCACTGTTTGACTTCTGACTTCATCTTTCTTTTTTACATACATACATCATGCTATGTTATAAGGATTGTAAAGAAGTATTCAATTCATTCATATTTTAGAGACTATGACTTCCACTCCGAGTGTGATAGAAGATCGAGTTACAGTAGCCTAATGGTCTAAGAAAATACAGAAACAAAAAGGAGATTGCCTAAAAAAGGAGGATGTCATTCTTCTCCCCTCAATCACTAAGATAGAGTTCTCACACATTGGGATGGAAAGGTGAAGAGCATATGGGAGGATTTTTCACCTGAGCAGAAAAATATGTTTGTCGGTAAATATGGTCACATCACTTACCCTGTATATTGCTATCAACAATTCCCTTCTTGAGGATTTAATGCAATTCTAGGACCCCATGTACAATTGTTTCATCTTTGAAATAATTGATCTCACTCCTACAATTGAAGAATATCAAGCACTACTAAATGTGCCACTACAAAACACATACAAAGTTTATAATTACGACAAAAAACTTACATTAAAAAGAGCTTTATCTAAGCTCTTGGGTACTGTCCATGCATCTGAGATTGAAAAAAGGCTGAAATTAAAGGAGGGAATGAATGTGTCCTGCTGGATTACCTCATAGATCTCACCCAAATTTTCTTGAAGAAAGATAAGGGTATGACTCTTTATGCTCTGTGTATTTATGGTACTATGTTATTTTCAGAGATCTAATGTTATGTGGATGATAAAGTGATAAAAATGTTCATTCAAGTTGAACATGGTGTTAACCCTATAATCAAAATTCTCGCTGAGACTTTTCATTCCTTAAATCATATCCGATTGTTTGGAAAATGGAAGTTCATCGGTTCTCCATGCCTTTTGTGTATTTATATCTGTAAGCCACCTTAGGATATGGGGATGCCCGACACACATGTTGGGACTGAAGACATGCAAGTTGGTCAGCTGATCAGAATTATGCCTATTTGTAGGATATCCCAAGGTAACGAAGGGATACATGTTTTATATTCCAAACGACAAGAAAACATTCATGAGCATGAATGCGCATTTTCTTGAAGAGGACTACATAAGAAGTGTGAAGTTGAGAAGCACACTTATGCTAGAGGAATTGTTGAGTGGGAGGACATGAACTCCCAAATCAAGACCTATTCCTGATTCAATAGTGGAAGAACCACAATAGGAGCCAGAGCCTATAGAGCCTCGACGTAGTGGGAGGGCTGTGAGACAACCAAACAGGTACGTGACTTATGAAGATGCCTTGACGACGGTCTTAGATAAGGGTCATGATGAACCTATTTCCTACTCATAGGCTATGACTGATCCTGAAGCAAACCTATGGCAAGACGCCATGAATGTCAAGATACAATCGATGTACTCGAACGGAGTCTAGAAACTTGTAGACCCTCCTGAAGGGCTAAAACCTGTAGGATGTAGATGAATTTATTAAAAAAAGAGAGGTCCGGATGGGAATATGGAGGCATTAAAAGTTAGGCTAGTAGTCAAGGGCTACACCCAAAAGAAATGTATTGACTATAAGGATACCTTCTCGCCAATGGCTATGCTTAAATCCATCTAAATCCTCGTGTCCATTGTTCCTACCCTCGATTATGAAATCTGGCAGATGGACGTCAAGACTTCTTTTGTGAATGGAAATCTTACAAACTGTTGAGTCTATTTATGGACTTAAGCAAGCATCCCGATCGTGGAATATCATATTAAATAAAAATGTTAAAAACTTTAGTTTTGAGCAGTTACTGGATGAACCTTGTGTGTATAAGATGATATACGAAGGGAAGGTGGTTTTTCTGATTTTGTATGTGTGATATTCAACTCATTGGGAATGATGTAGGAAAATTTTTTGATGTCAAGATTTGGCTTGCAAAGAAATTTGATATGGAGGATCTTGGAGAAGCTGCCTTTATCCTAGGTATTAAAATCTTTTAGGATTAGAAGAACAAACAATTGGTACTGTTTCAAGAATCTTATATTGATAAAGTGATGAATCACTTCAGTATGTAAGACTCTAGGAAGGGATATCTTCCCTTTAGGCGTGGAGTTAGCCTATCCAAGGAGTAGTCTTCCAAGACTCCTTAAGAAGAGGAAGACATGTGAAAAATTTCCTATGCCTCAGCCATAAGAAGTCTCATGTATACAATGCTTTACACTAGGCCAGATATTTATTACGCTGTAGGTGTGGTGATTCCAATCTTATCCTGGACTTAAGCATTGGAATATTGTCAAGCATATCCTCAAGTATATTAGGAGAAAAATGCTTAAGTATTTAGGTACTGACATGATTATGACAAGTTACACCGACTCCAATTTCCAAGGGTACAAAGATTCCAGGAAGTCCACATCAGGATCGATGTTCATCCTGAATGGTGGAGCAGTGGTATGGAGAAGTATCAATAACTTGCATTACTGATTCTACCATGGAAGCTGAGTATGAGGTGGCTTGTGAAGCTGCAAAGGACGCTATCTGGCTTAGAAAGTTCCTAAAGACTCTGAAAGTCATTCTAGATGCTGACAAACCCATGACACTTTATTGTGACAATAGTGAGGCTATAGAAAACTCGAAGGAATCGAGAAGTTACAAAAGATCCAAACACATAGAACAAAAGTACTACTTCATCAGAGAGATAGTTTAATATGAAGATGTTGAAATAACACACATATCAACGGTCAACAACCTAACAAATCCATTCACGAAGACTTTAAGCAGTAAAGACTTTGATGGTCATCTAGAGGGCATGAGGATACGACATTGCACACGCCTACTTTAGTCCAAGTGGGAGAGTGTTGGAATTATGTCCATAATATATGGTTTAATAAGATTTTATGTGTAAACATTTATGTATTACTGAATTTTATGAATAAATGAAATTTTCTTTAATTACAGAGTTTTTATCTTTTACATAAGTCTTGGAACTATTGTCAATGTAAGAAGAGTAAAGACTGAGCGGTCTTCCAGATAAACTCTTATGAGATAGTTCAAAATATTATTCACAGTCTTAGGATTGACTGGACAGTCAAGTCCAGGTTGAACCAAAGGATGCCAGTCTTAGGGTATGTGAGTGGAGACTCTAACAGTTGACCTAGACATGTTATGGAACAAGTTGAATAAATAAGTAACTAATTAGTTTAGAGCAAAGTTATTTATCTAGCTCTAAATCTATTTTTTACACCTTAAGAGTATTTCATGTTTACCAAAATCCTAAGGTGAATACGAAACTTGATTTAGTTACTTGCGATCTTTGATTCACCAAAAGAGTGAGTTTGAACTGCCGCACAATATCTCGCATGTTGATATCGTGATTCAACTATGTTGGAGTTACATGATTCATAGATATTGAATTCGTGACGAGATTGTAAAAGCAACATATCACTTTATGCTTTATTGATGAGTGTGTGAATAAATAAACCTGGCTAAGTACTTGAATAATTGAATAAGACATGGTGAACTGTATGAGACACTTCACTATTCTATCTTTCTTATTCACGGTCAATAAATGAGTTAAGGAAATATTAACTCGAGGGGTAAAATGGTAATTTATATCACGCTCTTGTTACTGATATTCACGAAGGATAACATTGTAAAATATCATGTAGCTTTTTTTGATATTCCACCCACTAACCGTTTGTGATTCATTAATTTTATTCTAAATCTAAAACCCGATCCATTAGTGTCCAATACCATCTGCAGAGATTTCATCATCTGTGAAAGTGGTAAAATTTGTTGCAGTAATATTTCGCACACCATAGTAATGTCATGACAGACATGTGCTTGATTCAAAACCTTCAATAATGTTTGGTGATGTGATTCAGAATTAAGAAAAAGTGACAATAAGGATATGCAATAGGTAAGCGATTACGATGCTATATCACCTTATACTCACTTTGCTTAATGAGCTTTAAAAATTCACATACTTCCTCTTCAGATGTTGGTTTTTCTTTCCCCATACATTTCATTATGTTTGGGTTTTCACTTGGCTGTCATACATCTCTCCTTAGAACTCATGACCATTATCATCTTCTTTGGCTTTCCCTTTCCTTTGCCGTTCAAACTCGTTGCTTTTATTCATTTTAAAAATATCTGGCGTGTAGCACCTGCCAATCATCGTCATTCCACTTATTCCCGAAATGTTAGTTATGGGAAGATTGAGGTATGATTGAATTAGCCTTTGAGTTTTGTCGTTATCGCTTGCTATAACCTCATATTTGTACCTCCATGGTACTGCTCTTGAATCTTTGTAAGAAAAAATACTCAGTATTTGGATCGTGATGGGCTTCGGAGCATAAGATGTAGTGGTGCGAGCTGACTTTTTCTCATAATGTATTGTGTGAGGTTTTAAGACATAGGATACCACTTCAACATTCATTTCAGATGATTCCTTAGTTATCATGAGGACTAAATAGTCATCTTCATGGTATCCCCTTTCTTCTTTTTGACTTATGGTAAGTATTTTTGCATCCAACAACATTTGTACTTCCATTTTAAAATCACCACATTCCACAATTGTATGCCCACTCACATTCTCATGGAATAAACAATCAAAGTCATGTATATGTTTTTCAAATATGTCTTTCTACTCTGAGCGTGTTTGGTAGACGTACCCCGCTTTAGAAAGAAGATGGAAAAATATTTCCATTGATGCTCACATCTACGACATTTTCTTCATATGAAAATGATTCCACAATTGCATTTACAGCAGGGTTCTCATGATTTGATAGAAGGTTAGAATTGATATCTGGGTTCTCATTAGTCTTTTTAAAATTCAACCATCTAGCATTGATCAATGCGTGCACTCTACCATTTAATGTCGTGCAATTTTCAATCAAATGTCCCCTGACTCAGAATGAAAATCATATCAAGCAGTCGAATCATACCACATTGGGTATGGTGGATGAAGAGGTTAATAAAGAATCAACACAAATTGATTATTCCGTATTAATTATGGTAAGAGTTCCATATAAGTCATGGGGATTATGTCATATTGGATGAAATGTTGATTATTTCTATTTCCCCTTAGAGGCTGATTAACTTGACAAACATTTTACTGATGAGTTGGTGGTCTCAGACCGGATCTTGGGTTGTTTTTTATTGTGCATTGTTGAGAGTGATACTTGTATGGCATTTGTGAGGCATTCATCACATATGATGTTGCAGATTTGAGTCATTCACTATACTTTGAATATCTCGGCCTGAGGTTAACAACTTGTGATGGGTAGCCAAAATTGATTGTATGTACATCTCCTTCTTTTTGCTTCGACAACGACCCTTTTTTTTATGAAGGATGCATTTTACATGAATTCTGAAATTCTTCCATTCTTTATCACATATTCAATTCTTTCACCAATCATTATAATGTCAGAAAATTTGTTGAAGCATTTCTAATCATCCTATCATACAATGAAGATCTCAAGGTATTGATAAACATTACAACCATTTAATTTTTTGACAAGACAGGTTGTACCTGAGCAACTAATTCCTTCCATATTTGTGCATATTCTTTAAAGCTTTTAGTAGACTTCTTCTCCAATCTTTACAGATCAAGACGATGAGGAGTCATGTCTATGTTGAACTTGTACTGTCATAAGAAAACATCAGCTAAATCTTTCTACCTCCGAATATGTTGGCTATCCAACTGGATGTACCAGCGAGATACAATCCCCATTTGGCTGTCTTGAAAGAAATAAATCAGCAGCTTATCATCATTTTCACAAGCAACCATTTTTTTGTAGTACATGATATTGTGACTTCTCAGGCACGTACTACCTTCATATTTTTTGAACTCATATAGTTTAAATTTGTGAGGGATTGTTACATCTAGGACCAAACATAAATGGGTGTCATTAATGGTACCATAGACGTCTGATCCTTTAATAACGAGAAATCTCTCCTCTAGAAAATCTAGCTAATCTCTAGATAGTGGGTTTTTGCCTGGTTTCTTAACGGGCCTCTACGCCTTTAATTACCAACATCAGGTATGATTATTGACTCATTAGTATGTCCACCTTGTGGAGTTAAAGCTTAGTTGTGGTCAGGTGCCATTTTCGATGTGTGGTACCCAATTATCTCTGTCTGCATCATTTCTTGAACATTTGGAAATGAATAATGCTGGATATTTACTAGTAGTGACAAAGAATGTTGAAACTGGCCAGCCTAATTACGTTGATATGTTGGAGTGAACCCAAGAGGGTAAAGTGTTGTATCCTTTGCAAGTTGATCTTATGATGATTGAGCCCTTTGTTGATTTTCAAGACAAACTTTTCCTTTGTAGGTGGCGAGGAGTTCTAAGACTCTAGCCATTTACTCTTTCAGCTCCCTAATTTCTTCTTTCATTTCCTCTCATGATTATTCTTTTTCTTGCTCATACATGAACTTGACTTGAGCTCATGTTCGATAGGGATGCCAGAGTTGATGGGCTATTTTTTAAAACTTTCTTAAACTATATAAAAATAAAACAATAGATTATAGATTTTGCTAATGCAAAGAATAAATTATAATAACAATAATAATAGAAAGTAAATTTATGCATGAGAAATGATATTGCGCAACGCAAGGTGAAAGTCCAGAAGTACTCAATTTCATTCAACTAGTAAAACCATCCACTACATTTGGGTATGTCGAAGTCAATTACATTACTCTCCAATATGAGTTAATATAAAATGACCAAAATGACCCAAATTCCTGTTGATTTCTTTCAAAAACTTAGACAAGTTCTCCCCACTAGGATGAACAGGCAAAACACTTCTCTTAAAAAATGATGCATGTTCTACCAAATTACTTGCTCTTACAGCCACGCCTCTCAGCCATACCATAGACTACTCAGATTATTGTTGAATCAAATCTTTCACTTGTTACAGCAACTGGTAATCATATCTTAATGCATTGGCATTAGCATAATTGTTTCTTGCCAATTTCTCAGCCACGTTCTGATATGTTTTGACTTGGTGCTCGAGGCTTGTAATGACTTTCAATAGTTCTACACTATTATTTGTTAATTTGGTCATCTGGACCTTTTGATCCTCCAGATCGACTTGTAAACTATTAATGATTGATAATAACGAGTCATATTGTTCTTCTGATCCAATGATGTACGTATTTTTCTTATCAACAGTCGCCTTCACCTCTTCTAAACCTCTTATATAAGCTTATTTTTCCTTTCCAACTCCATGATTCGATCATCCTGTTCGTAGATTGTCCCTCGAATATTCTCATTGTCTTCTGCCATCTTTCTAATTTTGTTATTCAGTTGGCAAGTGTCATTTCCTAACTCTGAGTTCTTCCACTTAAGATATTCTTGATCCTCAACCCTGTTCTGCCAAATTACTTGCTCTCACAGCCACGCCTCTCACCCATTCCACAGGCTGCTCAGATAATTGTTGAATCAAATCTTTCACATGTTACAACAACTAGTAATCATATCTTAATGCATTGGCATTAGCATAATTGTTTCTTACCAATTTCGTTGCCACGTTCTGATATGTTTTGACTTGGTGCTCGAGGCTTGCAATGACTTTCAATAGTTCTACACTATTATTTGTTAATTTAGTCATCTGAACCTTTTGATCCTCCAAATCGACTTGTAAACTATTAGTGATTGATCATAATGAGTCATATTGTTCTTCTGACCCAATGATGTACGCATTTTTCTTATCAACAGTCGCCTTCACCTCTTCTAAAACCTTTTATATAAGCTTATTTTTTCTTTCCAACTCCATGATTCGATCCTCCTGTTCGTAGATTATCCCTCGCAAATTCTCATTGTCTTCTGCCATCTTTCTAATTTTGTTATTCAGTTGGCGAATGTCATTTCCTAACTCTGAGTTCTTCACTTAAGATATTCGTGATCCTCAACCCTGTTCTGCCAAATTACTTGCTCTCATAGCCATGCCTCTCAGCCATTACACAGACTGCTTAGATCATTGTTGAATCAAATCTTTCACTTATTACAACAACTGGTAATCATATCTTAATGCATTGGCATTAGCATAATTGTTTCTTGCCAATTTCTCTGCCATGTTCTGATATGTTTTGACTTGGTGCTTGAGGCTTGCAATGACCTTTAATAGTTCTACACTATTATTTTTTAATTTGGTCATCTGAACCTTTTGATGCTCCAAATTGACTTGTAAACTGTTAGTGATTGATCATAATGAGTCATATTATTCTTCTGACCAATGATGTACGCATTTTTCTTATCAACAGTCGCCTTCACCTCATCTAAAACCTCTTATATAATCTTATTTTTCCTTTCCAACTCCATGATTCGTCCTCCTATTCATAGATTGTCCCTCATAAATTCTCATTATCTTCTGCCATCTTTCTAATTTTGTCATTCAGTTGGCGAGTGTCATTTCCTAACTCTGAGTTCTCCCACTTAAGATATTCTTGATCCTCAACCTTGTTACTTAAATCTCTAAGTTATTTTTCAGCTTTGATCTTATGTTTGTCAAAAGAATCTCCCCAAATTTTAGTCTTATGTTCTCTTCCAAGAGAGCTAAATTCTTTTGACGCACTTCATGTAACTCGTCATGCTCTTCCTTTTTAGCGATCTCCTGATGAGCTTCCAGTAATTTTGATAATTGTAAATCCTCCATTGGTAAGGCAATAAATACTTTGCCTCTACTCTCAAGCCACGCTTCATACTCCTTTGTGCAGTTCATGCGATTCTTTTCATTTTATATCCTTCTCGTTATTTTCATAGCTCAAATTAATTGCTGCAGTTTTTATCCAACATTTTGAGAATCATAACCAATTTCAATGTCCTTCAATGCATGCGTGGTAGGAACAAATTATCTCATGTACACTTGATGAAGCACTATTAATGGAGTATAACTATTATAACCCGAATGACGTGGGAGTGGGACCCATTGAAGGTCACCACATATATAGATCATTGATGTCAATGGTATCCAATGAGGTTTCCAGATAACATCCTCCTCTTTCAAATTCGATAAGTATGAGAGCCACACCCTTTTGTGGGAATTTGAGGATTCCATTTTGTGATTCCAAATTCTGCAATAGGGATTCTCGCCTTTATCCATGGGCTTGAAAACTTAACTTGAGGACATTTGAATTCTGGTGGACATCTCAGATGGATAAGGACTTTTATCCATTCCATCTTTCATATGGTGTACTAGGCACCATTGTTGACAAAACTTGGTTCAGAATATATGTCGTTGTTTCCAAGGCATATCCCTAGAACGAATCTGGGTGAGATGAATAACTCACCATAGATCTAACCATATACAATAGAGTTTGATTCCTTCTCTCTGACACACCATTCTGCTGTGGAGTGCCAGGTGCTGTAAGCTGAGAAAGAATATCATATTCCTTAAGAAAGTCTTCAAACTCTCCTAGTAAGTACTCTCCATCACGATCGGACCGTAGTATTTTGATTTGTTTTTCTAATTGCTTTTCAACCATAGGTTTGTACTCTTTGAAATTTTCAGAGATTTTAGATTTTTGGCGCATTTGATAAGCATCTCCAAAATGTGAGTAATCATCTGTGAATGTTACAAAATATTTATAACATCCTCTTACTTGGATATTCAATGGATCACATTCATCACTATATACGAGTTTGAGACATTGAGTGGTTCTTTCACCATTCGCTGAAAAGCATCTCTAAGTCATTTTACCTTCTATGCGGGATTCACATGTGGGTAGTGATCTCACACTTAAAGTTTGCAATGGATCATCCTCTGTGAGCCTTTTAGTCATGTCTAGGCTAATGCAACCAGTACGCAAGTGCCATAAGTAGCTTAGATTGATAGAGCAGACTTCAACCTTTTACTATCCCTTTGTCAATAAATATTTATTTTAGTGTCACATATCAATGGAACTTTTGGTTTCACATAGAATAAGTTGTTTATCATGCCTACAGTAGTAATTAAGCAATCATTTCTAAAAATACAAATATCATTATCAATGAAATTTAAAGAATATTCTTGCTCAATCAAACAAGCTACTGAAATAAGGTTTTTCTAAAAACTAGGATATAATGAACATCATGTAAAACTAAATAAATGTTATCAAATAATAATTTAATTATTTCAATGGATACATCCAATATCAATGCTCTATTCTCCCAACAAAAGCTGAACTTTCCCTCATTAAGCCTTATGCTTTTCCTGAACCCTTGCAGAGAACAAAAATATGGTTAGTGGCTGCATAGTCTACAATCCTTGAAAGTAGAGTCAGCTACATAACAGACTTCGATAACAGGTAATCTACCTTGGATTTCAACTCCTTGAGATAATCCAGGCAGTTGCTTTTCAAATGGCCAACGACTCCATAATGATAACACTTGTCTTTTGACTTGTCCACTTTTACAGGGCCCTTACCTTTTGAGTTCTGCTTCTTAGCTTTTTTCAGACCTCTCTTGTGTTTCTTTTCTACGACAAAGGTGGAAGGCTTACTTTCAATAAAATTTGCTTCTCCATTCTTCCTTTTACCCTTTAGAAATAGGGTCTTAGCAGCTTGTAACTCCTTCACAAGTATCGGAAGATTGTACCTGAACTTATTCATCGAATAATTAAGTTTGAAGTTCTCAAATGTGTTTGACAAGGTCTCAATGATCATATCAACTTGATTCTCACCATCTGTTTCAGATCTCATGATCTCCATCTCATTTAGATAACTAATGATCAACATCATATGTTCTCTAATAAGAGTTCTGGGTTTTATCTCGCAGTTCATGAAGTTTCACACAACAGCCTGTTTGGCTTGACGACCTTGATCTCTGAACATTTCAGTGATGTTCAACATCATATTAGCGGTGGTCTCCATGTTCTGATATTATTTTTACAACACATTGCTAACAGATGTGAAGATGTAACACCTAGTGATCTCATCAGAATGCAGTCAAGAAGTATAAGCATCATTTTCCTCTTGAGTCAGTTCAACAATAGGCTCAAGGGGACAATGGGTGGTGAGCATGAAATTGTGCTTTTCTACTGTCAGCACGATATCAAGATTACGTTTCCAATCTGCATAATTTTCACCAGTAAGTTTGTTCGCATTCAAGATTATTTAGAGTGGGCATAATGACATGATTATTGAAAAGAATAAATAAAGCAGTGTAAATAAATGTTCAATCATTTAGGAAAGTGATACATTATGCAAATCTTAAATATTTAAAAATATGAGAAATACATATTTCTTCCATGATGTTACGATCAACGATGATGGCTGGTCTCATCTAGGGACAACGAGCGAGCTATCTCTTATCGCATCGAGACTCTTCTTATTTGGTTAACGCTTCTCAAAATGTCACCACATCTAGCTTAACCAATCATCAATGGTTTTGGTCACCTTAGCCTCATTGACTAACTCCTATTAGAGATCTCAATGTACTTCAGTCTAATGTTTAACCAAAGCATCAGCTTTAAAGGTTGCTATGAACTAACAATCCGTCTAGGAACGGTCCTGCCTCACCACTTCCTTTACACGTTTTAGCTTCCCAAGAAACTCGATGACTCAAAGTGACTTCTCCCACTGAGGAAAGGACTACTAGGGTGGCTCTAAACCATTCCTCGTGCCACTATCATGTTTGCGTTGGGGACCTTGGGAACGTTTCAACATAAACGACCCTCCCACTACGTTTTTGAAAAAAAGAATTTTTCGTTGCTTTTTCAAAAATTATAACTCTTTATAAATTTGAAAAACAAGTTTTGAAAATTATAAGATTTTATAAAATTTAAATCACAATTTAAAAATTATAAATTTTATAAAATTTACAATGTATTTAAAAATTATAACCCATTATAAATTTAAACTATAATGACACATGTACATGTTACATGGCATTTTGATATTGGCATATCCATATTTCTATATGGCATGTTATATGATGATGTGATATTAATAATAAATCATACATTCAAAATTAACCTCTCTATAGCTCATTTCTTATTACAACTCATAAAAAGAATAGTAAATAACTTACAATAATTTAAATACTAGTCTTCATGACGTTTGTAATTGTGTCCTTCTCCTTCAGGAAGTTGCACCTCTTTATAACTCTTTACCAAGGTCCAGTCTCATTTTCAAAATTCAAATTTCAATTTAAAATTCATTTTCAACAATTTTTTTTACTTTGATAAATAAACTATGAAGTAAATTAATCAATTGATTTATTTTTTAAAATAATTTGTAAAATAGCTTCTAATTAACTAGTGTTGAAAAGTTACCAAATTCAATAAATTTTATTTTTAGGGACTGGATTGGGCTTGGAATCAAATCCCAAGTCTCTGCGAATCATTTGGGCCAAGCAACCCTTGCTTAGTCCAACACTTTCATTTATTCATAAAATTCAGTAATACATAAATGTCAATAAATAACTGTTTACACATAAAAAGTTATTACACAATACTTTATGGACATAATTCCAACATACACACCAGAGCTCTATATAAATCGGTGAAGTGTAAGGATTATGTTGTTGCGAAAGTATTGATCGATAACAGTTCGTTTCTAAATGTAATGCCAAATCTACACTAGAAAAGCTCCCTGTGCATATGACACATGTACGATCGAGCATGATGATAGTAAGAGCATTCGATGACACCTGAAGAGAAGTAATCAGAGACATTGAGATATTAATTCGAATAAGACCATGCCTATTCAATATTATTTTTCAAGTGATAGACATAACTCTAGCATATAATTTTCTTTTGGGTTTATCATGGGCTCACTCTGCCGGGGTTGTGCCATCTTCCTTACATCAAAAGCTGAAATTTATAGTGGATCATAAACTCATTTGTATATATGGGGAAGAACACTTACTAGTATCCAAGCCAACCACCATGTCATATATTGAGGCAACTACAAAAGTATTGGAGTGCTCATTTAGATCATTTGAAATTACGAACACCACATTTATTGCTAACGGGATACTCACTCCAATGCCAAGCCTATCAAAAGCATCTCAAGTGGTGGCAAAGTTGATGATAAAAGACAGATACAAGCCAGGTAAATGACTCGAGAGTGAGTATCAAGGCATAAATAAGTTAATCATATATAAGAAGAATGAGAAAAGGTTTGGGCTTGGATATAGACCAACCAACACTGATTGATGGAGCGTGGAAGCTCAAAAGAAAGAAAATAGATTTGCTAGGCTCAAAAATAGGGATTTCAATATGGAAATGGCAATCATACCCCATATTTCTAAATCCTTCAGAAGTGGGGGATTGAATTCGATGAACCGGCTAAGGTAGAGCAGTACGACCTTAAATATGATATAGTGAAGCTTTCAATAACCACAATCTAGGGAAAATCATCAAGTGCAAGTATAAAAGGCTTGATCTCGATACGATTTAGATCACGAGCTTAAAAATTGGGAGGCCACTGAGCTGCCTTTGTTATGGGCCTACCTTTTTGTCTGTTTCATGTCATTTCTTTGAATGAAAGTCTAAAATCTTGTTTCATTTCCTTCTGTTAATAATAAATACGATTTTAGTTCTTTTTTCATATCTCTGTCTACTTTTTTTTCCTTTTCCGAATTGTTGTTCATACTCATGTATTTTTTATTTTCTTTTCTTACCTTCCTTTCATCCAATAATCTAATTCAGGTTTGAGAATAATTTTTTTGAAAACAAGAGCATAAGAAATAATTTCAACAATCCCGTTCTTAGCGTAGTGTCAGAAGAAAATGATGAAGATAGTTTTGAACTATCTCTAAAAATGTTAAGAATGGTAGAAGAGGATGATAAAATAACTCAACATTATCGAGAGTTAACGGAGGTGATAAATTTAGGGTTGGATGGACAAACAAAAAAGTCCAAATCGGCACTTCTATGACAAGCGAGAGCAACCAACAATTAATTGACTTATTTAAGGAGTATATGGACATCTTTACATGCTCTTATGAAGATATTCCATGTCTAAACACTAATATTGTGCTCCATCGTCTGCCACTTATGCCCGAAAGCAAACCAGTGTGACAAAAGTTACGAAAAATGAAACTAGACATGCTGGTACAGATTAAAGAAGAAGTTACAAAGCAAGTAAATGCAGGTTTTCTAGAAGTAGAAAATTCCCCGAATGGGTTGCTAACATAGTCCCAGTGCCAAAGAAAAATGGGAATGTAAGAATGTGCGTAGATTATAGAGACTTAAATTAGGCAAGCCCTGATGATAATTTTTCTTCACCCCACATCGATGACTTAGTAGATAAGACTGCAAGACATTCAACATTCTCTTTCATGGATTGGTTTTTTGTGGTATAATCAAATCAAAATGGCTTCTGATGATAGTGAAAATATCACTTTTATAACTTTATGGGGTACATTTTCTTATAAGGTTATGCCAATTGGTCTAAAAAATGCATGAGCGACTTATCAACATGCAATGATAACGCTGTTTCATGATATGATGCATAAAGATATGATCACCAAATCTCTTTAAGGGGAAGATCACACTGTCACTCTGTGGAAACTATTTGAATGGTTGAGAAAGTTCTAGTTAAAGCGCTACCCAAAAAAGTGTAAATTCACAGTATCTTTAGGGAAATTACTTGCTTTGTCGTGAGCATGGAATGAATAAAAGTTGACCTCGACAAGGTTGGAGCCATCATTGATGTGCCACCACCTCAAACTCAAAATGAAGTTACAGGTTTCTTGGGGAGATTAAATTAGATTGCTCGATTCATCTCATAACTAACTGTGACTTGTGAACCTATCTTTAAACTTCTCCGTAAAAGTGTTATAAAAGGATGGAATGATGATTGCCAAAATGATTTTGAGAAGATCAAGCAGTACTTGAAAAATTCGCCTATACTTGTTCCTCCAACTCTAGGAATAGAAATAGAAAAATCCACTGGTTGTGTACTTGGTCAACATGACACCTCTAGAAAGAAGGAACGAGCAATAAGCTAATGAAGCAAAAGGTTCATAAATTACGAGGCTAATTATTCGATGTTAGAGAAAACATGTTGTGCATTAGCCTGGGTTGCTCATTGACTTGGACAATATATGACATACTACACCACTTGGTTAATTTCAAATATGGACCCAATCAAGTATATATTTGAAAAGCCGTAACTTTTTGGAAGGATTGCTAAATGGCAAGTTTTGCTCACGGAATATGATATTGTCTATGTCACGAGAAAGTCAATAAAAGGAAGCGTACTTGCTGATTATCTGGTAGATCAAGCAATGCAAGATTATGAGCCTATGAAGTTTGATTTTTAGAATGAGAACATCTCAATCATATTAAAAAATAAAGAATAATCTACGGACCCACAATTATGGATAATGTTATTTGATGACACATCTAATGATGTCCAGGAAAAGTTTTTCCCATTCACGACAAAACAATGCTTCGAGTGTACAAACAATGTGGTATAATATGAGGTATGTTCCATGGGAATTCAAGCAGTTTGTGATATGAAGATAAGGAAGTTTCGAGTGTACGGCGATTCATTATTGGTGATATGACAACTGAATAGAGAATGAGAAGATAGAGACTCCAATAACTAAGTTTAGTCGAACTTTTGAAGTGATCTCAATTGACCATATACTCAGAGAGAATAATCAAATCACAGATTCACTGGAAACTCTAGCATCCATGTTTGCCGTAGACTTTAAGGAAGAAGTTCAACCCATGAAAATTGAGAAACGAGATTTTCCTGCTCACTATATGAGCATTAAAGTTGAACCAGATGCAAGACCATGGTATTACGACATCAAACAATATATAAAGAATGGGGAATATCCATGGAAAGCTTCCGAGAATGATAAATACACTATTAGAAGATTGTCCATAAGTTTCTTTTTTAAGATGTGTTGATGCAAGGGAAGAGAATCAATCATAGAAGAAGTTTACGAAGGAATTTGTGGTATTCATGCTAATGGACATATGATGACTAAACAAATCTTGAGAGTAGGAAATTATTGGTTGACTCTAGTATTTGATTGCATCAAGTACGCCAAGAAATGTCATAAATGTCAAATTTATGCAAATAAAATTCACATACTCTCATCCCCTTTACATGTTAAGGACGTGCCTTGGCCGTTCTCTATGTGGGGCATGGACGTCATTGGTCCCATCACACCAAAAGCCTCTAACGGGCATCATTTTGTTTTGGTCTCTATGGATTACTTTATCAAATGGGTGGAGGTGAGTTCTTTTTCGAGTGTAACAAGATATGTGGTTGTTAAGTTCATTAAAAATGAGATAATTTGTCGATATAGTCTACCTGAATGGATTATCACAGATAATAGGATGAATTTAAACAACAAGATGATGAAAGAATTATGTGAACAATTCGAAATTAAGCATCATAATTCATCTCCTTATGGTCCAAAGATGAACGAAATAGTGGAAGTAACAAATAAGAACATAAAAATGATCATAGAGAAGATGATAGAGGTTTATAAGGATTGTCATGACATGCTCCTCTTCGCACTACATGGGTACCGCACATTAGTACAACTTTCAACTAGGGCAATGTCATTCTCTTTGATATATAGCATAACAACAATCCTTCCAATCGAGGTTGAAATTCACTCCCTTAGAATCTTAATGGAGGTGAAATTAGAAGAAGCAAAGTTGGTACAAACACGATATGAGCAATTAAATTTCATCGAGGGTAAAAGATTGATTGCATTATGTAGAGGGAAATTATATCAAAGAAAAATGATGTAAGAATATGACAACAACTTATGCCCTCAATGTTTTCAAGAAGGAGATTTGATGTTAGCAAATATACTTTCATAGCAAAAAGATACCGTGCTAAATGGACTCCAAATTACTAAGAACCTTTCGTAGTCAAGATGACCTTCTTGGGAGGAGCTCTTCTTCTAACAAACATGGATGGAGATGATTTACTGCGTGCAGTTATTGCAGTCAATAAGTACTTTGTTTGACTGCTCTAAGTATTGGAAATGCGAAGTTGTGAAAAATGTTTTAAAAAAGAGCTGTCTCAAATTCTGGAGAAATTCTTATTCCATAATTTTCTCAAATCATTGTTTGTAAATAGTGTTCATTCATCATCAATGAAGAGATTTTTTGTTAATAAACATATATACTTAGTCTTCTCAGTATTTCCATTACTTCTTATTCTGCTTAATTCAAAGGCATATAAAACTATCATTAATTGCTCTTAAGATGACTCAGAAGTATAAACTTGATTAGTTGAAAGCTAATTGATTCAAAAAAATAAAGAGAAAGAAGAAAAAGATAGAAACTGAAAATGGCAGTTTGAGTGTGAAGTGAAATCTGAAAAGTCACCCTAAGAAAAGTCAGTATGCGCACAACGAAGGCTAAAACGTGATTGAAGGATTACACATATAGAAGTGCATAAAAGAAGCAAAATCTGGATAAGTTATTCATTTGTCTTCACTATAGACATAAACCAATGAATAATGATGTATCATTTTCTTGAAAGTATGCTCGATATTTCGTTGCGAGTCCATGATCCTAGGCCAAGCGATTATTTTGAAGGGTGGTCGATATGGCCACAATAGTCAACTTTCAAAAATCATCAAATAGTTTTCTTACAAATGTTCATAATCATGCATAAAATGCATGTATTCAAAATCACTACTTTACATTTATATCCAAGAATTACAATGCATAGACATGCATCACATTGGTTGTTTTAATACAATTCAAGTACATGAATCATTTAAGAATATTCTTTTGAAATCCACAAATGACTTTCCAACATTTAGAGTCTGCATTATCTAGCTCTTGCTACCATATAGAGCTTGTATAAATCAAATCAAATATTAATTCAAATGTTTGGTCCAATACTTTGAATGTACACACTTTATTTATTGTTCCAGAAGACTATATAAAGCCTAATGTCTAAAGTAAAAATAGCCCAAGGAATAAAAATAAGAGAAAGAGTCCAAGAACAAAAAAAATGAGCATAAGGACTAAAAGCAAAAAGGGAAGCCCTATTTTTTCCAATAAATAGGGAGGGGTCTTCACTTGAAGGGGGTGGTCTTATGGGATAGAGAAAGAGAGGTCTTTTGGGAGAGAGAAAGAGAGAGGCCTTTTGGAGAGATAAGGAGAATAAATCTTTTTAGAGAAAGAAAGTGAGAAATATAAGAGATTTTTTAAAGAGAGAGAGAGAGAGAGAGAGAGAGAGAGAGAGAGAGAATATCATAAATTTATATTCATCTTCTTTCATTCTTTTTTTTAAAGTAGTTTAAGTTTCTTGCACCTTAGCTAAAAATATATATTGTTCATTGTTCATCATCCTTTCACATTTATACTTATTATTGTATATTTTTTCCTTTCCATAAGTAAAAGTAGAAGCATTTGTCCATTTTTTTACTCTTATTCTTGAGTTTTATTTCAATGCATTGATGATTTTTTTCTTTTGAAAACTTACAAATGAGATGTATTTTATCATCAACTCAATCAAATGAGAATGAAGATAAAGCTTTTTGAGAGTGTGCAAATCAACTAAATGGGAATAAACCATTTAACGGGTTGAAAGTGTACATTGCATGAAAAAAAATATCCCCTATTCTCATACATAAAAAAATGCATAAAGTACCTTGTAGAGAGCTAAAAATCTATGTAGATAAAGATTATGCAAATATTAAAATTTTAATTTTTTAATATTCTCACTAGTTGATTTTTTGAGATTTTATCGTCATTTTTTGTGAAATTTGTTTGAACTAGTTATCGTCCATGATTCTTCTTTTGCTATTTGACTTGCAAGGATTGATGAAAAGAAATAATGATAATTAGCAGACTAAGTAGTCAAACCTAAAGGTATATTTATATCCCAAAAAGATATTTTATTTTGAGATTCATCATCTTTTTTTGTGACACTCGATTTAACTAATTACAATTCATAATTTTTTTGTTATTTGAATGGTAATGATTGAAAAAAGAAAATAATGGTAACTAGTTGACTATTTAGTCAAAAAATGTATTCTTATATCATATATATATATATATATATTATCTTGAAAAATTAAATATTTACATCAAATTTTTTGTACATAAAGGATTTAATCTTAACTTATTTATATTATCATAAATGTAATATGACATCAACAAAGAAAAGAAATAAAAAATTCAAAAAAACAAAAAAGGGGTGGGAAAGCTGGTTGTAGCAACCCTCTGTTAGGACAGAGGCCTACGTCGAGACAGGGGGTGGGAACCCTATGTCTAGACAAAGTTATGGCTGTAGCCGCAGCTTTGTCCCCCACCCCAATATATATTTTTTCTTTTCATTTTTAGTTTCATTTTAATTGTTTTCCTTTCTTTTATTTTTAATACATATTGATTTCATGTTTGTTTCACTTCATTTTTTTACATGTCTATTCTTTTATATATTCTAAATATTATTTTTTACACATTTTTTTTTCAAATTTGTCACATTTATTTTATCATTTTTAACTTTGTTTTTTTTACTCTTTCTTCTTTATAGTTATTGTTCTTCTTATTTCTCATTTATTTATATATCGTTGTCATATTATTATACTTATAATATGATTCATGTCTCATTCTCTTATCATTAGAGTTAACTCACACACATTACCATACTTATAATATGATTCATGTCTCATTCTTTTATCATTAGAGTTAACACACACACACACACACACACACACACACACACACACATATATGCTCTATTCAGATACTAAGATCTTGAGCATTAGTAGATGATTTAGGAAAAGAATTCCTAGGGGTATTAGACTGGATATACTCACTGATTTTATCAGCACCACTCATGTACTGCTGGATGCTATTAACATTATTAGAAGAAAGTATTTTGCAGGTTTCATGTTCTTTCCCAAGAGCATATATTTTTTTATTGTTTTTCATGATTCTGAGGCATGGGGGAAGCATCAGACCACATAGATTTGTAAATATTTTTATTAGGGATTATGAGTATATTTCATACCCTATGATCTACTTGATTATCAGGTATTCAAAATGTTCTTCATTTATTATGTCAGGTATTGAAGTTATTATAGATCTATTGCTACTACAAGAATTACTTCTAAATAATCTAGTCATTGCTAAAAAAATAACTAAATAATTCTTATGATTGAAAATTTCATACTGTATTTTGATTATACATCTGTTGTGACTTTTACAACCTCTTATTAGGATCGCTCTTCTCCGACCTACCTCTACAACCATCCTACCCTCAGGATTTACGGTCTCTAAGAGGTCTTACTAAGGTTTATACCTGAAGTTAACCAAATAAAAGCTTATACATCAGCCTCTGATAAAACAGATTCATAGATTATATAAAAAAATATTAAAGAGAAATAATCAAGCATAAAAATGACCACCCACTTGAGTGGAGAATGAGATTAAATAAAAACAATTACTTAGGTAAGCAATTGATAAACATTAATAGCAATAACCAGGCATAACGAGAGGTGAACAGTTTAATTATGCAGATATTAAGTAGACAATAAATCTCCCCACCAGGTTTGGCTTTGATATCGAGACCAACAAAGTTAAAACACCCATTAATAATCAAGATCTTAGTATTCTAAAAATAGAATGAGAATTAAAAAATTCTGAAAATTTGAATCCAGAAACCCTGAAGCAAGAATACAATAATGACCCAACTAATCTTGAAAAACGTAATAAGTTCAGAGATTCATATAACATGGATCTAAGAAAAATCATACTTGCTTAATGGAAAACGTTCATGCAAAAAGATAGATTTGACATATTTTTTCTTGATGATATCGAGGATATTTATGAACTAAATAATAAGATAATTCCCAAACCTAAAGAAGAATCAAAAGAATCTTTCAAAATTAGACATGAAAGTTTTCTTGATGAATTACTTAAAGAATTAAAAATTGATTGGCGAGACATTATCTCAGAATCAGATAGCCATAACATAGAATCTACCTATGAGACATCCACAATTCATGACTCTTCCAACGATAACATTGAAGAAAACTATAGGTCAGAATCCTATGAATTATCCACAATTAATGAATTTTCAAATAATATGGAAGAACCATCTAAAAATTTAGAAATTAAATCATCTGTTGACCAAGGTAGTAGCTCTAAAATATATAACCATAGGTTAGAATCCACCTATAAATCTTCCACAATCAATGAATCTTCAAATATCAATAAAATTGAAGAAACATTAGAGAATTTAGAAACTAATGAATCATATTATACTATTAGGGTTGTTAACCAAGACAATCATTCAGAATTCAAAATTAAATCTGAAAAATTGATGAAATACTTCAAGAATTGAAAGTAATCAATTAAGATAGTAATTTAGACTCAGAAAGCCAAGGTCAGAATCAACCTATGTGTCATCTACAATAAGTGAATCTTCAAACATCAACAATATTGAAATTACATTTAAAATATTATAAATTAATAAATTGGAAAGGAAGTGGCATAGAAAGCATATTCCTCCTGATATTCAAATTACTGAGTCGTCTTTAGTTAACCAATTTTATGTGTCTACAGAGAAATTATATGAGTGGAATATTGATGGTCTTTCTAAACAGGAAGTCCTCAACAAACTACAACATATGACAATGGTAGCTAACAACTATATTACCACACACAATTTACTTTACAATGAGGTAATCAATCTCTTAATCACAGGATTCACAAGAATGCTATATTTCTGGTGGAAGAAACATCTCACAGAAGAATAAAAAATACCATCTTTTCAGCAGTTACGGTTGATGTTGAAGGAGCCCCAATTATTTCAGAAAATCAGGAAATAATGCCTGATGCCATCAATACACTTCTCTATACAAGGAATATTACTTCATAGGAACCCCAAGTAATATTACTTCGTGCATCCATGATCAATTAACCAATCTTAGGTGTCCAACTCTAAGTGACATAATGTAATTTAGGAATGAAATAGGCTTTAGCAATTTGTGTTGGATCCTTTAGATGAGCAAATTGAGGCTCAATATGAAAGATATTTTTGCTGTGTATTATTTGAAAATGTGAAATTGATTGTTCAAGCAATTGAGCATTAAATGATTGAGTATTTGAAAAGGGATCAAATTGTTTGACCAGAGTTGATTGGTGATTGGGTCTGATGGACCCAAGTATTGCTGATTGGGCTTGTTTTGTAGTAAAATACTCTTTTTTTATTTGGGCTTTAAGGGTCAATTGTTGAGTCAAAGACTCTTTTATTTTTGAACTATTCATCACATGATTTCTAAATGTGATAACAATTCATTTTATTAAAGATTCCTCAACTTGTCTATGATATTTCTGAAATTCGTTAGGCATGACGAAGAAAGCTTCCAAAAATTATTTGGTTATTTTATTTGAAAATTCAATTTTAGAATTTACTTGTCCCAATAGATTTTTAGTTAAAATTTGTTATACCAGATTTCATTATTTTTGTGAAAACCTATTTTTTCATTTTTCTCATACCATTGAATTAAGACTGCAACGAAATCATGCCTCAATCCAACTTCTTCTAAACTTCATCTAATTCATTAATCCACTCATTTTTAGATATTCAAATCTATTATGGTCATAATTAATGAATGAGAGTTTTGAACAAAAAGCAGTTGTCCTGCCATTGAGCTTTTTGATGTTAAAATAATTTTGATTAAGTATTATGGGTCTTACATTTCTGTATTCTAGTAGGCCAGAATTCTCAAATTCCTCTATTACAGAATTTTGAAATGATTTACTGCAAAAGATGATAAATAAGGAAGTCAGGCATTTAAATAATAATATCTCAAATAAATTTAATATTGAAATAAAAAATGCTAAAAATAGACTATTACTTGCCAAAACTTCGTTTGGAAGGAGCTTCAAAACACGTTTTGTATTTTTGTAATTAATTGAAAGAAAATTTTGATTTAGTAAATCAAATTGTATAATTTGATTGATTGTCTTAATAATGGAAGAATAAATTTCAAGTCCTAGAAATCTATTCTCAGATTGAAACAATTTGATTTTTTTTGCAAAGATAACTAGACTATTTTATTTTATTATCTTGGCAGAGAATTCAAAGTATCTCCAATATTGTTTAACATATTCATAAATGTAAACGATCAATAAATTAACTAGTATTTTTTAATTAGAATGCTATTAATACAGACGATCGAGAAATAAGAAAATTGATTAAATAATTCAATTACTATATTTTGAATTTTACTTGGAGCAAATCTAAGATCAAATGGTAGTATTTTCTATTTATAATGATAAAATATAATCTTATATTTATCAATCTTATTTATCTGAATTTGTCAAAGTCCAGATCTTATGCCATAATAACATTTCCAAGTCTGTTGGTTAGGTCCCTTTTGTTTGGTATTGTATATTTTATCCATCCCAAAAAATTGTTAAATGGTTTGTAATTAATCACTAAATGAAGAAGTCTTCATTTAAAGATTTTAATTTGATTTCGAAGAGCAGTATTTTGAAACTGTTCTATAATTCTTTTGGATTTTATTTTGTCTTGTAGAAAACACAATTGTTTTTTCTTACAAGAAATTAGATTTATGGATTTAAAAACAAAATTATGTTTTAGAGCTTTCAACTTCGCATTGTGAGAAAAAGAAAGAATTTTGAATTTAATAGGTTCATGCAAGGGATAAGTAATTATCCCATCATACTCTGTTGTAAAAGGTTACAACAAAGAAATGAATGGTAAACCCAAAATTATTTATCTGTCATATTTTTTACTAAGACAAATGATGTTTTGAAACATACATTGTTTTGGAAAATATGGACTTTGGGAAATTCGTAATTAATATACATTCTAGTACCATTGGCAAAAGACAAAGATTCTCTCATCTTCTTGAAGTACTTCGTAATTAATATACATTCTAGTACCATTGGCAATAAATTAACTGCATATACAATGACTTTTCAAACATTTGTTAAAATTATAAAAAAAACATTTGAAAATTTAGAAATTAATAAATTGGAAAGGAAGTGTGACATAGAAAGCCTATTCCTCCTAATATTCAAATTATTGAGTCATCTTTAGTCAACCAATCTTCTGTATCTTTAGAGAAATTATATGAATAGAATATTGATGATCTTTCTGAACAGCAAGTCGTCAACAAACTACAGCACATGGTAATGATAGCTAACAATTACATTACCACACATAATTTACTTAACAATAAGGTAATCAATCTCTTAGTTACGGGATTCACAGGAATGCTACATTCCTGGTGGCAAAACATCTCACAGAAGAATCCAAAAATACCATCCTTTTAGTAGTTAAGATTGATGCTGAGGGAAGCTCAATTATTGGAAACATCAAGAAATAATGCCAGATGCCTTCAATACACTTCTCTATATAATAATTGAACACTTCATAAGAACCCCAACTAATATTACTTCGCGCATCCATGATCAATTAACCAATCTTAGGTGTCTAACTCTAAGTGATTTTCACAAGTACAAAAATATATTTTTGTCCAGAGTAATGACAAGTGATGATAGTAATCAACTATTTTAGAAAGAAAAATTCATTAATGTGTCATCCAATTTATTCGCACACAAAATCAGAACATTCCTTAGTAATGACATAGGAAACATAGACTATGATAGTCTTACCTACGGCATAATAATTTTTATAATACAAAAGGAAGGCTTGAAAATGTGTATAAATATGAAAATTAATAAATAAATTAAAAAGAAAATAAAACTGCCAAATCTGAATTAGGCAATTTTTACGAGCAATAAGGTTTACCCGCTATTGTTCATTTCAGAAAAATAGGGAAAAATATCATTTAATCCCTAGAAGGCCTCACAAGCCTTATAGGACCAGAAGAATAAGCATAAAAATTTTGACCAATACTTTTCAAAAAAATAAAAATTTTGACAAACGTTTTTCTAAGAATAAGAATTATTCTAGAAGAAAATTAAATAAACCATTTATTGGTAAAAGTAAAATTAAGTGTGTTAAATGTGGCCAAAATGGTCATCTTTCTAACACTTGTCAAGTCAAAAATAAAATTACTCAATTAAAAATCTCTAATGAAGATAAATAAGAATTGTTTAGAATCATAGAAACAATAGAATATTATGATAGTAGTAATGAAGATTTAGAAGAATTTGAATACTCTAAATCCTCTAAATCAGACTCTTCAAGTTTTGACAGTGATTCTCCTAACATTTCAATGGGTGTAGGGATAACTGTTGTCAAAAAATAAATGTTTTAAATAAAAATGAAGAATAAGAAAATCTCTTGTTAGATTTAATTAGCAAAAATCAGAATCCAGAATTAAAATAAGAATACCTAGAAAGACTTAAGAAAGTAATTTTAAAAGAAAGAAAATTATAAGTCTAATAATAACAATACAGCAAGGCTCTCACAAACCCTTGAAAAATTTAGTAAGGTTAAAGGAAAGGAAGAAGAAGTTACTCTACCAGAATATCATAAAGAAATAAAAAATATTAAAATTGAAATAAAATAATTAAAAGATTCTAACACAAAAATAACCAAAGAATTAAACCTTTTAAAATAGAGTGTTAAATTAACATTCATGAATCTAGTGAACTAGGAGAACCTAGTAAATTTCCAATTTCTGATAATGAAATTGAAAAACCTATTATCAATAATCAAGACGATGACAATTTCATCCAAATTCTTAATATATCAAAATCAAGAAATGACACCTAATGGTCAAAATAATAATTCAAGATTTTTATATCACAATAGTGACTCTTTTTGTTACAGGAGCAAACTTGAATTGTATGCGGAAAGGGCTCGTTCCTACCAAGTACTTCAATAAAACGAAAGAAACTTTATCTTCTGTCAATGGTATTCAGATGAATATTAATTATGAAATCTTTAGAGTTCATATTTGCCAAGACAATGTATGTTTCAAAACATCATTCGTCTTAGTAGAAAAATATGATGGATAAAATAATTTTGGGTTTACCATTCATTTTTTTGTTGTATCCTTTTACAACAGAACATGATAAGATAATTACTCATCCCTTGGATGAACCTATTAAATTCAAAATTCTTTAATACCAAACAAAAGAGACCTAATCAACAGAATTGGAGATGTTATTATCTCTAAGTATGGCATAAGATCTGGATTTTGGCAAATCCAAATAAATAAAATTGATAAATACAAGATTATATTTTATTATTATAAATGGAAAATACTGCCATTTGATCTTAGATTTTCTCCAAGTAAATTTAGAATATAATAATCGAATTCTTTAATAAATTTGCTGATTTCTCGATTGTCTGCATTAATAACATTCTTATTAAACAATACCGGTTGAATTTTTTGATTGTTTATATATATGGATATGTTAAACAATACTAGAAATACTTTAAATTGTCTGCCAAGATAATAAAACAAAATAGTATAGTTATCTTTACAAAAAGAATCAAATTGTTTCAATCTGAGAATAGATTACCAGGACTTGAAATTTATTCTTATTAAGACAATCAATAAAATCATACAGTTTGATTTATTAAATAAAAAATTCTTTTAATTAATTACAAAAATGCAAAACGTGTTTTGAAGCTCCTTCCAAACAAAGTTTTGTTAGGTAATAGTCTATTTTTAGCATCTTTGATTTCAATATTAAATTTATTTGAGATATTATTATTTAAATGCCTGACTTCCTTATTTATCATCTTTTGCGTGAAACCTTTTTAAGATTCTGTAATAGAAAAATTTGAGAATTCTGGCCTACTAGAATATGGAAAGGTAGGATCCAGAATACTTAATCAAAATTATTTTTACATCAAAAATGCTCAATGACAGGACAACTGTTTTTGTTCAAAACTCTCATTCATTAATTATGACAATAATAGATTTGAATATCTAAAAAATGAATGGACTAGATTAAGTTTTAGATTAGATTGAGGCATGATTGTAGTGCAGCCTTAGTTAATTGGTATGAGAAAAGGGGAAAAATAGATTTTCACAAAAATAATGAAATCTGTTATAACAAAATTTGAACTGAAAACCTATTGGGATAAGTAAATTCTAAAATTTAATTTATAAAATAATCATAGAATTTTTGGAAGCTTTCTTTGACATGTGTGACGAATTTCAGAAATATCATAGGCATGTTGAAGAATCCTTAATAAAAGGAGTGTTATCACATTTAAAAACCATGTGATGATTAGTTAAAAAATAAAAGAGTCTTTGACTCAACAATTGGCTATTAAAGCCCAAATAAAAAAGGAGTCTTTTACTCATAAACAAGCCCAATCAGCAATATTTCAGTCCATCAGATCCAATCACCAATAAACCCTAGTCAAATAATTTGATCCATTCTCAAATACTCAAACCTTTAATGTTCAATTGTTTGACCAATCAATTTCGTATTTTCAAATAATACACAGCGAAAATCTCTTTCATATTAAGCCTCCATTTGCTCATCTGAAGGATCCAACACATATTGCTAAAGCCTATTTCATTCTTAAATTTCATTATGTTCCTAGATACAATAACAAAAATCTCAGTTTTTATAGAGATATTCTTTTAGAAATAGAATCCATGAAAATTAATCCAATAAAAAATTCTAAGGAAAGAATCATTTACCATTCTTTCTCTACCCTCACGATCATAATTTTGGAGGATTGAAAAATCCATCCTTCAAGTTTCAAAATACTTTTGAATAAAAAATATTCTAATTATTTTGACTATATTGATGCATGACACAGAATTTTCCTGCATCAAAATAGTAATTTTTCTCACTTTGGGTTTTTGAATTTCAAGAAGAATTTCAAAATTCATTTTTCAAATTGGTTCTTAAAATGGTGATCCATTCATGGTCGTACCTCAGAACCTTTTCCAATTGATTTACAACAATGTTTTAATTTATTTTTAAAGGTTTACAAGCCCTCACCAATTGAGACCTCATTTCCCCAAATACTTTATTCTTCAAACAAATACAAAATACCTTGGATTTTATAATGGCAATACTAAGTTGAAAATGGAATCCTCACCAGACAAATATTATGTTAAATGGTGGGATAAATTGAATACCCAGAAAATTAATGCATCCATCAATTATGAATTTGCAAGTATCCATCCCAGTATAAAGCTAGTAAATCCTTTTATCCAAGCGCTTTTAAAATTTAATGAGCCCATTGACCTAGCTCCACAAATAAAACTATCCAATTCAAATTCTTTCAAATCTAAATTAAACCTGAGTCCAAACCAAAGTGTAAATCAAAGACCACCAAGCGTAACTCAAATTGGAGAAAGAATTAATCTAAAAATGCTTCTCTTTTTTAAAGACAATAATGAATCAGACTCTGGATCATCTGCAAAGTCAAGTCACCAAATTAAACCAAAAATCTAAAAAGATCAATTATCTAGAAAGGTTATTCCTCAGCAATTGAATGACCCATTCAATAATATTGATCCCAGTGATAATGAACAAATTCAGATCAATCAATGAATGAATAGAAGAATTCACCCTTGGCAAAATTCCAATGTTTGAATAAAATCAAAGAATCAAAGTAATTTTGAAGATGTATTATGCTAAACCTCAACACAATGCAACATTCATAATGATTTTCAAGGCAAGCAATTATCAATAGCACTACTCACAATGACTTTTACAGACAATAATTATGATTTCTCTAAAATCAACAATCAAAGCACAAGAATCCAAGATAGCAATTACCAAGGAATCTAATGTGCAACAGTCTCAATAATATTTCAACAACAACAATCACGACAAAGCAATTATGAAGATAAAAAAACCAAGATAACAATTATCGAGGAATCCTTACATTTTGTACTAATTGTACTAGTTGTCAAATAATTAGGGAACTATTCATGCTTTTTACTATTCTTAGTCAAAAGTACACAGAAGTAGAAATGTACAATGTTTTTACTTTTGTAAAATAGAATAGTTCAGATTATTCAGACTTATTATCAACATGATCTGTTGCTTCTTTCAAGTCTCAGCATCATGTAAAAACAATTGAGAAAATATATGCTCTTGGGAAAGAGCATGAAATTTGTCAATTACTTTCCCTCAACTCAATAAAACATCACATTGAAGAAAGTTATATTTTCCTTAATTTTGGTTTAGTCCAGATTGGAGTTAAACCACTCACACAGAGAGGCCTAAATACCTCAGTCTTGTTAGTCTTGCGTGATGCAAGATTTACTGATTTTAATGATAGTATTCTAGGATTAATTGAATCCGCACTTTGTAATGGTCCAATCAATTTCGATTGTTTCTCAGATTTGTCTGTTAGTTTAACAAACCTCCATATTCTAAAACCTTTAACTTTGAATATTAAAATTAGTGGTTACCAAGTCTTAGAAGGTAACTTTAACTTTTAGAGTACATTACAAAGTCACCAAAACTAATATGAATTTCCAAGCCATCAATAGGAATCCCAATCAAACCCTATATATCCAATCTAGTGAAAGTAATGCCAATATTAGAGTCCTTAAAACAATTAGGTCGTCCAATATTACTTTCCCTTCAAATTGGCTTTTAACCAATGAAAGTCAATCCACTCTAATAAAACGACCAATTGAAGATTTAAATTACATCCAACAGTACATGGATGGTACTGTTAAAACTAATTTCCAATCATCTTCTAGTTCTAATCTTCAAATTAGGGAATATAGCCAATCTAGTACCCCTAGGAATTTCTTTTTTGGATCATCCATTAATAATTATCAAGATCTTAGGATTCAACAATTAGAACAAGAATTAAAAAATTAAAAATTTACGGCTTAAAAGTATAGCCATAAATTTTCAAGTTAGTCAGCCAGTCTTTGATGATAGTCTGAACAATCTGACGAATCAGAGGCACCCACTGAATCAGATTTCCAAGTTAATCCACAACTCTTAGTCCTAATCTTAGAAACCGTGAACCATGAATACAAATCTGATTGGGAAAGTCTAGCCCAATATAATGATGATCCTGCCAATCTTAATAGGCGTAATAGGTTTAGAAAAAAATATAATATAGATAAAAGAAGAATCATACTTGATGAATGAAAGACATTCATGCAAGAATTTATGAGAAATATATTAATGTAACTTCCAAATCTAAATGGGTTAAGGAAGACCCCAGTGTGCTGACTGCGAGTCATCCACCACCTTAGAAAATTATGATTAACCATAAAAATTCTTTAATCACTGCTTCTCTTTTCAAGATTTCAAAGGAAGAAGAACCTAATAAAAAGGTTGTTGAAAATCTCAATTGTACCAATCAAAGTTTAATTAGAATAGGTAAACAATTATGTAAAATTGAAAATAAGGTTGATGATCTTCATGAACCTAAACCTAATGAAACCCTGAAAGAAAAACTTGTAATAAATCTTTCAGATAAAATCACTTTGAATATTGTTCCCATCAATAAAAAGATTGATAAAATGTTTCAAGATCTGAAGAATAAATCTGTTGAATCATCATCTTCTGTTAAGGTTATAAACGAAGACAATAGTTCATAATCAAAAAGCCATAGGTCAGAATCCACCTATGAGTTATCTACAATATGTGAATCTTCAAACATTAACAATATTGAAAACACATTTAAAAATTTAAAAATTAACAAATTAGAAATGAAATGGCATAAAAGGCCTATTCCTCCTGATATCTAAATTTTTAAAAATTCTTTTATTAATCAATTTTCTGTTTCTGTAGAGAAATTGTACGAATGAAATATTGCTAAACTTTCTGAACAAGAAGTTCTTCACAAATTACTGCACATGGCGATGATAGCCAACAACTACATCACTACACACATTTTTCCTCACAATGAGGTAATCAAACTCTTAGTCACAACATTCACAAGAATGTTTCATTCGTGGTGTGAAAAACATCTCACAGAAGAATTCAAAAATACCATTCTCTCAGCAGTTAAGATTGATCTTGAAGGAACATCAATTATTAGAGAAGATCAAGAAACAATGAATGATGCCATCAATACACTCCTTTACACAATAATCGAGCACTTCATTGGAACACCAAGTAATATTACTTCATGTATCCATGATCAATTAACCAATCATAGGTGTCCAATCCTAGGTGATTTCACTGGTACAAAAATATATTTTTGTCCAGAGTAATGACAAGGGATGATAGTAATCAACCCTTCTAGAAAGAAAAATTTATTAATGGATTACCCAATTTGATGGCACACAAAATTAGAACAGTTCTTAGTACCTAGGTAATATAGACTCTAATAGTCTCACCTATGGGATAATAATTACTAGAATACAAAAGGAAGGATTAAGAATGTGCATTGATATTAAATCAATAAACAAATCAAAAAAGAAAATAAACTACCAAATATGAATTAGGTAATTTCTGCGAGCAATATGGTTTACTCGCTATTTCTCATTCCCAGAAAAATGGGAAA
Organism: Datisca glomerata; assembly: GCA_003255025.1. Lineage (NCBI taxonomy): Eukaryota > Viridiplantae > Streptophyta > Magnoliopsida > Cucurbitales > Datiscaceae > Datisca > Datisca glomerata. Next base: position 2,872,782 of record QANY01008651.1, read on the forward strand.
AATTCTCATTGAAGATCTATAAGGTATTTTCAAGTTCTGACAGTGATTCTCCTAACATCTGAATGGGGTGTAGGGATAGTTGTTATCAAAAAATAAATATTTTAAATAATTATTATAAATGGAAAATAATGTCATTTGATCTTAAATTTGCTCCAAGTAAAATTCAAAATATAATGATCAACCTCTTCCAACAATTTACTATTTTCTTGATTGTCTGCATTAATAATATTCTTATTAGACAATGCTGATTGCATTTCTTGATTGTTTGCATTAGCAGATGTGTTAAACAATATTGGAAATACTTTAAATTGTTTACCAAGATAATAAAACAAAATAATTTAATTATCTCTGCAAGAAAAATCAAATTGTTTCAATCAATTAAATTTCCAGGACTTGAATTTTTAATCATTTCATTAATCAGATCATACAAATTGTTTTATTAAATAATAAATTTCTATTAATTAATTACGAATATGCAAAACATGTTTCGAGATTCCTTCCAAACAAAGTTTTGCCGGGTAACAATCTATTTTTAGCATTTTTTATTTCAATATTTAATTTACTCATTTTATTAATTCAATTCCTAATTTTATTTCTCATGAATTTTTGTAGGAAATCATTTCAAGAATCGACAATGGAAGAATTTGACCTGCTAGAATATGGAAAGGTAAAACCCAGAATACTCAATCAAAATTCTTTTAAAATCAAGAAGCTAAATGGAAAGACAACCGTTTTTTTCTCAAAACTCTCATTAATTAATTATGGTCATAATGGATTTGAATATCTAAGAAATGACTGGATTAATAAATTGAAAATTATTTTAGAAGATATTGGGTTGAAGCATGACTTCAATGAAACATTATTTCAATGGTATGAAAATGGTGAAAAAATAGGTTTTCACAAAGATAATGAAATCCGTTATGATAACATAAAAGTTTTAACTGTGAACCTAATAGGACAAGAAAATTTTAAACTTGAAAAAATTTCTTTTTCTGTCCTCAGGATCATAAATATGGAGGATTGAAAAATCCATCATTCGAGATTCAAAGTACTTTTGAATAAAAAATAATATAATTATTCTGACTATATTGATGCATGGCACTTGATTTTCCTACATCAAATTTGCAATTTTTCTCACTTTTGGTTTTTGAATTTCGATAAGAATTTCAAATTTGATTTTCCAATTTGGTTTTTAAATGGTGGTCCATTCATGGTCTTATCTCAGAACTTTTTTCAATTGATTTACAATAATATTTGAATTTATTTTCAAACGTTTAAAAGCCCTCACAATTAGGGCCTCCTTCCCCCTAATACTTTTCTTTTCAAGCAAATACAAAATACCTTAGATTTTGAAATTGCAATACTCTGTTAAAAATGAAATCCTTACTAGAGAATATTATGTTAAATGGTGGGATGAGTTGAATACCCAGAAAATTATTGCATTTGTGAGTGTTCATCCCAATATAAGACTAGCGAATCCTTTTATCCAAGCACTATTAAAGATTAATGAGTCCATTTACCTTGCTCCACAAATCAAATCATCCAATCCAAATTTATTCAAACCCAAGGCCAAACCCTCTTCAAAGGGTAAATCAAAAGTCACAATGCCAAAGTCCAAATTAGAGAAAAAATTAATCCAAAAGAAAATACTTCTCATTTGAAAGACAATGACGAATCTGACTCTGGATCATCCGAAGAGTCAAGTCTCACAATCAAACCAAAAATCTAAAAAGTACAATCATCCAGAATTATTACCCTTCAACAATTGAAGGACCCATTTGATGGCATCGGTCTCAGTAATAAAGAGAAATAATTCACCTTTGGCGAAATTCCAATGTTTGAAATAATCAAAATCAAAGAAGCAAGTAATCTTGAAGATGTGTCATGATGACAACTCAGCACAATGAAAAGGTCATAGTAATCTTCAAGGACAAACAATTATCAATGGCATTAGTCACAATGACTTTTTAGGACAATAATTATGCTTTCTCCAAAATCAACGACCAGGACACAAGAATCCAAGATAACAATCATCAAGTATTAACAACAGTGCCCTCTACAAAATAAAGAAACAATCAAGACACTAAGGTCCAATATAGTAATTATCAAAGATCAACAATAGTGGCTGCACCAGAAAAAAAAAGCAATGATCAAAACACGAAGACCAAGATAAAAATTATCGAGGAATCTTTGTAATTTATCATTTTATGTAATAGTTGTACTAGTTGTCAAATAATTAGGCAACTATTTATGTTTTTTACTATTCTTAGTCAAAAGTAGACATAAGAAAAAATGTAAAATTGAATAGTTCAGGTAAGTGATGGGTTCCCGATGAACTCCACCTTACTTGGCTATAAATAGCCAGTCTTCTCCCATTTGTTTCGTAGAACTTATTTTTAACTCTTAACTATTTGAGAGCAAAACTGATTTTGAAACAAAGCTTTCTTCCTCTCCTTTTTTTAATCTCTTCTTCTTCCTTTTTTCTTCAACATTAAATAGTGAGCGGGATCACTATTTTAATTGTTGTCAACAAATTTTACTGTTTGTGTAAGTATTTAATCTTGCACCTCAATGTAGTTTTACTGTTTTTAATTCTTGCATTCTTAATACCCAGTCTTTAATTACATAAATTATACTTAAGTTCATGTCTCTTAATCAAGCAGATAAATTAAGTAAAATAGTAATTCTCCCCACCAGGATTGGCTTTGATACCAAGATTAATGAAATCGAGTATAAGTATAAGAGATATTAAAGAGAGGGTATTAAGATGCAAGAATTGAACACGAAAACACTAAAAACTGTATTAAGGTGTAAGATTAAGGACTCACACAAACAGTAAAATTAATTGGCAATAATTAAATAGTGCTCCCGCTCATTATTTAACGTTGAAGAAAAAAGAAGAATAGATTACAAAATAGGAGAAGAAAAAAACCTTGTTTTCCAAAACAAGTTGTGAGCAACAAATGGAAGAAGACTATCTATTTTTAGCTAAGTAAAGTAGAGTTCACTGGGAACCCATCACTTACATGAAATATTATATTATAGAAAAGTAAAAATATTTTACATTTCTACTTTTGATTAGTAATAGTACAATCATAAATAGTTGCTTTTTTGGCAACTAGTACAATTATTACAAAATGATAAATTACAAAGATCTTTGATAATTGCTATCTTGGTCTTCGTGTCTTGGTTGTTGCTTCATTCTAGTAGAGGCACTGTTATTGATCCTTGATAATTGCTATCTTGAATTTTTGTCTTCCTGGTTATTGGGAAGTCATTGTGACTAGTCTTTGAAGACTATTATGACCTTTGCATTGTACTCTGGTGTCACCACAATATATCTTCAAAATTATTTAGTTTCAGTTATTGGCATTTTGCCATAGATGGATTATTTTCTTCTATTTTTCATCACTAAGGTTTACATTATCGAACAGGTCTTGTGAATCCTAGAAGGGATTATAGGCCCACTGGGGTGAATGCGTGACTTTCCCTTCAATTACTGAGAGGGAGTCTTAGACGATTGACCTTTTTTATTTTTAATTGGGTGATTCGACTCCACTGAGGATTCATAGTCTGAATATGTATTGTCTTCAAGAAGAAGGAACATCCTTTGTATTAACTTATGTTTTGCTTTTGATTTTGTAGCCTTGACCTTTCCTTTAGGGGAAGCTTTTGATGTAGGCTTTGTATTAACTTATGTTTTGCTTTTGATTTTGTAGATTGGTTTATTTATGGATTTTGGCTGTCTGGCTCCTTGATTTTTAGGGGGGCCATTGGAGATGGTTTGAGTAATTTTAATTCTGAGTGGGTTTTTGTAAACTCATCATTTATGGCAGTCAATATTTTTAGAGTATTGAACTTGTCCAACCATTTAACGTAGTATTGTCTGGTGAAGATTTCATCTTTGATAGCATACTGCCACTTTAGAATCCATGGAATTTTATATTTATTCATGAAATAAATTATAGGGGGAAAAGGAACCTCAATTGTTGAGGGTTTAAATAATTTAAAAAATAAGTTAAAATTTTGTTGTAATTTAATTGGGAAAATTTCAAAGATTGGGCCATGGAATGACCACCACCTTAAAAACCATTTTGGTAAAATTGTTTTGAAATTCTTATCAAATTTCAAAAACCAAGGGTGAGAAAATTCGCTATTTTGATGCAAGAAAACTGTTTGCCAAGCATCAATATAGTCAAAATAGCTGTATTATTTTTTTTTTTATTTAAAAGGGGTTTTAACCCTGGATGATGGATTTTCCATTCCTCCATGGTTATTATTTTTAGAATGTAGAAGGAATGATAGAAGATTTTTCCTTCTAAACTATTTATTGGTTTGATATTTATTGATTTTGTTTCCAAGAGAATGTCTCTGTAGAAACTGAGGGTCTTGTCCTTATACCCGGGGACAAAATGAGAATCAAGAAGGAAATGAGCTTTCGCTATTTCAATTGGGTTTTTTTAAATTGGCAAATGAAGGTTCGATGTAAAAGAGATACTTACTGGGGGTCTTCCTGTAATAAGGAGAATACCTTTTATAATTGGTGATTGGTTGGTTGATGACCAAATGTGGGTCAAAGAGCTTAGAGACTACAAATGGGTCAAACTGGTTGACCAACGCAGATTGGTAGTTGGACCTGATGGACCCAAGTATTGTCATTTGAGTATTTTTTTAGGGCAGAAGGCTCCTATTTGATTTGGGCATTAAAGGGCCAACTGTGGAATTGAGGACTCCCCTTTGATTATTTTCTTCGAGGCCTGGGGCCCGGATCCCATCTTGTTTTCTCTGCAAAAATTCACGGGTCAAAAAGTCAGGAACTGAATTATTAATGATTTAATGAATTCAATATCAAAATAAAAAATATTAAGTATGGACTGTCATCGAGTAAAAAATTATTTTGAAGCAATACTTTTAACACCTTTCTCCAGAACATGTTTCACAGATTTACAGTCAATTTTTAAAAGGATTTTTTTATTTGACAAGTCATCCTGGAACTTTTGCATACTCAAAACAACAATAAGAATTCCTTTTTAATGGTACTATAATTAACTTGGGTTTGAGTCCAAGTCCCATATGTGAACGGAACAATCTGTTCATGTGACTCTGGAGTAATTTTTTGTAATAAGATACCTCCATATCTTATTTTAGAGGCATCGGTTTGGACAATTTTGAAAGAGTTATTAGAAGGGATGCCAAGAAAAAGGGAGTGTCTTAACATGTGTTTTAATTCTTTTAATTAGATCAGTATGAACAGATGTCCACAGAAGAGGATTCTTCTTGAGCCTTTCAAAGAGAGGCTTGCAATCAATTCTTAATTTATAATAAAAATCATATATGTAATTTAAAGATCCTAAATTCTTTGCAATTGGGTTTTGTCTAGGATTTCATCAGCGAATCTGTAGATAAATTGAATTACTCGATCAATTGGTTTAATTATAGAATTGTGTATTTCAAATCATAGGAATCTAATCTTGGATTGAAACAATCTAATTTTACTTGTAGAGATAACTAAACCATTTTGATTTATTATCTTCACAAACAATTCTAGATGTTTCCAATGTTGTTCAATTGATTTAGAAAAATAAGAACATCATCAATGTATACAATTGATAAATCAATAAATTGATCAAAGATTTCATTCATTATATTTTGAAAATCACTTGGGGAATTACATTTCACTCTTAATGGCCAAATGGAGTTAAAAATGCAGTTTTATATTTGTCATTTTCATTTACCTGGATTTGCCAGAATTCAGACTTCATGTCAAACTGAGAGAATACCACTGCATCTCCAAGTCTGTTAATTAAGTCCCTTTTGTTTGGTATTGAATATCTTATTCATTTCAAGACATTGCTAATGGGATTATAATGAATAACTAACTGAGGAACCTCTCGTTCAATTTCACTGGCCTTCTGGACATAAAAGGCTGAGCAAGACCAATGCGATTTGCTTCTTCTAATTATAGTCTTATTGAGAAGTTATGCAATTTTCTTTTTGCAGAGCTCGAGCATTTCGGAGTTCATTTGAATTGGTCGTGCCATGGTAGGGATATTATTATCATCAAATCCCTTAATATAAGGTAGACTGATAGTATGTTTTTTCCTGTGCCAGAAAGCATTAGGAATGTCAGCACATAATTCCTTACAAATTCTTTGTTCAAAAATTTTTATTTGTTTTTGAAGCGAAGGATTCTGAAGCTGGTCCTCAACACATCTGTTTTTTTCTTTACAAGAAATTAGATTTATGAAATTAGAAACATATTTTTTCTTTTAAAGTTTTTAATTTCTCATTGTGAGGGAAATAAAGAAAATGGAATTTTATAGGTTTATTCATGAGATCGGTAACTATCCCATCATACTCAGTTGTAAAAGGATACAACAGATAAATGAATTGTAAACCAAAAATAATTTTATCAGCCATATTTTTTACTAAGACAAACGATGTTTTAAAACATATGTTATCTTGGCAAATATGAACTTTGGAAATTTCGTAATTGATATGGATCCGAGTATCATTGACAGATGACAAAAAATATTTTTTTTTCTTGAAGTACTTGGTTGGAACGAGTCCTTCCGACATACAATTCAAATATGCTCCTAAATCAATAAGATCTATTGTAGTGAAATCAAAATCTTGAATTATAATTTTGACCATTATGTGCCATTTCTTGATTTTGATATGATTAAGAATTTGAATGAAGTTATCACCATCTTGATTGTTGATAATAGATTCTTCAACCTCATTATCAAAAATTGAGAATCTACTAGGTTCTCCTAGTTCATTAGATTCATGATCTTTAATTAAACTATCTATTTTCAAAAGGTTTAATTCTTCTTTTATTTCTGAGTTTGAATTTTTTAATTTTTTAATTTTAATTTTAATATTTTTAATTTCTTTCTGAAGTTCTTGTAAGTTAACTTTTTTTCCTTTCCTTTAGTCTTATTGAATTTTTCAAGGGTTTGCGGAAGACTTGCGGTATGGTTACTATTAGACTTTGTATTTTCTTTTTTTTAGAATTACTTTCCTAAGCCTATCCAGATATTCATGTTTTAATTCTGGATTCTCAATTTTACTAATTAAGTCTAACGAGAGGTTTTCTTATTTTCATTTTTATTTAAAACATTTATTTTTCGACAACAACTATCCCTACACCTCGTTAAGATGTTAGGAGAATCACTGTCAGAACTTGAAGAGTTATATTTAGAGGATTCAAGGGATTCAAATTCTCCCACTACTCTCGTAATAATCTATTATTTCTAAGATTCTAAACAATTCTTGTTTATCTTCTTCAAAGATTTTTAATTGATTAATTTTATTTTTAACTAGACAAGCATTTGCAAAAAGACCATTCTGGCCACATTTGAAACACTGAAGTTTACTTTCATCAAAAGATTTTTTATTGAACTTTCTTTTAGAATAACTTTTATTCTTAGATAAAAGTGTTTGTTAAAATTTTTATTATTTAAAAAGTATTGGTAAAAAATTTTATGTTTATTTTTGTGGTATTGTCTCCTATAAGGCTTGTGAGACCTTCTAGGGCTTAAATGAGAAATTTTCCTATTTTTCTGAGAAGGACCAATAGCGGGTAAACCATATTGCTAGCAGAAATCGCCTAATTCATATTTGGTAGTTTATTTTATTTTTGATTTGTTTATTGATTTTCATATCAATGCACATTCTTAAACCTTCATTTTGTATTGTGGTAATTAATGTATCGTACGTGAGACTATTATAGTCTAACATAGGTCATTACTAAGGACTGTTCTAATTTTATGTGTGAATAAATTGGGTAATCCATTAATACAATTTTTTTCTAGAAGGGTTGATTACTATTGTCGCAATGTGCATGTGACGCGGAGCGGCGATTGATAAATCATTTTTGAAGAAAATAAATTCGGAGTTTCCACCAATCATTTTAGGACGTGATTGGTCACCCAATTTTAAAATCAAATATGGTTTATGAAAATTTAAAGTTGGTTCGGGAGTCATTTGTGTATGGGGAAGGTATTAGCACCCCACAACACCTCTTATGAAAAATGGTTATCACATTTAATCAAATACTATCCAATTTATTTTTTAAAATAATTTTATAGAAATTCAATTTTGAATGTCCCATTTGGTACATTTTGCATAATAAAAATGAGCAAATAAATGACCTTTAATGGGTAGTACAAAGACCATTAAATTTTTTTTCTTAAATCAAAGCGTTATTGGAGTTACTCTCGGTATCCTAAAACTAACTCTTCACCTCGGTAGTTCGAAAAATTTGCTTTCCCAAAAATTCTAAAACCCGTCATCGGGTTTTTTTTAGTGAAACATAATTAAAGAAATTAACAAAATTTAAATCAAATTGTTATGGTTTTAAATTACGAGCGTCAATTCTGATGATAAAAGAATGAAATAATAATCACATACAACTGTGACATATGACAATAATACATAAATAAATAAATAATATGAGATAACAACTATAAAGAGAAAAGAAAGAATAATGGAAAGCAATGTTAGAGATGATAAATTTTAAAAAAGAATATGTAGAGTGAAAATAATGAAACAATACGTAAAATGATTAAAAAGATATATAAAGATAAATTAAAACAAACCAATAATATCTACTAAAAATAGAAAAATAAACCAAATACAAACAAAACAAAAGAAAATAAAAATTAAATGGAAACAAAAAAAGTAAAAAAATTAAAATAAAGAAGAAAAAGAAAAGAAAAAGAAAAAGAAGACAGAGGGTGAGGTCACCCTCTGTCACTTTTTTTTTTAAATTCGTGTATATATATTGTTATTTAACAAATAAATTAATAATAAATTTTGCTATGTGTAAATAAATTAATTTATGAAAAAAATGTTTAATTTCATACATAATTAGGATGAACTTGTTATTTTTGACTATTTAGTCTATTAATTACTATTTTTTCACTTCTTCCCTCAATGCTAATCAAATAGCAAGAGAATGATCACGGATTGTAACTAATTTAAACAAGTGTCACTAAAAAAGTAAATAATTTTGTTTGAAATATAAATATACCATATTTTTATTTTGGACTACTTAGTTCATTAATTATCATTTTTTCTTTCTTACTTTGGTGCTAGAAATAATCATGGATGGTAACTAGTTTATACAAATATCACTAAAAAAATCAATAAAACTTTCAAAATAAAATAATTTTTGTTTGGGATATAAATAACATTTTTATTTTGGACCACTTAGTTCACTAATTATCATTTTTCTTTTCCTCCTTCATTGCTAGGAATGATCATGGATTGTAACTAGTTCGAACAAATGTCAAAAAATGGTGAACAAAAATTAAAAAGAAAAGAAGAGAAGACTTGTAAAAAAATAAAAAAAATTAAAGCTTAAATATTTGCATAATCTTGTATAGAGGTTTTATTTTATATTTTATGCATTTTTTATGTATGAGAAATTATCGTAGGAGATCTTTTCATCAAATGTACATTTTCAACCCATTAAAAGGTTATTCACATTGAGTTAATTTTACACCCCTCAAAAACTTTATCCTCATTGATTGGGTTGATGGCAAAAAACATCTCATTATCAAACTTGTAGAGAAATAAACAATACATGAAAATAAAACTTAAGATTAAGAGTAGGAGAAATGATAAAGAATGAGCAAGCAAACAAACTTATATATGAAAAAGGAAACAAAGAAATATCAAATACGTGAGTATGAAGAAGAGGGATGATGAATAAGAATGCAACCTCTCTTTCTTTCTCTTTTTCACTATTTTCTCAAGACCTCTCTTTCTCTCTTTAAAATCCCTTATCTTTCTCACTCTCCAAAAATCATTTCAAGTGAAGACTTCCCCTCTATTTATAGAAAAACTTAGGGCTTCATTTTTTATTTTTAGTCATTTTGTTCCCTTTTTTTTATTTTTTTAGCCTTTGGACAAATCTTCTTATTTTTAGGCATTGAGCTATTTTTCAAATCATACACATAGTCTTAGGATAGTATATGGACCAAAAAAATAAAATTTATATTTTTAAAGTATTGAACCGGACAAAATACGGTATCTACAACTGCCCCCCTTTGTTCACGCTTCTAAAATTAGAAGCTGTACAAAGATGTAGATAAGTATTTTGATCGAGAAAAGACTATATAGACAAGGGAATAGAAGCCTCGACCTATTCGGGTTCTATGAAATGACAGAACTTATGAAATGGACCTGGATAGACATAGGCTTCGACCTCGACTCAATTCGGGTTCGATTTAACCCTATAAATTGAAACGAATTAGGCGCTGACACCGAACTTCGACTGCGAGAAAGTCAGATTCGATTTAAACTAAGATAAAGAAAGGACGTGGACCTGGATAGATGCAGGCTTCGACCTCGAATCGATGCGGGTTCCATTTAACCATATTAATTGAAACAGACCAGGCGCTGATACCGGGCTTCGACCTCGGCGAAGTCAGATTCGATTTAGCCAAAGATAAAGAAACGACGTGGACCTGGATAGACGCAGGCTTCGACCTCGACTCGATTGGGGTTTGATTTAACTGAAGATGTTGAAATGATATTTGATTTGATTTTTTCAAACTAATACAGACTCTAAATGTTGGAAAGTCATGTGTGGATTTTGAAAGAATGTCCTTAAATGATTCATGCACTTGAATTGCATCAAAACAGATCAATATGATGCATGTCTATACATTGTAATTATTGAATATAAGTTGAAAGTAGTGACTTTGAGTGCATGCATGCTATGCATGATTGTGAAAATTTATAACAAAATTATTTGATGATTTTTTTCGAACTTGACTAATGTCGTCATATCCTTCACCCATCAAATCAATCACTTGGCCTAGGGTCATGGACTCGCAATGAATTATTGAGCATACTTTCAAGAAAATGATGCATCCTTATTCATTGGTTTGTGCCCCAGTATTCGGCTTCACATTGATGATGAAGAAAAATGAACAATTTCTTCATATTTTGCTTCTTCCATTGTACTTTAATTGCAATCCTCCAATTGTGATTTAGCCTTCGTCATGTGCATACAGACTTTCTTGTGGTGAATTTTCAGAATTCACCTCGACCGCCTGGTTTTAATTAGCATGGTTTAAGAATTTTCAAATTATTTGATGATTTCAGATTTCACCTCGCACTCAAGCCGCCTGGTTAGGTGAAAGCTAATTAAAAAAAATAAAGGACAATTAAAGGTCCTTCGTAATTTGGGGCCCACTTCCCCCGGTGATCCTTTTGATATGGAAGTATCTTTTTCAAAACCAAGTCTCCTTCTCGGAAACATCGGGATGAAATTTTTTGTCATATGTATGCATCATTTTTCTTTGATATAATTGCCTTCTACATAATGTAGTCAATCTTTTTTCCTTAATGAAATTCAATTGCACATATCGTGTTTGTACTCACTCTGCTTCTTCTAATTTTGCCTCCATTAAGACTCTGAGGGAGGGAATTTCCACCTCAATTGGAAGGACCGCTTCCATGCCATATACCAAAGAGAATGGCGTTGCCCCTGTTGATGTTCGAACTGATGTGCGGTACCCATGTAGTGCAAACGGGAGCATCTCATGCCAATCCTTATAAACCTCCATCATCTTCTCTATGATCCTTTTTATGTTCTTATTGGCTATTTCCACTGCTCCGTTCATTTTTGGACGATAAGGAGATGAATTATGATGCTTAATTTTGAATTGCTCACATAATTCTTTCATCATCTTGTTATTTAAATATGGCCTATTATCTGTGATGATCTTGCGTCCACCCATTTGATAAAATAATCTATAAAGACCAAAATGAAATGATGCCCGTTAGAGGTTTTTGGTGTGATGGGACCAATGATGTCTATGCCTCATATAGAGAACAGCCAAAGCGCATCCATGACATGTAAAGGGGATGTGGGTACGTGAATTTTATCTGCATAAATTTGACATTTATGACATTTCTTGGCTTACTTGATGCAGTCAGATTCTAGAGTGAACCAATAATATCCTGTTCTCAAGATTTGTTTAGCCATAATATGTCATTAGCATGAACACCATAAATTCCTTCGTGAACTTCCTCTATGATATTATTCGCTTCCCTTGCATCAACACATCTTAAGAGCACCATATCATGGTTTCTTTTGTTGAGTATTTCACCATTCAAGAAGAAACTCATGGACAATCTTCTAATAGTGCGCTTACCATTCTTAAAAGCTTTGGATGGATATTCCTCGTTCTTTATATACTACTTGATGTTGTAATACCATGGTCTTGTGTCTGGCACTTCTTCAATGCTCATACAGTGAACATGAAAATCTCGCTTCTTAATTTTTATGGGTTGCACTTCTTCCTTAAAGTCTGCGGCAAATATGGATGCTAGAGTTGCCAGTGCATCTACAATTTTATTATTCTCTCTGGGTATATGGTCAAATGAGATCACTTCAAAAGTTCGGCTTAACTTAGTTACATGTTTGTTGTAAGGTACCAGCTTGGAGTCTCTAGCTTCCCATTCCCCGTTTAGTTGTTGCATCACCAATAACGAATCTCTATACACTCGAAGCTTTTTTATCTTCATATCATATGCTGCTTGAATTCTCATGGAACATGCCTCATATTCTGCCACATTGTTTGTACAGTCAAAACATAGTTTTGCCATGAATGGGAAAACTTTCCCTCATGAGATATGAGGATTGTCCCAATTCCACGTCCTACATCATTAGATGTGCCATCAAATAACATTGTCCACAATTCTAGATTCATAGATTCTCCTTCATTTTTTAAGATGATTGATATGTTCTCATCAGGAAAATCGAACTTCATAGGCTCATAATCTTACACTAGTTGATCTGCAGATAATCAGTAAGTACACTTCATTTTATTAACTTTCTCGTAACATAGACAATATCATATTCCGTGAGCAACACTTGCCATTTAACAATTCTCCAGGAAAGTGATGACTTTTCAAATATATACTTGATTGGATCCATCTTTCAAATTAACCAAGTGGTGTGGTATAACATGTACTGTCTAAACCGATGAGCAACCCAAGTTAATGCACAACACGTTTTCTCCAACATCAAATAATTAGCCTTATAATTTATTAACCTTTTACTTAAATAGTATATTGCTTGTTCTTTCCTTCCAAAGGCGTCATGTTGACCAAGTACGCAACCCATGAATTTTTCTATCACTGTAAGATACAAAATGAGTGGACACCCTAGAGTTGGAGGAATAAGTATAGGCGGATTTTACAAGTATTTCTTGATCTTCTCAAAAGCAATTTGGCAATCATCATTCCATCCTTGTATGTCACTTTTACGGAGAAGTTTAAAGATAGGTTCACAAGTTGCAGTTAGTTGTGTGATGAACCAGGCTATGTAATTTAATCTCCCAAAAAAAACTCTAATTTCCTTTTGAGTTTGAGGTGGTGGCATATCAATGATGGCTTGAACCTTGTCAGGGTCAACTTTTATTCCTTCCTTGCTCATGACAAAACCAAGCAGTTTCCCTAAAGATGCTGCGAATGTACACTTTATCAGGTTAAGCTTTAACTTGAACTTTCTCAACCATTCAAATAGTTTCCGCAGAGTGACAATGTGATCTTTCCCTTGACAAGATTTGGCAATCATATCATCAACGTACACTTCAATTTATTTATGCATCATATCATGAAACAATGTTACCATTCCCTGTTGGTAAGTCGCCCCTATATTCTTTAGACCAAGTGGCATAACCTTGTAACAAAATATACCCCACAAAGTTATAAAAGTCATATTTTCACGATCTTCGGGAGCCATTTTGATTTGGTTATACCCCGAAAAACTATCCATGAAAGAGAAGCTTTAATGTCCTAGAGTGTTATATACTAAAACATCTATATGGGGTAATGGAAAATTATCCTTGGGGCGTGCCTGATTTAAGTCTCTATAATCGACGCACCCTTACTTTCCCATTTTTCTTCAACACTAGGACTATGTTAGCAACCCATTCAGGATATTTTTTTACTTCTAGAAAACCCGCATCTACTTGCTTTTTAACTTCATCTTTAATCTGTACCAGCATGTGTGGTTTCATTTTTTGTAACTTTTGTCGCACTGGTTTACTTTCAGACATAAGTGGCAAATGATGAACATCGATATCAGTGTCTAAACCTGACATATCTTGGTAAGACCATACAAAGACGTCAATATACTCTTTGAATAATTCAATCAATTCTCGGCGGCTTTGGCTTGTCATAGCAGTGCTGATTTGGACTTCTTTCGTCTCTCCCTCCAATCCCAAATTTATCGCCTCCGTTAACTCTTAATATGGTTGAGTTATTTTATTATCCTCTTCTACAATTCTTAATATTTCTGGTTCTTTGAATGAAATTCCCCCACTTCTGAAGGATTCAGAAATATGGAGTATGATCATCATTTCCATATCGAATTCCCTATTTGCAAGCCTAGCAATCCTCTTTTCTTTCTTTTAAGCTTCCACTCTTCTTCTATCAGCCTTGGTCGGTCTATATCCAAGCCCAAACATTTGTTCATTCTTGTTGCACTCGATTAACTTATTTATGCCTTGATGCTTACCCCCGGGTCCTTTGCCTGGCTTGTATCCCCCTTTTATCATCAACTTTGCCACCATCTGAGATTCTTTTGATAGGCTTGATGTTAGAGCGAGTTTCCCACTAGCAACAAATGTGGTGTTCGAAATCTCAAATGATCGAAATGAGCACTCCAATGCTTCTTCTGCCACCTCAACATACGACATGGTAGCCGGATTGGATACCAATAATCTTCTTTCCCATATATTCAAATGAGTTTATGATCCATTATAAATTTTAGCTTTTGGTGTAAGGAAGACGGTACTGCCCCGACATAGTGAATCCATGGTCGACCTAAAAGAAAACTGTATGCTGGATTTATGTCCATCACTTGGAAAATAATATTGAATAGGTACGGCTCCATTCGAATTTGTATCTCTATGTCTCCGACTACTTCTATTCATGTACCGTCGAATGCTCTTACTATCATAATGCTCGATCGCATATGTGTTGCGTCCACAGTGAGTTTTGCTAGTGTGGATCTTGGCATACATTTAGAGATGAGCCATTATCAATCAATACTTTTGCAACAACATAATCCCTAATTTCACGGATATATGTAGAGCTCTGGTGTGTCCAGTACCATCGGTAGGGATTTCATCATCTGTGAAAATGATAAAATTTGGTGCGGTTAACGGATTTCATCAAAACCTTCAATAATGCTTGGCGATGTGGTTCAGAATTCAGAAAGAGTGACAGTAAAGATATGCAAGCAGGTAAACGATTAAATTGTTCTATCACCTTATACTCACTTTGTTTGATGAGCCTTAAACATTCGCATACTTCTTCTTTAGACACTGCTATTTCTTTCTCAGTACCTCTTATTATATCCGGGTTTATCACTTGGTCGCCATGCATGTCTTCTTGGAATTCATGACCATTGTCGCCTTCTTTGGCTTTCCCTTTTCTTTTCCTTGTAAAATCATCGCTTTTATCCGTTTTCAAAACTTCTGGCATGTAGCATCTGCCACTTCTCGTCATCCCACATACTCTTAAAATATTAGTTATAGGGAGATCGAGGTCAGACAGATTTAGCGCATGTAATTCTCTCATATCCGTACGTCCATGGTACTGCTCTTGAATCCTTGTAAGCAAACGCACCCGATATTTGGATGGTGATAGGCATCAGAGCATAACTAGTGGTGTGAGTTGACTTTTTCTCATGATGTATTGTGAGAGGTTTTGGGATAGAGGACAACACTTTAACATTAACTTCAGATGATTCTTTTGTTATTATGAGGACTAAAGAGTCATCTTCCTGGTATTCCCTTTCTCCTTTATGACTTATTGTAAGTATCTTTGCATCCAATAACTTTTGCACTTCGATTTTAAAATCAGCACATTCCTCAATTGTATTCCCGTCACATTCTTATGAAACAAACAATCAAAGTCATGCATATGCTTCCTAGAAACGCCTTTATACTCTGAGCGTGTTGGGTAGATGTACCCTGCTTTAGAAAGAACATGGAAAAGTATTTCCATTGACGTGCTCACATCTTCCACGTCCTTCTTTTCATAAGAAAAATATTCCTCAATTGCATTTACGATGGAATTCTCATGATTTGGTAGAGGGTTGGAATTGATATCTGGGTTCCCATTAGCCTTTTTTGAAATTCATCCATCCATCCTTGATCAATGCCTGTACTCAACCTTTTAATGTTATGCAATTCTTAGTCGAATGCCCCACTGCCCCAACATGATAATCATAGCGAGCAGTCGGATCGTACCACCTTGGGTATGGTGGCTGTAAAGGTTCATAAAGAAGACACCAATTGATTATTCCGTATCAATTGAGATAAGAGTTCGGTATATGACATGGGGATTGGATCATATTGGACAAAACATTGATTATTTATATTTTCCTTTAGAGGCTGATCAACCTGACCAACATTTTGCTGGTGAGTCGGTGGTCTAAAACCAGGTCTCAGGTTGTTTTGAAATGCTGATTGTTAAGAGTGATAATTGTATAGAATTTGTGATGTATTTGCCACATACGATGTCACAGATTTGGGCCCTTCACTAAACTTTGGAAATCCTAGCCTCGGGTTTGTAGCTTGTGATGGGTACCCAAAATTGATCGTTTTTACATCTTCTTCATTTCGCTTCAATGGCTGCCCTTTTTTACGAATGATGTATCAGATACGACTTCCAAAATTCTTCCATTATTTACCCCATATTCAATCCTTTCACCAATCACTATAATGTCAGAGAAGTTGTTTGAAGCGTTTCCAATCATCTTATCGTAGAATGGAGATCTTAAGGTGTTGATAAACACTGCAACCATCTCCTTTTCTGACAAGGGGGTGTACCTGAGCAGCTAATGCCCTACACCTTTGTGCATATTCTTTAAAGCCTTCAGTAGGATTTTTCTCCATCATTTGTAGATCCAGACGATCAGAAGCCATGTCTATATTGTACTTGTATTGTATTAAGAAAGCATTAGCTAAATCTTTCCACCTCCGAATATGTTGGTTATCTAATTGGATATACCAGCAAGATGCAGCCTCTGTCAAGATATCTTGAAAGAAATGAAGCAACCGCTTATCATTATTTGCACAAACAACCATCTTTCTGCAGTACATAATAAGGTGACTTCTCGGGCATGTACTACCATCATATTTTTCAAACTCAGGTAGTTTGAATTTGTGTGGTTTGGTTAGTTTGAATTTGAATGGGTTGGTAACATCTGGGACCAAACATATTTAGGTGGCATCAATGGTTCCATATACATCTGACCCTTCTATGGCGCATAATTTTTCCTCTAAAAAGTCCAGCTTATCTTTCGACAACGGGTCTTCACTTGGTTTAGTAACAGGCCTCTGCCCTTTTAGGTCATCAACATCGGGTATGATGATTGGATCATTAGTGAGTTTGCCTTGTGGAGTGAAAGCTTGGTTGTGGCCAGGTGCCATTGTGGATGGGCTGTACCCAGTTTTCTCTGCCTGCATCATTTCCTGGACACTTGGAAATGGATAGTGCTGGATATTTACTGGTGGTGAAGCATGCTGAAAGTGGTTGGTCTGATGACGTTGATAGGATGGAGTGAACCCAAGAGGGTAAGATGGAGTATCATTTTGTAGTTGATTTTATGATGATTGAGCCCCTTGCAGATTTTCAAGAAAGGCTTTTCCCTTACTCGCGGCAAGGAGTTCCAGGATTCTTGCCATTTGTTCTTTTAGCTCTTTAATTTCTTCTTTCATTTCCTCTCGCGATTGCTCTCTTTCTTGCTATTTGTAGTGAAAGCGTGATTGGTCATGCAATTTTAAAATCAAATATTTTGTTCTGCGAAAATTTAAAGTTGGTTCGTGAGTCATTTGCGTGCGGAAAAGGTATTAGCATCCCACAACACCCATCATGAAAAATGGTTACCAAATTTAATCAAATACTATCCAAATTATTTTTTAAAATAATGTTATAGAAATTCAATTTTGAATTTCTCATTTGGTATATTTTGTATCATAAAAATGAGCAAATAAATGACATTTAATGGGTGGTAAAATACCATTAAAAATTATTTATTTTTCTTAAATCAAAGCGTTATTGGAGTTACTCTCGGTATCCTAAAAATAACTCCTCACCTCGATAGTTCAAGAAATTTGGTATCCCAAAAATTCTAAAGTCCGTCATCGGATTATTTTTAGTGAAAACTAAATAATGAAATTAACAAAACTTAAATCAAATTGTTATGGTTTTAATTTACGAGCGTCGATTCTGATGATAAAAGAATTAAATAATATATCACATACAACTGTGACATATGACAATAATACATAAATAAATAAGAAGAGATAACAACGTGCATGCGACGCGGAGCATGCCTTTATCGCAACGTTCATGCGACACGGAGCGGCAATTACAAAATCATTTTTGAAAAAAAAATTCAGAGTTGCCAGCACTCATTTTAGGGCGTGATTGGTCATGCAATTTTAAAATCAAATATTTTGTTCTGTGAAAATTTAAAGTTGGTTCGGGAGTCATTTGCGTGCGGAGAAGGTATTAGCATCCCACAATACCCATCATGAAAAATGGTTACAAAATTTAATCAAATACTATCCACATTATTTTTTTAAATAATGTTATAGAAATTCAATTTTGAATGTCTCATTTGGTACATTTTGTATCATAAAAATGAGCAAATAAATGACATTTAATGGGTGGTAAAATACCATTAAAAATTATTTATTTTTCTTAAATCAAAGCGTTATTGTAGTTACTCTCGGTATCCTAAAAATAACTCCTCACATCGGTAGTTCAAGAAATTTGGTATCCCAAAAATTCTAAAGTCCGTCATCGGATTATTTTTAGTGAAAACTAAATAATGAAATTAACAAAATTTAAATCAAATTGTTATGGTTTTAATTTATGAGCGTCGATTCTGATGATAAAAGAATTAAATAATAATCACATACAACTGTGACATATGACAATAATACATAAATAAATAAGAAGAGATAACAACTATAAACAGAAAGAAAGAATAATAGAAATGAATGTTAGAGATAATAAATATGTATGATAAATTTAAAAAAAGAATATGTAGAGTGAAAATAATGAAATAATACGTGAAATAATTAAAAAAGATATATAAAAATAAATTAAAACAAACCAATAATGTCTACTAAAAAATAGAGAAATAAACAAACTAAAAAAAACAAAATAAAAGAAAAATAAAATGCAAACATTAAAAACAAAAAGAAATAAAAACACTAAAAAAATTAAAATACAGAAGAAAAAAATAAAAAGAAGACAAGGGGGTGAGGTCAACCTTAGTCAACTTTATATATATATATATATAGTTATAGTTATAGTTATAGTTATTTAATAAATAAACTAATAATCAAATGACCAGAAAAAAATAAGTTGACAATATAAACAACAAAAAACTTTCCTATATTTTGACAAAGTACCTAATTCATTATCCTCATAAACGTGCTAGGTGCATTCGAGAACCCTTTTGGCATCACCAGACACTCGTACAATCCATTATGAGTCTTGAAAGTTGTCTTCCACTCGTCGCACTTAATTAAGTAAGGGTTTTTTAGTTTTTTTCTTGAATAAGGCTCGCCTCGCTCCGCCGTACCTCCTACACTTGTAGGTCTCGAAGCAGATTAACGAAAGCTAAGAGAAGAGCAGGTTTGTTTGATAGAAATAGAGATTATACTTAAATACGGTATCATGATTAACTTTATCTTACATTACTTAAACATTTATTTTCTTCCCCATTGTTTCACTTTTGACTTTGTCTTTTATTTTGCATACATGTATCGTGCTACGTAATAGGGATTATAAAGAAGTATTCAATTCTTTCACGTTTTAGAGACAATGACTTCCACTCCAAGTGTGATAGAAGACCAAGTAACAATAGTCCAATGGTTAGAGGAAACACATAAATGGAAAGAAGATTTTCTGAAAAAGGAGGATGTCTTTCTTCAACCTTCAATCACTAAGATAGAGTTCTCATGCATTGACTTGGAGAGGTTGAAGAAGATATGGGAGGATTTTTCACCAGAGCAAAAAAACTTGTTTGTTGGCAAATATGGTCACTTCGTTTATTTTCTATATGTTGCAGTCAACACTCCCATTCTTGAGGCTTTAATGCATTTCTGGGGCTCTCTGTTCAAATCTTTAACCTATGGAACAATTGATCTCTCTCTTACAATTGAAGAATACCAAGCCTTACTGAATGTCCCGCTGCAAAACAGAGACAAACTTTATAATTACAACAAAAAACACACATTGAAGAGAGCTTTATCTAAGCTCTTGGGGACTATCCATGCGTCTGAAATTGAGAAAAGGCTAAAAATTAAAAGGGAGAATAAGTGTGTACCGTTGGATTGCCTCTTAGATCTCACCCAAAATGTCTTGGAGGAAGATAAAGGCATGGTTCTTAATGCTTTGTGTATTTATGGCACCGTGTTGTTTCTAAAGATCCGAGGTTATGTGGATGATAAGTGATAAAAATGTTCCTGCAAGTCGAACATGGTGTTAACCCTGTTATCTTAATTCTCGCCGAGGCTGTTTGTTCCTTAAATCACATTCGAGTGTTTACAAAAGGGAAGTTCATCAGCTCTCCATCTCTTTTGTGTATTTGGATTCTTAGCCATCTAAGATGTCCACTAGATTTCAAATGTCCTCAAGTTAAGTTTTCAAGTACATGGATGAAGACGAGAATCCCTATTGTAGAATTTGGAATGACCAAATGGAATCTGCAGTTTCCCACAAAAGGGGTGTGGCACTCAAACCTATCAAGTGGAATGATGAGGATGTTATCTGGAAAGCCCACTGGATGCCGTTAACATCGATGACTTATAGATGTGGTGACTTTCAATGATATTGATGATACTAGTTATACTCCGCTAATGATGCTTTCTCAATTATACATAAGATAGTTTGCCCTTGCCACGCATGCATTGAAGGATAATGAAGTCAATTACGATCTCAAGATATTGAACAAAAACTATAGCAGTTGATTGGAGCTTGAAAAATAACGATAAGGATGCAAAATCAGAAGGATTGCATGAATTGCACAAAGTATGAAGCATGGCTTGAGAGTAGAAGCAAAGTAATTATTGATTCACAATCATCCTAATCACTAGAAACTCATCAAGAGTTTGTAAAAAAGGAGAGCATGATGAGTTATATGAGAAACGTCAAAATAGTTTAGCTCTCTTGGACGAAAACAGATGACTAATAGTCAAGGAAAATTTATCGGACAAATATAGGATTGAAGCCAAAAAAATAACACAGAGATTTGAGAAACAAGGCTTATGACCAACAATATCTAAAATGGAAAAATTCAGAGTTAAGAATTGACACTCGCAAATTGAACAAAAAAAATTAGAAAGATGGCAGAAGAAAATGAGAACTTGTGAGGGGTAATCTACAGACACGAGGATTGAATCATGAAGCTAGAAAGGAAAAAATAGGCTTGTACAAGAGGTTTTAGAAAAGGTGAAGAGAACTTTCGATAAGAAAAATGCCTACATCATTGAGTCAGAAGAACAATATGACCCATTACGAAGAATCACTGATAATTTACAATTTCATTTAGAGAATAAAAAGGTTAGGAAGACTGAGTCAACAAATGATCGTGAAGAACGATTGAAAGTCATCGCAAGCCTCAAGCACCAAGTTAGAGCTTATGAGAACATGACAACAAAATTGGCAAGAAACAATGATGCTAATGTTGATGCACTGAGATATTTGTCACCAATTGCTGCAATATGAGTATGACTTGATTTGACAATGATCTGAGCAGGCTATGGAGTGGCTAAAAGGAATGGCTGTGAGAGCGAGCCATTTGGTGGAAGAAGTATCATTTTTGAAGAGAAGTGTTTTGTCCATCCATCCTAATGGGGAGAACTCGTCTAAGTTCTTAGAAGAAATCAATAGAGATTTGGGTTGTTTTGGTTGTTTTGTATAAACTCATATTGCAAATTAATGTAATTGACTTCTACATACTCAAATGTAGTGGATGACTCTACTAATTGAATGAAATTGAGAACTTCAGAACTTTCACTTCGTGCAATATCATTTCTCATGCATAAATTTACTTTCATTATTATTATTTCTTCTTTTTCATTGGCAAAATCTACCATCTCATTGTTTTATTTTTATTTATTTTAAGAAAACTTTTCAAAGATAGCCCGTCAACTCCGACATCCCTACCGAACGCGAGCTCAAGTTAGGGTCATGGATGAGAAAAAAAAAAGAAATCGTGAAATGAAATGAAAGAAGAAATTAGGGAGCTGAACGAGTAAATGGTTAGAGTCCTGGAACTCCTCGCCGTTAGTAAGGGAAAAAACTGTCTTGAAAATCCGCAAGGGGCTCAATCATAAAAAAATCAACTGCCAAATGATACTCCACCTTACCCTCTTGGGTTCACTCCAACCTATGAACATCATAAGATTGGCCAGTTTCAGCATGCTTCAGTACCAGTAACTATCCAGCACTATCCATTTCCAAATGTCTGGGAAATGATGCAAATAGGAAAAATTTGGTACAACCCATCCACAAGTGCGCCTGGCCACAACCAAGCTTGCACTCCACAAGACGAACTTGCTAATGAGCCAATCATCATACCGATGTTGAAGACCTAAAGGTGCAGAGGCATAAAACTAAACCAAGCGAAGACCCGCTGTCGAAAGATAAGCTAGAATTTCTAGAGGAGAGATTACTCGCCATTGAAGGGTAAGATGTTATGGTACTATTGATGCCACCTAATTATGTTTGTTCCTAGATCTAACCATCCCACACAAATTCAAACTCAAGATGGCTGCTTGTGCAAATGATTATAAGCTGCTAATTCATTTCTTTCAAGATAGCTTGATTAGTACAACATATACATAGCTCCTTATTGTCAAGATTTACAAAGGATGGATAAAAAGCCTACTGAAAGCTTGAAATAATATGCGTAAAGGATGAAGGCATTTCTAAGAAGCATATACATGACTTTGATTACTTGTTTCATGAGAATGTGATTTGGCATACAATCGAGGAATGCGCTGATTTTAAAATGGAAGTGCAAAGGTTTTTGGATGAAAATATACTTACAATAAGTCATAAGGGAGAAAGGGAATACAGGGAAGATGACTATTTAGTGATCACAATAACTAAAGAATCGTCTGAAGTAAATGTTGAGGTGTCATCCTATATCCCAAAACCTCTCACAATACATTATGAGAAAAAGTCAGCTCGCATCATTACATCTTATGCTCTAGTACCCATCACCATACAAATTCTGGGTGCATTTACTTACAAATATTCAAGAGCAATAACATGGAGGTACAAATATGAGGTTATTGTAAGCTATAACCATGAAACTCAAGCACTAAATTTTCAGACCTCGATCTTCCCATAAATAATATTTCAGGAGTAGGTGGGATGTTGAGAAGTGGTAGATGCTACATGCCAGATGTTTTGAAAATGGATAAAAGTGACAAGTTTGAAAGGCAAAGGAAAGGGAAAGCCAAAGAAAGAGATAATGGTCATGAGTTCTAAAAAGAGATGCCTAGCGACCCAGTGACAGTCCCGAATATAATGAGAGGTACGAAGGAAGAAAAATCAGTGTCTGGAGAGGAAGTATGTGAATTTTTAAAGTTTATCAAGCAAAGTGAGTATAAGGTGATAGAGCATCATAATCGCTTACCTTGTCATTATCACTTTTTCTTAGTTCTGAATCACATTGCCAAGCATTATTGAAGGTTTTGAATCAAACATATGTTTGTCATAACATTACGGTGGATTTTTTCATGACATTACGGTGGAGAAGTTGATTGGAATGATGAAAAATATTACCGTACCAAATTTTGTCACTTTCACAGATGATGA
Source organism: Datisca glomerata (assembly GCA_003255025.1). Classification (NCBI taxonomy): domain Eukaryota; kingdom Viridiplantae; phylum Streptophyta; class Magnoliopsida; order Cucurbitales; family Datiscaceae; genus Datisca; species Datisca glomerata. The sequence goes on from QANY01008651.1 coordinate 2,896,674, forward strand.
AATCATTACCGATGGTACTGGACACACCAAAGCTCTACATATGTATATAAAATGTAAGGATTATGTTGTTGCAAAAGTATTGATTGGTAACGACTCATTTCTAAATGTAATGCCAAGATTCACACTAGCAAAACTCCCTGTGGACGCGACACATATGCAGATGAACATGATGATAGTAAGAGCATTCAAAGGTACTCGAAGAGAAGTAATCAAAGACATAGACAAATGTTATCGTTCCATGCCTATTTAATATTATTTTTCAAGTGATAGATATAACTCCTGCATATAGTTTTCTTTTGGGTCGACCGTCAATTCATTCTGCTGGAGTAGTATTGTCTTCCTTGCATCAGAAGTTGAATTTCATAATGGATCATAAACTCATTTGTATATATGGGGAAGAAGACTTACTGGTAAGTAAGCTTACCACCATGCCAAATGTCAAGATAGCAGAAAATACATTGATGTGCTCATTTTGATCATTTGAAATCCTGAACACTATGTTTGTTGCTAGTGGGAAACTTGCTCTTGCCTATCAAAAACATCTCAGATGGTGGAAAGTTTGATGATAAAAGGGGGATATAAGCCAGGCAAAGGACTCAGGAGTGAACACCAAGGCATAAATAAGTTAATCGATTGGGACAAGAATGAGCAAATGTTTAGGATTGGATATAAACTGATCAAGGCTGATAGAGGGAGCGTGCAAGCTCAAAAGAAAGAAAAGAGGATTGCTAGGCTTGAACATAGGGAATTCGATATGGAAATGGAAATCATACCTCATATTTCTGAATCTTTTTGAAGTGGGGGAATTTCATTCAAAAAACCAGTTATAATAAAGCAGTATGACCTTGAAGATGATATCAACCAGCTTTAAATATCCGCAATCTTTGAAATATCATCAAGTGCATGTACAGAACACTTGTCTTCTTGATACAATTCTGCTCAGCAACTAGGATGTCACCAAACTGCCATTACTTCTTGGGTATTTCCAAGAATAATGTGTTAATGCCAAATTTTGAATAATTCTACCCAATGTATTAGGATTTTTGTTGTTATGAGACTACATTTTTGTTTGTTTCATGTCATCTCTTTGAATGGAAGTTTAAAAACTTGTTTCGTTTCTTTCTGTTAATGACAAATACAATTCTGATTCTTTTTTGTTCTTCCTCTTTATGTCTACTTTTTTACCATTTCTGAAATGTTGTTCATGCTCATACCTTGTTTATTTTCTTTTCTCGCCTTCCTTTCATCCAATTTCTGACTTAGGTTTGAAAATGGTGATTTTTTAAAACAGGAGCATAAACAATAACTTCGACAATCCCATTTTTAGCGTAGTGTCAGACAAAAGTGATGAAGACAATTTCGAACCATCTCCAAAAATGTTAAGAATGGTAGAAGAGTATGATAAAATAACTTAACCTTATCAAGAGTTAATGGAGGTGATAAATTTTTTATTGGACGGAGAGACAGAAGACGTCCAAATTGGCACTACTATGACAAGTGAAAGTCACCGACAATTAATTGACTTACTCGAGGAATATACGGATGTCTTTGCATGGTCTTACCAAGACATCCCACATCTAAACACTAATATCATGGTCCATCATTTACCACTTATGCCCGAAAGTAAACTAGTGCGACAAAAGTTACAGAAAATGAAACTAGACATGCTGGTGCAGATCAAAGAAGAATTTAAAAAGCAAGTAGATGCAGGTTTTGTAGAAGTAGCAAAATACCATGAATGGGTTATTAACATAGTCCAAGTTCCAAAGAAAAATGGGAAAGTAAAGATGTGCTTCGATTATAGAGACTTAAATCGGGCAAGCCCCAAGGATGATTTTCCATTACCCCATTTAGATGTCTTAGTAGATAACACTACAGGACATTCAACGTTGTCTTTCATGGATGGTTTTTCGGGGTATAACCAAATCAAAATATCTCCTGAAAAATGTGAAAATCCAATTTTATAACTTTATGAGGTACATTTTATTATAAGGTTATGTCATTTGGTCAAAAGAATACAGGGGAGACTTACCAACGAGCAATAATAACATTGTTTCATGATATGAAGTATAAAGAAATCAAAGTGTACGTTGATGATATGATCGCTAAATCTTGTCAAGGGGAAGATCACACTGTCACTTTGTGAAAACTATTTGAAAGGTTGAGAAAGTTTCAGTTAAAGCTTAACCCGACAAAGTGTACATTCACAAGCTCTTTAGGGAAACTACTTGGCTTTGCATGAGCAAGGAAGGAATAAAAGTTGACCCCGACTAGGTTCGAGCCATCATTGATATGCCACCACCTCAAACTGAAAAGGAAGTTAGAGGTATTTTGGAGAGATTAAATTATATAGCTCGGTTCATCTCACAACTAACTGTAACTTGTGAACCTATCTTTAAACTTATCCGTAAAAGTGATACAGAAGGATGAAATGATGATTAACAAAATGCTTTTGAGAAGATCAAGCAATACTTGCAAAATCCTCTTATATTTTCTCCTCCAACTCTAGAGTGTCCACTCATTTTGTATCTTACAATAACAGAAAAATCCATGGGTTGCGTACTTGGTCAGCAAGACGCCTCTGAAATGAAGAACAAATAATATACTATTTAAGCAAAAGGCTCACAAACTATGAGGCTAATTATTCGATGTTGGAGGAAACGGGTTGTGCATTAGCCTAGGTTGCTCGTCGGCTTAGATAGTACATGTTATACTACACCACTCAGTTCACTTTTCTGGGAGAATCGCTAAATGAAAAATGTTACACATGGAATATGATATTGTCTATGTCACGAGAAAGTCAATAAAAGGAAATGTACTTGCTGATTATTTGGGAGATCAACTAGTGCAAGATTATGACCTAAGAAGTTTGATTTTTCTAATGAGAGCGTATTAGTCATATTAGAAAATGAAGAAGAACCTATAGATCCAGAATTGTGGACAATGTTATTTGATGGTACATCTAATTATATAGGACATGTAATTGGGGAAATCCTTATATCTCCTGAGGCATGTTCCATGAGAATTCAAGCAGCTTGAAATATGAAGACAAATCATCACAGATAATGAGACAAATTTAAACAACAAGATGATGAAAGAATTATGTGAGCAATTCAAAGATAAGCATCATATTTCATCTCCCTACCGTCCGAAGATGAACAAAGCAGTAGAAGCAGCAAATAAGAACATAAAAAAGATCATAGAGAAGATGACATATGTTTTTAAGGATTGGCATGAGATGCTCCCTTTCGCACTACATGGATACTGCGCATCATTCATAACATTAACCAGAGCAAGGCCATTCTCTTTGGTATATGGTATGAAAGTGGGCCTTGCAATCGAGGTAGAAATTCCCTCCTCAGAGTCTTAATGGAGGCAAAATTAGAAGAAGCATAGTGGGTATAAACACGATATGATCAATTGAATTTCATCGAGGAAAAAAGATTGACTGCATTATGTAGAGGGTAATTATATCTAAGAAAAATGATGCGCGCATATGGAAAAAAGTTACTTCCCCGATGTTCTCAGAAGGAGATTTGGTGTTAAAAAACTTCTATATCAAAAGGATCACCGTGGGATGTGGACCCGAAATTACGAAGGTCATTTCGTTGTGAAGAAGGCTTTCTCAGGTGGAGCTCTCATTCTAACAAACATGGATGGAAATATTTACCGCATACAGTTAATTTTGATGCAGTCAAGAAGTACTTCTTTTGACTGCTCTAAGTATGGGAAATGTGAAGTTAGGAAAAATAAAAATGTTTAAAAAATACTGTCTAGAATACTGGAGAAATTCTTATTTCAAAATTTTTCTAAATCCTTGTTTGTAAACATCGTTCATCATCAATGAAGAGTCTTTTTTCAGTTGACAAACTTATATACTTAACATTCCCGTTATTTCCATTATTTAATATTTTGCTTAATTCCAAGGCGCATAGGAATATATCATTAATTACTTTTGAAATAACGCATAGGAATAAACTTGGTTAGGTGAAAGCTAATAGATTGAAAAAAGAAAAAGATAAAAGGAAAGAAACTGAAAAAGGCAAAGAAGTGTAGAACATAAGTAAAATATGGATAAATTATGCATTTATCTTTAGCATTGACATATAGCTGAATACTGAGGCATAGACCAATGAATAAAGATGCCTTATATAGATACCGTATTTTATCCGGTCCAATACTTTGAAAATATAAATTTTATTTTTTTGCTCATATACTAGTCTAAGACTATGTGTACGATTTGAAAAATAGCCCAATGCCTAAAAAATAAGAAAATTTGTCCAATGACTAAAAATTAAAAAAAAAGAACAAAAGACTAAAATTAAATAAAGTGAAACCCTAAGTTTGACTATAAATAGAGGGGATGTCTTCACTTGAAAGGGGGATTGAGGAGAGTGAGGAAGAGAATAGATTTTAGAGAGAGAAAGAGAGGTTTTAAGAAAATAGCGAAAAAGAGAAAGAATGTGAGTTTTCATTTGTATTCATCTTCCATCTTCTCATTTTATTTTTATTAAGGTAGTTCAAATCTCTTACATTTTAGCTTACAATATATTTTGTTCATTCTAATTAATCATCTCTCTTTTTCATACTCATGTATTTGATATTTCTTTGTTTCACTTTTCATATATAGGTTTTTTTCTCATTCTTTATCATTTTTCCTACTTTTAATCTTAAGTTTTGTTTTCATATATTGTTTATCTCTCTACAAGTTTGTTAATGAGATTTTTTTGTCATCAACTCAATCAATGAGAATGAGGATAAAATTTTGAGGGGTGTAAAATTAACTCAATGTGAATCAACCATTTAATGGGTTGAAAGTATACATTTGATGAAAAGATCTCCTATGATAATTTCTCATACATAAAAATGCATAAAATAGAGAGTAAAACCTCTATATAAGATTATGCAAATATTTTAAGCTTTGATTTTTTATGTTCTTACAAATCTTCTCTTCTTTTCTTTTTAATTTTTTGACCATCATTTTTTTGTGACACATGTTTGAACTTGTTACCATCCATGATCATTCCTAGCAATGAAGGAAGAAAGGAAAAATGGTAATTAGTGAACTAAGTAGTCCAATAAAAAATGGTATATTTATATCCTAAACAAAAAATATTTTATTTTGAAAGTTTTATGGATTTTTTTTAGCGACACTTATTTAAACTAGTTACCATCGATGATCATTTCTAGCAATGAAGGAAGAAAGAAAAAATGATAATTAGTGAACTAAGTAGTCCAATAAAAAAAATGGTATATTTATATCCCAAACAAAAATTATTTTATTTTGAAAGTTTTATGAATTTTATTTAGTGACACTTGTATAAAAATGGTATATTTATGTCCCAAACAAAATTATTTAAATTAATACCATTCATGATCATTCTTTTGCTATTTAATTAGCATTGAGTGAAGAAATAAAAATGGTAATTAATAGACCATGTAATAAAAAAGACATGATCATGCTAACCATGTATGAAATTAAGCATTTTTTCATAGATTAATTTATCTTACACATAAATTTTTTTTTATCAATTTATTTACTAAAATTTTATATATATATATATGTAAAAAATGAAAAATTAAAAAAAAAGACAGAAGGTGACATCAACCTTTGCAATTTTTTTTTACTTTAATTTTTTTTGTTTATATTTTTGTTGTTTTTATGTTTGTTTATTTTTCTATTTTTTAGTAGATATTATTAGTTTGTTGTAATTTATTTTTAATTATTTCACGTCGTGTTTCATTATTTTCACCATGCATATTCTTTTTTAAAATTTATCATACATATTTATCATCTCTAACATTCGTTTTTATTATTCCTTTTTATTTATAGTTGTTATCTCTTCTTATTTATTTATGTATTATTTTCATATGTCAAGGTTGTATGTAATTATTATTTTATTCTTTTATCATCAAAATTGATGCTCGTAAATTACACAAGGCGAACTTGCTAATGAGCCAATCATCATAACCGATGTTGATGACCCAAAGATGCAGAAGCCTATTACCAAGCCAAGTGATGACCCATGATCGAAAGACAAATTGGACTTTGTGCTATTGAAGGATCTTATGTATACGGTACCATTGATGCCACCCAATTATATTTGGTCCCTGATGTGAACATCCCACATAAATTCAAACTACTTGAGTTTGAAAAATATGGTAGTACGTGCCCCAAAAGTCACCTTATTATGTACTGCAGAAAAATGGTTGCTTGTGCAAATGATGATAAACTGCTGATTCATTTCTTTCAAGATAGCCTGATGGGGACCGCATCTCATTAGTATATCTAATTGGATAACCAACATATTCAAAGGTGGAAAGATCTAGCAGATGCTTTTTTAAGACAATATAAGTACAACATAGACATAGCCCCAGATCGTTTGGACTTACAAAGGATGGAGAAAAAGCCTACAGAAGGCTTTAAAGAATATTCACAAAGGTGGACAGAATTAGCTGTTCAGGTACACCCCCCATTGTCAGACAAGGAGATGGTTGGAATGTTTATTAGCACCTTGAGACCTCCATTCTATGACAGGATGATTGGAAACACTTCAAACAACTTCTCTGACATCATAGTGATCGGTGAAAGGATTGAGTACGGGATAAAGAATGGAAGAATTTTGGAAATAGTATCAGATACATCGTCAATAAAAAATGGGCCTCCATTAAAGTGAAAAGAAGAGGATGTATAGATGATCAATTCCGGGTACCCATCACAAGCTGTGAACTCGGGATCAAGATTTTCAAAGTATGGGGAAGGACCCAAGTCTATGACATTATATGTGGTAAATACCTCGCAAATTCTATACAATTATCACTCTCACCAATCAACATTTCAAAACAACCCAAGACCCAGTTTCAGACCACCGGCTCACCAACAAGATGTTGGTCAGGTTGGTCAGGTTGATCAGCCTCTAAGGGGAAATAGGAACAATCAACATTTTGTCCAATATGATCCAATCCCCATGTCGTATACGAAACTCCTACCACAATTGATACAGAATAATCAATTGGTGTCAATTCCTTATGAACCTCTAAAACAACCATACCCAAGGTGGTATTATCCGACTGCTCACTGTGATTATCATGCTAGGGCAGTGGGACATTCCACTGAGAATTGCACGGTATTAAAAGGTAGAGTACAGGCACTGATCAAGGCTGGATGTTGAATTTCAAAAAGGCTAATGGGAATCCAGATATCAATTCCAACCCTCTACCAAATCATGGGAATCCTACCGTAAATGCAATTGAGGAATATTTTCATACGGAAAGAGGGACGTGGAAGATGTGAGCACGTCAATGGAAAAACTTTTCCATCTTCTTTCTAGAGCAAGGTACACCTACCCACCACGCTCAGAGGATTAGGGCGTTTCTAGGAAGCATATGCATGACTTTTTGATTGTTTGTTTCATAAGAATGTGACAGGGCATACAATTGAGGAATGTGCTGATTTTAAAATGAAAGTGCAAAAGTTGATGGATGGAAAGATACTTACAATAAGTCATAAAGGAGAAAGGGAATACCAGGAAGATGACTCTTTAGTCCTCATGATAACTAAAGAATCATCTGAAGTTAATGTTGAAATGTCGTCCTATATCCCAAAACCCCTCACAATACATTACGAGGAAAAGTCAACTCACACCACTACGTCTTATGCTCCGATGCCTATCACCATTCAAATACCGGGTGCGTTTTCTTACAAAGATTCAAGAGCAATACCATGGATGTACGGATATGAGGTCATTACAAGCGGTAAAGATAACACTCAAGAGCTAAATCCGTCTGACCTCAATCTCCCTATAACTAATATTTCGGGAGTAGGTGGGATGACGAGGAGTGGCAGATGCTACACGTTAGAAGTTTTGAAAATAGATAAAAGCGATATGTTTGAAAGGCAAAGGGAAGGCCAAAGAAGGCGACAATGGTTATAAATTCCAAGGAGAAATGCATGGCAGCCAAGTGATAGACCCAGATATAATAAGAGGTACGAAGAAAGAAAGAGCAGTGTCTAAAGAAGAAGTACGTGAATTTTTGAAGCTCATCAAGCAAAGCGAGTATAAGGTGATAGAATAACTTAATCGCTTACCTGCTTGCATATATTTACTGTCACTCTTTCTGAATTTTGAACCACATCACCAAGCATTGCTGAAGGTTTTGAATCAATCATATGTCTGCCATGACATTACGGTGGAGAAGTTGAGTGGAATTATGGAAAATATTACCGCACCAAATTTTATCACTTTCACAGATGATGAAAGTTAATCGACTGGGACAAGAATGAGTGAAGGTTTGGACTTGGATATAGACCGACCAAGGCTGATAGAGGGAGAGTGGAAGCTCAAAAGAAAGAAAAGAGGATTGCTAGGCTTGAAAATAGGGAATTTGATGTGGAAATGGCAATCATACCTCATATTTCCGAATCCTTTAGAAGTGGGGGGATTTCATTCAAAGAGCCAGTTACAATAGAGCAATACAACCTTGAGGAAGATATCACCCAGCTTTCAATATCCGCAATCTTGAAAAAATCATTAGGTGCAAATACAGAAGACTTTGTTTCGCGATACGATTCAGATCATGAGCTTAACAACTGGGATGTCACCGAGCTACCAGTGCCTCTTGGGAATTTTCAAAAGTAATAATGCCAAAATTCTAATAATTCTGCCCAAGGTCTTAGGAATTTCGTTGTTATAGGCCTACATTTTCATTTGTTTCATGTCATCTTTTTGAGTTAAAGTCTAAAAACTTGTTTCGTTTCTTTCTGTTAATGATAAATACAATTCTAGGTCTTATTGTTCTTCCTTTTATGTCTATTTTTTCCCATATCTAAATTATGTTTATACTCATGCATTGTTTTTTTTCTTTTCTCGCCTTCCTTTCATCCAATAATCCGGTTCAGGTTTGAGAACGGTGATTTTGAAAACAAGAGCATAAGCAATAACTTTGAGAATCTTATTCTTAGCGTAAAGTCAGATGAAAGTGACGAGGATAATTTTGAACCATTTCTGGAAATGTTAAGAATGGTAGATGAGGATGAAAAAATAACTCAACCATATAAGAAGTTAACGGATGTGATAAATTTGGGATTGGAGGGAGAGACGAAAGAGGTCCAAATCGGCACTTCTATGACAAGCCAAAGCCGCCGAGAATTAATTGACTTACCCAAAGAGTATATTGACGTCTTTGCATGGTCTTACCAAGATATGCCAGGTCTACACACTGATATCGTGGTTCATCATTTTCCACTTATGCCCGAAAGTAAACCCGTACGAAAAAAGTTACGGAAAATGAAACCAGACATGCTGGTACAGATCAAAGAAGAAGTTAAAAAGCAAGTAGATGCGGGTTTTCTAGAAGTAGCAAAATACCCTGAATGGGTTGCTAACATAGTCCCAGTGCTGAAGAAAAATGAGAAAGTAAGGGTGTGCGTCAATTATAGAGACTTAAATCGGGCAAGCCCCAAGGATAATTTTCCATTACCCCATATCGATGTCTTAGTAGATAACACTACAGGACATTCAACCTTCTCTTTCATGGATGGTTTTTTTTGGTATAATCAAATCAAAATGGCTCCTGAAGACCGTGAAAAGATGACTTTTATAACTTTGTGGGGTACATTTTGTTATAAGGTTATGCCATTTGGTTTGAAAAATGCAGGGGCGACTTACCAGCGGGCAATGGTAACACTGTTTCATGATATGATGTATAGAAAAATCGAAGTGTACGTTGATGATATGATTGTCAAATCTCATCAAGAGAAAGATCATATGGTCACTCTGCGAAAAATATTTGGACGGTTGAGAAAGTTCCAGTTAAAGCTTAACCCGACAAAATGTACATTCGTAATGTCTTCAAGGAAACTACTTGGTTTTGTCATGAGCAAGGAAGAAATAAAAGTGGACCCTGACAGAGCCATCATTGATATGCCACCACCTTAAACTCAAAAGGAAGTTAGAGGTTTCTTGGGGAGATTAAATTACATAGCCCGGTTCATCTCACAGCTAACTGCAACTTGTGAACCTATCTTTAAACTTCTCTGTAAAAGTGATACAGAATGATGGAATGATGATTGTCAAATTTCTTTTGAGAAAATTAAGAAATACTTGCAAAATCCGCATGTACTTGTTCCTCCAACTCCAGGGCGTCTACTCATTTTGTATCTTACAGTAACAGAAAAATCCATGGGTTGCGTACTTGGTCAGCATGACGTCAGCATGACGCTTCTGGAAGGAAAGAACAAGCAATATACTATTTAAGCAAAATGTTCACAAATTATGAGACTAATTATTCGATGTTGGAGAAAACATGTTGTACATTGGCCTGGGTTGCTCATCGGCTTAGACAATACATGTAATACCACACCACTTAGTTAATTTGGAAGATGGACCCTATCAAGTATATCTTTGAAAAGTCATCACTTTCTGGACGGATTGCTAAATGGCAAATGTTACTCACAGAATATGATATTGTCTATATCACGAGGAAGTCAATAAAAGGAAGCGTACTTGCTGATTATCTGACAGATCAACCAATGCAAGATTATGAGCCTATGAAGTTTGATTTCCCTGATTAGAGTGTTTCAGTCATATTCAAAAATGAAGAAGAATCTCAGACCCAGAATTGTGGACAATGTTATTTAATGGTGCATCTAATGATGTAGGACATGGAATTGGGGCAATCCTCATATCACTTGAGGGAAAATTTTTTCCATTCACGGCAAAACTATGCTTTGACTGTATAAATAATGTGACAGAATATGAGGCATGTTCTATGGGAATTCAAACAGCTTGTGATATGAAGATAAGGAAGCTACGAGTGTACGGAGATTCGCTATTGGTGATACGACAACTAAACGGAGAATGGAAAGCTAGAGACTCTAAGCTAGTACCTTATAACAAACATGTCACTAAGTTAAGCCGAACTTTTGAAGTGATCTCATTTGACCATATACTCAGAGACAATAATAAAATCGCAGATGCGCTAGTAACTCTAGCGTCCATGTTTGGTGCAGACTTTAAGGAAGAAGTTCAACCCATAAAAATTGAGAAGTGAGATTTTCCTGCTCATTGTATGAGCATTGAAGAAGAGCCAGACACAAGACCGTGATATTACGACATCAAGCAGTATATAAAGAACGGGGAATATCCATCCAAAGCTTCTGAGAATGATAAACGCACTATTAGAATATTGTCCACGGGTTTCTTCTTGAATGGTGAAATACTCTACAAAAGAAACCATGATATGGTGCTCTTAAGATGTGTTGATGCAAGGGAAGTGAATCAAATCATAGAGGAAATTCACGAAGGAATTTGTGGAGTTCATGCTAATGGACATATGATGGCCAAACAAATCTTGAGAGCAGGATATTATTGGTTAACTCTAGAATCTGATTGCATCAAGTACACCAAGAAATGTCATAAATGTCAAATTTATGGGGATAAAATTCACGTACCCGCATCCCCTTTACATGTCATGGTCACGCCTTAGCCATTCTCTATGTGGGGCATAGACGTCATTGGTCTCATCACACCCAAAGCCTCTAACGGGCATCGTTTCATTTTGGTCTCTATAGATTATTTTACCAAATGGGTGGAGGCAAGTTCTTATTCGAGTGTAACCAGAAGTGCGATTGTTAAGTTCATTAAAAAGGATATAATTTGCCGATATGGTCTACCAGAAAGGATCATCACAGATAATGGGACAAATTTAAACAATAAGATGATGAAAGAATTATGTGAGCAATTCAAAATTAAGCATCATAATTCATCTCCTTATCGCCCAAAGATGAACGGAGCGGTGGAAGCAGCCAACAAGAACATAAAAAAGATAATAGAGAAAATGACGGAGGTTTATAAGGATTGGCAAGAGATGCTCCAATTTGAACTACATGGGTACCGCACATCAGTCCGAACATCAACTGGGGCAACGCCATTCTCTCTGGTATATGGCATAGAAGTGGTCCTTCCAATCGAGGTGGAAATTCCCTCCCTTAGAGTCTTAATGGAGGCAAAATTAGAAGAAGTCAAATGGTCACAAACACGATATAAGCAATTGAATTTCATCGAGGAAAAAAGAAAAATGATGCAAGCTTACGATAAAAAGTTACGTCGCCGATGCTTCCGAGAAGGAGATTTGGTGTTAAAAAAGATACTCTCATATCAAATGGATCACCGTGGGAAATGGACTCCAAATTACGAAGGACCTTTCGTTGTCAAGAAGGCCTTCTCTGGTGGAGCTCTCATTCTAATAAACATGGATGGAGATGATTTACCGCACACAGTTAATTCTGATGCAGTCAAGAAGTACTTCGTTTGACCACTCTAAGTATGGGAAAAATGAAGTTAGGCAAACAAAATGTTTAAAAAAAAAAGCTGTCTCGAATACTGGAGAAATTCTTCCTTCATTTTTTTTCCAAACCATCGTTTGTAAACATTGTTCATCATCAATGAAGAGCTTTTTTTTCTTTCTCAGTTGACAAATACATATACTTCATCTTCTCCTTATTTCCATTATTTCTTATTCCTTTCAATTCTAAGATATCATTATTACTCTTGAAATAACTCAGAAGCATAAACTTGGTTAGGTGAAAGCTAATTAAAAAATAAAAAAAGAAAAGAATAGGAACTAAGAAAGACGGTCTGAGTACGAGGGGGAATCTGAAAAGTCATCACGAGAAAGTTGGTATGCACATAACGAAGGCTAAAGCTTGATTGAATGATTGCAATTAAAGTACAGAAAAGAAGCAAAATGAGGAGAAATTATTCATTTTTTCTTCATCATCGACGTGAAGCCGTATACTGGGGCACAAACCAATGAATAATGATGCATCATTTTCTTGAAAGTATGCTCGATACTTCATTGCGAGTCCATGACCTTAGGCCAAGTGATTAATTTGAAGAGTGAAGGATATGGCGACATTAGTCAACTTTCAAAAAAAAAATCATCAAATAATTTTCTCATAAATGTTTTCAATCATGCATAGCACGCATGCACTCAAAATCGCTATTTTGCATTTATATTCAATAATTACAATGCATAGGCATGCATCATATTGATCTGTTTTGATGCAGTTCAAGTGCATGAATCATTTAAAGATATTCTTTTGAAATCCACACATGACTTTCCGGCATTTAGAACATACATTAGTCTAGCTCTTGCACCATATGAAACTTGTAAATATCAGATCAAATATCATTTCAACATCTTTAAATAAATCGAACCTGAATCGAGTCTACATCAAAGCCTGCGTCTATCCAGATTCATTTCCTTTCAAATATCTTAGTTAAACCGAACCCGACTTTGTCGCGGTCGAAACCTGGTGTTAGTTAAATCGAACCCGATTTTTTTAATATTCTTACAAATCTTCTCTTCTTTTCTTTTAATTTTTTGACCATCACTTTTTGTGATACTTGTTTAAACTAGTTACCATCCATGATCATTCATAGCAATGAAGGAAGAAAGGAAAAATGGTAATTAGTGAACTAAGTAGTCCAATAAAAAAATGGTATATTTATATCCCAAAAAAATTATTTTATTTTGAAAGTTTTATGGATTTTCTTTAGTGACACTTGTTTAAACTAGTAACTATCCATGATCATTCCTAGTAATGAAGGAAGAAAGGAAAAATGATAATTAGTGACTAAGTAATCCAAAAATAAAAATGGTATATATTTATGTCCCAAACAAAATTATTTATTTATTTTTAGTGAAACTTGTTTAAATTAATTACCATTCATGATCATTCTTTTACTATTTAATTAGCATTAAGTAAAAAAATAAAAATGATAATTAATAGACTATTTAGTAAAAAAAGCATTATCATGCTAATCATGTATGAAATTAAGCATTTTTTTATAGATTAATTTATTTTACGCATAAAAAATTTATTATCAATTTATTTACTACACAATTATATATATATATATGTAAAAAAATGAAAAAATTTTAAAAAAAGGCAGAGGGTGACATTACCCCCCCTCACTTAATAGAGGGTGATGTCACCCTCTCACTTAAAAGAGGGTGACATCACCTTCTGTAAAAAAAAATTGTAATTTAATTTTTTTTGTTTATATTTTTTTTGTTTTTATGTTTGTTTATTTTTCTATTTTTTTCAGTAGATATTATTAGTTTGTTGTAATTTATTTTTATATTTATTTTTAATTATTTCACGTCTTGTTTCATTATTTTCATCGTGGATATTCTTTTTTAAAATTTATCATATATATTTATCATCTCTAACATTCATTTCCATTATTCTTTTTTATTTATAGTTGTTATCTCTTCTTATTTATTTATGTATTATTTTCATATGTCACGGTTGTATGTAATTATTATTTTATTCTTTTATCATCAAAATTGATGCTCGTAAATTAAAAAAATAACAATTGTATTTAAATTTTGTAAATTTCTTTATTTAGTTTTCACTAAAAAATCCGATGACGGACTTTAGAATTTTGGGATACCAAATTTCTCGAACTACCGAGGTGAGGAGTTATTTTTAGGATATCGAGAGTAACTCCAATAACGCTTTGATAAAAAATAATAATTTTTCAATGGTCTTTATACCAACCGTTGAAGGTAATTTATTTTCTCATTTTTATGATGCAAAATGTACCAAATGGGACATTCAAAGTTGAATTTTTATAACATTACTTTAGAAAAAAAATAATTTGGATAGTATTTGATTAAATTTGGTAACCATTTTTCATAATGGGCGGTTTGGGGTGCTAATACTTTCCCCACACTCAAATGACTCCCGAACCAACTTTAAATTTTCGCAAACCAAAATATTTGATTTTAAATTTGGGTGACCAATCACGTCCTAAAATGATTGGTGACGACTCTGAAGTTCTTTTTTTCTCAAGAAATGATTTTTCAATCGCCGCTCCGCGTCGCATGCACGTTGCGACACCTTATTTTCTTTTAAGAATGCTCGTTGTGACTCCATGATCCTAGGCCAAGTGATTGTTTTGAAGGGTGGTGGATATGGCTACATTAGTTAGCTTTAAAAAATCATCAAATAATTTTCTTACAAATTTCACAAAATACGGTATCTACAGTTGAAAGAATGCTTTCATTACACTCGAAGCCCATGTCAATCCAGGTCCACTTCACATTTCTATCATTTCATAGAGCTCAAATCAGTTGAGGTTTCTATTTCCCTTATCCATATAATATTTTCTCATACGAATCAGAATACGTATCTACACCATTCTACACCTTATAAGTTTAGAAACGTGAACAAATGGGGGTAGTAGTATATACTGTATTTTGTTTGACCCAATACGTTGAAAATACACAATTTATTTTTTGGCCTATATACTAGTCTAAGACTATGCATACGATTTCAAAAATAGCTCATAGACTAAAAATGAGAAAAATGGTCCAATCACTAAAAAAGTGCAAAATGACTAAAAGTAAAAATTGAAACTTTAAATTTGCCTATAAATAGAGGGGAGGCCTTCACTTGAAGGATGTCATTGTTTTGAGAGAGAAAGTGAGGTCTTGAGAGAGAATGAGAGGATATATTTTTAGAGAGAGAGTGTGTGAGAAATATGAGAGATTTTCCAAGATAAAAAAAAAGAGATTTACATTTCTATTCATCTATTCATCTTCTCTAATCTTTTTCTTAAGGTTGTTTAAATTTCTTGCATATTTAGCTAACAATATATCTTGTTCATTATTCTTCATCCTCTCTCATCCATACTCATGTAGTGTATACTCTTTGTTTCCTTTTTCCATATATAAGTGTTTATTCATCATTCTTTATCTTTTACTCATAATCTTGAGTTTTATTTTTATGCATTGATGATTTTCTTACAAAATTGATAATGAAATATCTTTATCATCAACTCAATCAATGAGGATGAGGATAAATCCTTTGAGGGGTGCAAATTAACTCAATGTGATCAACCATTTAATGTGTTGAAAGTGTACATTTGTTGCAAAAATCTCCTATGATAATTTCTCATGCATAAAAATGCATAAAATAGAGAGTTAAACATCTATATAAATATTATGCAAATATTTATGCTTTGATTTTTTTTAAATATTCTCACAATTCTTTTCATTTTTTAGATCTTGTTGTTATTTTAGTGAAACTTGTTTGAACTAGTTACAATCCATGATTATTCATTTTCTATTTAATTAGAAATGAAGGAAGAAAGGAAATAATTGTAATTAGTGAACCAAGTAGTCCAAAATAAAAAAAGGGTATATTTATATCTCAAAAAATATATTCTATTTTAAAATTTTATTTCATCATTCTGTCGTGACACTCAGTTAAACTAGTTACCGTCCGTAATTTCTCTTTTGCCATTTGAATAGAAATGATTGAAGAGAAGAAAATAATGGTAACTAGTAGACTATGTAGTCAAAAATTGAAAGAGTATATTTATATAAAAAATAGGATTTTTTTTATATGATGGAGGGGAGCAAAATAAATAAGAAATACAATATAAAAAATTTAAGATTTTAAATTTTATGGAGAGGGATAGAATTCTAGTTTTTCTCTTTTACCATTTATTTCTTATTATTACTATTATTTTATATTGTATATTAAAAAACAAACAAAAAAGGGCTGCAACAGATGGGAACCTATGTTGCCACAGGTGTTGCCAGCTCTTGTTCCCCACTCTCTCTATTTTTTGGTAACTTTTCTTTCTTTGTTTCTTCTATTATTTTTAATTTCATTTTTATTTTTTTTTCTTTTCTTCCATTAACAAACGTTGAATCCTATCTTTTTTTTCAATTCATTTTTTTTTGTCCTCTTCTTTTACATATTCTACATATTTTTTTACTTTATACATTTATAACATATTTTATCATTTTCTTAACTTTTTAGCTTTTTTTCTTTATAATTGTTGTCCTTCTTACTTCTTATTCATTTATGTATCATTGTCATATTCTCATGCTTATAATGGGATTATTGTTTTATTCTCTTATCATAAGAGGTAATATTCATATATGTGTGGATTATAATTTTAATAATTAGAATTAAATTTTGTTAATTCCATTATTTAGTTTTCACTAAAAATCCTATGACGGACTTTGAGTTTTTTGGGATACCAAACTTCTCGAACTACTGAGGTGAGGGGTTATTTTTGAGATACCGAGAATAACTCCAATAATGCTTTGATTGATTTTATGATACAAAACATACCAAATGGGACATTCAAAAATGAATTCCTTTAATCGTGTTTTAAAATATAATTTAGATAGAATTTGACTAAATTTAATAATCATTTTTATAATGGGTGTCGTGGGGAGCTAATACCTTCCCCACACACAAATGACTCATGAACCAACTTTGAGTTTTCGTAGACTAATATTCTGTTTTTAAAATTGGGTGATCAATCATTCCTTAAAATGATTGGTAGCGACTCTAAATTTACTTTTTTGAAAAATGATTTTTCCATCGTCACTTTGCGTTGTGTGCACATTGCGACAACTGGGAACCCGTCACTTACCTGCACTATTATTTTTGTACAAAAGTAAAAAATTTTACATCTCTACTTTTGACTAATTAAAGTAAAATGATAAATAGTTGCCTAATTATTTGACAACTTGTACAATAATTGCATAAAAAGATAAATTACAAAGATTTCTTGATAATTGTAATCTTGGACTTAGCGTTTTCATTGCTTTAGTCTTGAAAAATCATTGTTGTCATTCCTTGATAATTGCTATCCTGAATTCTTGTTCTCTAATTATTGATTGTTGGAGAAATTACTGATTGCTCTAATTATTTAGTCTTGAAAAATCTTTGTTGTCATTCCTTGATAATTGGTATCTTGAAATCTTGTGCTCTAATTATTGATTGTTGGAGAAGTTATTATTAACTATACTAGAAATTAGTATCGCCATTCCATTATACTGGAGAGCCATCATGACATTTGAATTTACTATTTTTAATTTCTTGATTATTCCACTAATGGCATTTTTCCAGAAGTAAAATATTTTTATTTATTCATCATCACTCAGATTAATGTCATCAAACAGATCTTAAGAGTCTTGAAATGCGTCATAGGTCCACTGTAGTAGGACACAATCCTTTAGTTTATTTTTATCTTTCAATTACTGAGGGGGAAGCCTTTGATGATTGGCCTCTTTCGATATTTAGGTTAATTGCGTGACTTAACTCTATAGATGATTCAAAGTCAGAATTATTATTGTCTTCTAAAAGGAGAAGTATTTTTTAAATTAATTCTTGCTTCAATTTGGATTTAGGCTTTGTGACCTTTAATTTTCCCTTTGAAGAGGGTTTAGATTCAGGTTGGATTCTTTGCATGAATTTAAACTAGATGGTTCAATTTTGAGATCTGGATTAATGGGCTCATCAATTTTAATGGAGCTTTGGCAGAAGGATTTATCAATTTCATATTGGGATGGATATTTATAAACTCGTGGTTGATGGATGCAATTATTTTCTAGGTATTGAATTTGTCCCACCATTTAAGATAATACTGTCAGGTGAGGATTCTATCTTCAACTGAGTATTTCCATTTTAAGATCCAAGGTATTTTATATTTATTCAAAAAATAGAGTATTAGGGAGAAAAGAAGCCTCAATTAATGAGGGTTTGTATATTTTCATAAAGTAAATTAAACCTTGCTGAAAATCGATTGGAAATAATTCTGAGATAAGGCCATTAATGGACCACCATCTTAAGAATCAATTTGGAAAACTAATTTTGAAATTCTTATCAAAATTTAAAAATCACGAGTGGGAAAAATCACTATTTTGATGCAGGAAAAATGCGTCAAGCTTTATTTAAAAGAATTTTAGACTTGAAGGATGGAATTTCCATTCTTCCATGATTATAATTTTGAGAATGTAGAAGGAATGATAGAAGATCTTTTCTTTAGAATTTTTTATAGGGCTAATATTAACATACTTTGTTTCTAAGAGAATTTTCGATAGAAACTTAGATTTTTGACCTTGTGGCCAGGGACAAAGTGAAAATTTGGAAGAAAATGGGCTCTTGCTATTTCGCAGGATCTTTCAAATGAGCAAATAGATGCTTAATTTGAAATAGATTTTTGTTGGAGATTTTTCTAAAATAAGAGGATGATTTTTTGTATTTTGTAATTATGAAAGAGACTTTTCTATATTTTGTAACTAATTGATTGAATGATTAGGCGTTAAAAAGTTGAGTAATTGAGAAATGGTCAAACTGGTTGACCATGACTGATTGGTAATTGGGTCTGATGGATCAAAGTAATGTTAATTGGACTTGGTTAGGAGTAGAAGGCTCCTCCTTAATTTGGGACTTGAGGGTCATTTGTGAAGTTGAAGATTCTTTTATAATCGAACCATTCATCAACCTCACATGATTTTCGAAAGTGTTACTGATTGTTCATTCTAGTATAAAAAATTCTGACTGTTTTATCTGAAAATTCAATTCTTAAAAATTGTTTGTCCCAATTGGTTTATAGTAAAAAAAATTATGTTATCATAAAAGATTTCATTATCTTTGTGAAACCCTATTTTTTCACATTTCTCATACCATTAAATTAAGGATGCGTTGAAGTCATGCTTCAACCCAACTTCTTTCAAAATTTTCTCCAATTCATCAATCCATGAATTTCTTAGATATTCAAATCCATTATGACCATAATTAATGAACGCGAATTTTGAGCAAAAAACACCTGCCCTACCAATGAACTTTTTCATTTTAAGTGAATTTTGATTGAATACTCTTGGTTTTACCTCCCCATATTCTAGTAGGTCAGAAAAAAAAAATTTCTATCATGGTAGAATCTTTAAATGATTTCCTGCATAATTTTACGAGTAGGGAAGTCAAGAATTGAATTAAAACCTTGAATAAATGAAATATTGAAATTAAAATTGCATAAAATCGATTGTTACCTGGCAAAATTTTGTTTGAAACTAATGTCTTTACATCTTTTTTCCAAAACGTGTTTTTCATTTTTACAATCAATTTTTAAAAGAAATTATTGATTTAATAGAGAAAATTGTATGATTTGAATAATGGAATAATAGATCTCAAATCCTGAAAATCTAATCTTAGATTGAAACAACTTGACTTTTCTTCTAGAGATAACTAAACTATTTTGTTTTATTATCTTGGCAAAAATTCAAGGTGTTTCCAATGTTGTTCAATTAATGCAAACAATTGAGAAATTGGTCAATTGGTTGAAAATTTCATTATTGTATTATGAAATTCATTTGGAGCATTTTTAAGATCAAATGGTATTACATTCCATTTAGAACGACCAAAAGCAATTTTGTATTTATCAATTCCATTTGTCTGGATTTGTCAAAATATATTAGGAATGTCAGTACAAAAATTTTTACAAATTTTCTCTTTAAAGATTTTAATTTATTTTTGAAGAGTATGACTTTGAAGATGTTCTTCAATTCTTTTGAATTTTATTTCATCTTGTAGAAAACTTATTAATTTCTTTACAAGAAATTAAATTTATAGTTTTATAAATAGAATTTTGTTTTAAAGTTTTCAATTTCTCATTGTGAGAAAAAGAAAAAAATTGAATTTGACAAATTTATTCATAGGAGAAGTAATATTATCTCATCATGTTCTGTTGTAAAAGGATAAATCAGATAAATGAATGGTAAACCTAAAATAATTTAGTCTGTCATATTTTTTTTACCGAAACAATAATGTTTTAAAACATACATTGTCTTGGCTAATATGAACTTTAGAGATTTCATAATTGATATGGATTCCAGTACCATTTGCATATGACCAAGATTCTTTTATTTTCGTGAAGTACTTAGTAGGAACGAATCCTTCATGCATACAATTCAAATCAGCTTCTGAATCAATAAGAGTCATTGAAGTGAAATCAAAATCTTGGATTATTATTTGACCATTATGTTCCATTTCTTAATTTTTATGTGATTATGGATTTGAATGAAGTTACCATCATCTTGAATGTTGACAACAGATTTTTCAACCTCATTATCAGAAATTAGAGATTTACTAGGTTCCCCTAGTCCACTAGATTTATGATTTTTAATTAAATTTTATAGTTTTAAAGGATTTAATTCTTTTGTTATTTCTGTGTTTGAATCTTTTAATTATTTTATTTCAATTTTCATATTTTTTTTTATTTTTTTTGAATTTCTTGTAAAGTAACTTCTTTTTCATTTCCTTTAATTTTGTTAAATTTTTTAAGAGTTTGTAAAAAGATTGCAGTATTATTATTAGACTTAGTATTTTCTTTTTTTGAATTACCTTCCTAAGTCATTTAAGATATTCTTGTTTTAAATCAGGATTTTCAATTTTACTAATTAAATCTAACAAAAGAGTTTTTTTCTTCAATTTTATTTAAAACATAACAATTTTCTGACAACATCTATCCTTACATCTCATTGAGATGTTTGGAGAACCACAGTCAGAGCTTGAAGAGCTTAATTCATTAAAATCAGAGGATTTAAACTTTTTAAATCTTCATTACTACTTTCATAGTAATCTATTGATTCTATAACTCGAAAAATATTCTCATTTTTTTTCGTCATAGATTTTTAATTGATTAATTTTATTTTTTACTTGGAAAGTGTTGGAAAAATGACCATTCTAACCACATTTAAAACACTTAATTTTACTTTTATCAAAAAAAATTTTTATTGAATTTTCTTCTTGAATAATTTTTATTCTTAAAAAAGTATTTGTCAAAATTTTTATTTTTGTTTCTGTGAAATTTTTCTATAAAGTTTGTAAATTCTTTTAGCATTAGGATGAGAGTTTTTCCTATTGTTTTGGGAAGGAGTAATAGCAGATAATCCATATTGCTCATAGAAATTGCCTAATTCGTATATTAAAGTTTTCTTTTCCTTTTTAATTTGTTTATTAATTTTCATGTCTATACACATTCTTAGACTTTTTGTATTGTTGTGATAATTGTACCGTAGGTGAGGCTATTGTAGTCTATATTTCCTAGGTCGTCACTAAATACCGTTCTAATTTTACGGGCAAACAAATTTGGTAAACCATTTATAAATTTTTCTTTCCAATAGGGCTAATTACTATCATACCTAGACATTACTTTGAAAAAAAAAAAATTTTGTACCAGTCAAAATCACTTAGGGTAGGACACCTGATTGGTTAATTGGTCATGGATACGTGAAGTAACGTTACTTGGCGTTCCAATGAAATGTTCAATTATTGTGTAGAGGAGGGTATTAATGGCATCATGCATTGATTCATTATCTTATCCAAGAATTAGGGTTGCTTCCAAATCAATCTTTATTGTTGTAAGGATGGTATTTTTAGATTCTTCAATGAGATGTTTTTCTCATCAGAAATGAAGCATTCATGTGAAACCTATGACTAAAAGCTTGAGTACCTCATTGTGAGACAAATTATGTGTGGTTATGTTACTGTTGGCTACCATAACCATGTGCTATAATTTGCTGAGGACTTCATGTTCTGAAAGTCCATCAATATTCTATTCATATAATTTTTCTACAGAGACAACAAATTGATTAACTAAAGAAAATTTAGTAATTTGAATATCTGGAGGAATAGGCTTTTTATGCCACTTCCTTTCAAGTTTATTAATTTCTAAATTTTTAAATCTTTCTTCAATATTGTGGATGTTTGAAGATTCATGGATTATGGGTGATTCATAGGTGGAATCTGACCTATGACTTTCTGATCCTCTCACTCGTAGGTAAAATCATCTATTGAGATTGATTGGATCATTCATGTATTGAGTTAAACCCTCTAAATCAGGTTTGTATTTTTGGATTAGGGTGCCTAAATTTAAAACTAAGAGTTAGGGATTTACAGGAGGTAAGGCTCCTTAAAAATCAGATTTAGTTGGTGATTCTTTTTGGATGACTTTTGGATGTGGGAGGCGGAGGAGATAACTTTTTGAAGAGGAAACAAAGAAGAATCCAACCGAGAGACAAATCTCAACTTCAATTCATCCTAAAATCTAGTTTTTTCTTCTCTTTTTCTCTATGTTCATGAATATTATTAGGATATCTTCTTATTCTAGTATGTTATAAATTTTTTTTCTAGGGCTACGACGTAGCCAAACCACAAAATTTTGATTCTCAATTCAATCGATGTTTATTCAGTATTATTGAGTATTATAATCCGTTCTTAATGCTTGTGATTATCTGGCCAACCTTTGCATGATTTTAGATTTAATTATGAGACTGAGAAGTGATGATTAAATTTACACTTTGTTTATAATACTATTAGAATTTCATAAGTTAGAGATAATTATAGATCTAGTGTAGCAATTATAATTTCCTATGCTTAATGAGTTTCAACTTATTGAATCTTGACAGAGATGTGGGATTAGTATTTTTATTCATTGTTATCGATGCTTGAGAAAGATTGATAATTACTCTAGAGAATTTCACTGTCAATAATTTGATACACATTGATTGATCGAGTTTCAAAATTTTGACCATGTTTGGTTTGATGAAATCAGAATCCCTATATCTTTTATCTATTCAAATTTGAATTATTTATCTTTATCAAATCTTTATCGTTTAGTTTAATTAAACTCACAATTTTTTGTCTTTCTCAATTAGATTAAGGTCTAGTTAATTTTAATATTTAATATCAATCAATCCTGTGGACGATACTCTATTTTTATAGAAAATTATTACTTGACAACGATAGTGTACCTTGCACTATAGAAAAATTGTAACAAGTTTTTGGCGCCATTGCCCGTGATTGATTTTGTTTTTTAGTAATGGAGTTACGTATCCTTAGTTTTACTTTGAGTCTTAATATTTTTTATTTATGGTTGTTTATTATTTTGAATTTTCAGGCATTTTCTAAGGTGTTTGAGAAAATTTGGAAACGAAAATTTGACTCCTGAATTTAGAAATTGAGCGAACTTGTCATCGTAATAAAAAAGTTAGGAGAGAAGCTTCTAACAAACCTCAAGAAACCATGGAAGATGCCAGAGAAAATCCTGAAATTGTGAATAACCAAAATAACCGAGCAATTCGAGATTATGCTATGCCAGTGGTCTATGAGGCCGCGTCTGCCATTCAATGCCTTGTTATTATTGCCAATTTGAGATTATGGCGACTATCAGTCACATAGTGCAAGCAAATCAGTTCAGTAGCATGCCTAATGATGATCCATATGTTCACATAGCCACTTTCCTCAAATTTATGAGACATTCAAGCATCACAATGTCTCAACTGATGCAATTAGACTGATATTATTCCCATTTTCACTTCGAGATAAGGCTAAGAGTTGGTTGGACTCTTTACCTATTAGATAAATCACCACATGGAATGGACTTTCTAAGAAATTTTTGGCTAAATTCTTTCCACCAACTAAAACAACCAAGATGAGGAACGAGATCACTACTTTTGTCCAATATGATATGGAATCTTTTTATGAAACTTGGGAGAGGTTTAAAGAGATGTTGATAGGATGCCCACATCATGGACTCCCTGTATGGATACAAGTCCAAACTTTCTATAATGGTTTGAGAAATTCAATGAGGACACTAGTGGATGCAGCAATAAGAGGAACTTTAATGGGCAAAACACATGATGAGGCTTATGTTTTTCTTGAAAAATGGTTGCTAATGCATATCAATGGCCAATTGAGCGCAGCGTACCGAGAAATATTCATGGAGTTCATGAAGTTGTGCTCTTACCCCTCTTACTGCTCAAGTAGCTACACTGTCCAAGCAATTGAGCTCTTTCACCGCCACTGCTAGTGCTATTCATGCTTCCCGAGAAGTTTGTAATTTGTTCAATGGACCTCATCTTAGTATTGATTTTCAAGCTCGTAATCCGTTTGCTCCTTCTCATTCTGAACATGTTAATTTTGTTGAGAATTACAGCAGGTTGGATAACCCATTGTCCAACACTTATAACCGAGGGTGGTGAAATCACCCAAATTTCTCTTAGAAGAATAGTCAGAATGTCATGAATACACCAGTTGCTACTCAACTTCAATTTTAGCCTCAACAGCCTAAATTTTCTTTAGAAGATGCTATTGCCTAGCTCACAGTCAACACTGCTCAATTTATGGCAAGAATAAATGCTACATTTTGGAAACAAGAAACTAGTATTCAAAGTCAAGCTACATCTATTGGAAATTTGGAGCTTCAAAATTGGTCAACTTTCAGAAATACTCAATCAAAGACCACATGGTTATCTACCGAGCAATACCAAGAGGAATCCAAAAAAACAAGTAAACGCTATTACTCTTCAGAGTGGCAAGGAGTTAGTAGAACCTTAAAAAGCCACTTTTGAAGATTCTTAAGCAATTGAAGTAGAAGCTGAGACAATGGATGATGATCTTGCCAAGAGCTCAGAAAAGAAAGTACACAAGCCTAAGTAAAAGCTCTTTCTTGATAATCCTCCACCATATGTTACATATGTTCCATACCCTTAGCGGTTCCAAAAGTAGAAATTGAACAAACAATTTTTCTGATGTTTTGGAACAAATGTTGAGTTATGTCAAATTCATGAAGGATATTATCTCAAAAAAAAGAAAGCTCGAGAAGTATGAGACAATTGCACTTACTGAGGAGTGTAGTGTTATATTGCAGAATAAATTACCTCCAAAGTTAAAGAACCCTGGGAGTTTTACTATTCCTTGAACTATTGGAGATTCGTATTTTGAAAAGGCTTATGTGATCTTGGGCTGGTATCAATTTGATGCCATATTCAGTTTACAAGAAGTTAGGTCTTGGAAAAGTAAGCCCAAGATGATATATTTATAGTTAGTTGATTGGTATATCAGATACCCATTGGAGATTATTGAGGATGTTTTGTTAAGGGTGGATAAATTTATCTTCCCAGCTAATTTTATTGTTCTTGACATGGAGGAAAACCAAGAAATTCCAATTATTCTTGGTAGACCATTTTTAGCTATGAGAAGAACTTTCATTGATGCGTAAAAAGGGGAACGTATTCTGAAAGTGCAATATGATCAGGTAATTTTTAATATTTTCAAAGCAATCAAACACCCAAATGATATGAATAGTTGTTTGCGGGTGCATAGTGTAAAATTTGGAGAAGATAAACCTAGACACCCATTATTTATTGGAAAACCATCAGTGTTAGACTTCCACCTTCGGTACACCTTTATGGGAGAAGTATCCACTTTGCTTGTCATTATCTCTGCTTCGTTAAATGGTGAACAAGAAGACAAGCTGCTGAGGGTGTTGAGAGAGCAACAAATGGTCTTAGGCCGGTCAATTTCTAACACAAAGAGAATTCTAAAGTCTGTGGATAATGGGTGAAGCGTGGATGATCATTATGTCTGGCTGAAAACATTAAAGCAAGCGCTACCGGGAGGCAACCTAATTTTATTTCTGTTATTTCATTTTTTTAAGTTTTTTTTAAATTATTTTCTTTTGCTTATTTTCTTTTTGTTTTTCTTCAGGTTTTAATATTAAAAAAACTATGGACGAATTTGGCTCATGCACCACTTTCCCCTCAATTGGAGACAACATGAATAATGCAGAGAATGATGAGAATGATAGCTCATTATTATTCAAGGAAGTCTTCTCTATATACTCCTTTTACATATTTTCTTTTCATTGAGGACAATGAAAATTTTTAGATTGGGGATGGTGGCTTTAATTAAAATTTCATTTTTGGCATTCTGTTGTAGACAACACTAACATCTATGATGCAATTGGTTTTTAATTATTGATAGATTTGAAAAAAATGATGAATCTGTGTATCAGTGTGTGTTTGAATCAATTATTGATTTACATTTCATTAGAGAATCCTGACATATTGGGCACCTAGCCTTGAGCGTTTGATTATATTTTTCCTTAGAGAAGGTTTATGTCACTTAAGAAATCATTTTGATCTCATAAGAACTCTAAAACCAATTTGATTGTTGTTCGAGGTGAAATTCTAGGCCACGCTTCACTTAGGACATGATTTAGGCCATCTTTGGACCGTTTCAGTTTTTCAAGTCAACATGTGCATAATTATTTTCCTAGTCATCCCTGTTGA
Source organism: Datisca glomerata (assembly GCA_003255025.1). Classification (NCBI taxonomy): domain Eukaryota; kingdom Viridiplantae; phylum Streptophyta; class Magnoliopsida; order Cucurbitales; family Datiscaceae; genus Datisca; species Datisca glomerata. Next base: position 2,923,626 of record QANY01008651.1, read on the forward strand.
GCCTAAATAGCCATTTTTATCACCCATGATAAAAAATTTTCCTAGTAACCCTTTTTACTCAATAGTATTTGGAGCTATGACGATCTAGGTGGATGGGAGGAGTTTCGATATAAAAAAATATGAATAAGTTTGATTTCGTAACCTCTTGAACTTGAGTGACTAAGCTCAAAGGGGTGTCTTAAAACCTACATAAGACCAACTAGTTTGGGAGCTATTAGCTGAAATATCGTTAAGGAAAAGAGAAGCTTAAGGAAACCCAATTTAAAAAAAAATGGTTGAGCGTGATTGATAATTCAAGAGGTGGAATGCCAAGTTTGGGGTGTTACTAGATAAGTTGAGTTAAGCTCATTGATTCCTAGAATACATGTGCAGCTATGGATAAAGATTGAGCCGAAATAATATCCTTTATCCTACCTTAAATGCTAGTCATACATTACAATCCTACGGAAGTCCTAATGATTCAAAGTTAAGTGGTTTGCCTACATTTGAGGAGAGTGACATGAAAAATTGGCCTATGGAGTTCTAATCTATTTATAGATTAATGGATCCGCTTTTGCGAGAGTTGGTTGCATAAACTCATTTGAGATAAAGAAGTTGGATGACTTAAGGTAACACACATGCTTTCAGGATTTTACAAAGTGTAATGTAAGTTGGTGTGTGAAATTCTTATCACAATTCAGAATTTTTCCTTGGATGATCGCTATTTTGAAACCTGTGAAACATGTTTAGTTAGTCAAAAATTTTCATCACTTGATCTATAGTTTTGCTAAATTAGAGTTTAATATTTCTTTATTTGATTTTTTTGTTTTGCTTGAGGACTAGCACTCATATTTTAATTTTGTTGGTTTTTTTAGAATTATTTTTTGATTTATTTTTGTAGATAAAATATTCTTGTGCATTTGAGTTGATTTTAAAAGACTTGAAGTAAAAAATGATTTGAAATCAAGAAAATGATGCACCTGGGTAGAAGGACCAGCATCGCGACGGGACGTCGTGATGCTGGGTGCAAGCAACTGCCAGCTACCTGCACCTGGGCACTAGGCACTGACATCATGTCAGAGCCCCAGTGCTGGCTTCCCAGCGCTAGTCCTTATGAGCTAGGCAGTAAGCCAAAGCTGCAACGCTGGCGCAATAACGTTTTTCATGTTTTTTCTCTTATTTTATCCTTATCGAACCCTAGTGTATAAATATAATATTTTTTAGGTATTTTTGGATGACTTTTGGATGTGGGAGGTTGAGGAGAAAGATTTTTGGAGAGGAAATGAAGATGAATCAAACTGGGAGACGTATCTCAACTTCAATTCATCCTCAAATCTAGTTTTTCTTCTTGTTTCCTCTATGTTCATGATTATTATTAGGATATCTTCTTATTATAGTATGTTCTAAATTTCTTATCCAGGGCTAGGACGTAGCCAAACCATGATTGTTCATAACTTTTAATTTTCAATTCAATCGATGTTTATTCAGTATTATTGAGTGTTATAATTTACTCTTAATGCTTGTGATCGTCTGGCCAGCCTTTGCATGATTTCAGATTTAATTCTGAGTCTGAGAAGTGATGATTGAATTTTCTTTTTGTTTATAACACCATTTGAATTTCATAAGTTAAAGATAATTATGGATCTAGTGTAGCAATTATAATTTCCCGTGCTTAATGAGTTTTATAATTTTGAGCATGTTTGTTTTGGTGAAATCAGAATCTCTAGATCTTTTATCTATTCAAACTTGAATTATTTATCTTTATCAAATTGTTATCATTTTAGTTTAATTAAAACTCCCAATTTTTTGTCATTCTCAATTAGAGTTAATGTCTAGTTAATTTCTATATTTAATATCAATCAATCATGTGGACGATACTCTATTTTTATAAAATTTATTACTTCACGACAATAGTGTATACTTGCACTATAGAAAAATCATAACACTAAACTCGCTAATTTGAAAATTAGAATAGGAAGACTGGAAATTAATTTTAACAGTATCGTCCATGTACTGGTGGATATAATCAATATCTTCAATTGGGCATTGAATTGGAGTGGGTTGGCTTTCGTCGTTTAAAAGCCAATTTGTAAGCAAAGAAATATCAGACCACTTAATGGTTTTAGGGACTCTAATAATAGGTTTATTTTGGCTAGATTGAATAAACATGGTTTTATTTTTTGGACTCCTATTGATGGCTTGATAATTCATATTGGTTTTGGTTACTTTGTAATGTATTCTAAAAATCAATGCAAGGGGTTGGACACCATCAATGATTTGGTAACCACTAGTTTTAATATGCAAAGTTAAGGATTTAAGAATATGTGAGTCTGTTAAACTACTAGACAAATCTAGAAAACAATCAAAATGGATTGGACCATTATAAAGTGAAGATTCGATTAATCCTAAAATACTATCATTAAAATTTATAAATCTTACATCACGCAAGGCTAACAAGACATATGTATTTAGGCCTCTTCTTGTGAGTGGTTTAACTCCAATCTAGACTAAACCAAAGTGAATGAAATGATATCCTTCTTCAACGTGATGTTTAATTACATTCGGAGAAAGTAATTGACAAGTTTCATGTTCTTTCCCAAGAGCATATATTTTTTCAATTATTTTTACATGATATTGAGGGTTGAAGAAAGCAACAGACCATGTTGATTTATAATTTTATTACTAGGATTATTGGGTATATTCCATACCCTATGATCTACATTATCATCTCCTAAGTATTCAAAATGTCTATATTTAACTGTGTATGGTATTGTATTAATTATAGTCCTATTGCTACAAGAAAAAATACTTCTAAATAATCTATTCATTGCCCAAGATAACTAAATTATTCTTATGATTAAAATTTTTATCATGTATTTTGATTTTCAAACATGCTATGACTTCTACAACCTTTTATAAAGTCACTCTTCTCCCCATTTCCCTTACAACTACCTTACCCTTAGGATTTACGCCTCTAAAAGGTTTTATTGGAGTGCCTGAAGTAAACCTAATAGAAACTGTTACGTCAGATTAACAGATTAGAAGATCAAAGATTGCAGAGAAATAATTAACCAGTCACTTTGATAGAGAGTTAGATTAAATAAAAATAACTATTCAAAGAAGCAAGTAAGCAGCAATAGCAACAAATACCAGCCACTTGGGTGGTGAAGAACAATAATTATGCACGTATTAAATAGTAAAATACCCTACCAGGTTTGGCTCTAATACCAAAAGAGGCAGAATTGCATATAATTTAAGAATAGTAATTCAATCCTGCTATGAATACCACAACCTTCTATGAGGTCACTCTTCTCCCATTTGCCCCTACAACTACCCAACCCTCAGAATTTATGCCTTTAAGAGGTTTTATTGGGGTGCCTGAAGTAAACCTAATAGAAACTTATACGTCAGATTCACATATTAGAAAATCAAAGATAACAGAAAAATAATCAGACATATGTATAATAGAAACTTATACGCCAGATTCACAAATTAGAAAATCAAAGATTATAGAGAAATAATATAGCATATTATATATCCTATTTATAGCCTTCATATTTCTTTGACAGAGTGGAGATTGGATTTCTCTTCCAATCTCTCTTAGGACCCATGGCTTCGTGCCAAGTATCATAGGAGACCCAGATTCGAAGACTCTTCTTTCTTTTGAGATCTTATCACAGTTTTCTTTGGCTAATGGCCTCTTGCTACATGGCAAGCAGGTTTCTCGAGCCTTTTTTAAATGAAAGGATAAGTACCAAGTTCAAACGCACTAAACCACCAGCCGCCCTGACCTAATTCATGATGAGCCCACCAACTTCCTGGCAAGATGCCTACAGTTAAAAACCACTGACATATCAAGATCCAAATTCGAATTGGTTCCTTGTCCTGGTCAGAGACCATTGTGTTCGCGCCGACGGTCAAACAAAGAAGCGAAGTAGTGGTCTCTTTCTTTCCATTAAGAATGACACGCTTCGCCTGCTCCCTCCTCGCGTCCACTAGCCCTCCTGTCCAGAGTGAAGAGAAGGCGAAAAAGCATCGCCAAAGCAGCATGAGCAGGCTACTATTGCGTGTGTGTGTGTGTGTGTATACAGTTTAATTATACTGATAAAAAATGATAACAATATCCAGCCATAACAAGCGGTGGACAGTTTAATTATGTGGATAATGAAGTAAATAGTAAATCCCTCCACCAGGTTTGGCTTTGATACCAAGAGGCGCGAAATTAAGTATAATTATGAGGCACGAAATCAAGTGTAATTTAAAGAGATATTAAACATGGGGTATTAAGATGCAAGAATACAACATAAAAATAGTAAAATTGTATTAAGGTGGAAGATTAAATACGTACACAAACAGTAAATTACGAAAGAAGAAGAGATTACAAAAGATGAAAAGAAGAACGCTTTGTTTTCCAAAGAAAGTTTAGCTCTCAAATAGTTAAGAGTTGAAAACAAGTTTTGAAGAATAAATGGGAGAAGGCTGACTATTTATAGTGAAGTAAGTGGAGTTTACCGGGAACTCATCACTTACCTGAACTATTCAATTCTACAAAAGTAAAAAAATTTACATTTCTACTTTGTCTACTAGAAAAAGTAAAAAGCATAAATAATTGCCTAATTATTTGACAACTAGTAAAATTATTACAGAAGAAGGCAAACTGTAAGGATTCTTTGATAATTGCTATATTGGTCTTCGTGTCTTCATAATTGTTTTTTCATGATTGCTGTCGTTGAAATGTTATTAAGACTGGTGCACATTGGATTCCTTGATAATTGCTATCTTCGATTCTTGTGTTTTGATTGTTGATTTTGGAGAAATTGTAATTACTGTCTGCAACAGTCATTATGACTAGTGTTATTGATAATTGCTTGCCTTGAAGATCATTATGACTGTTGCATTATGGTGAGGTGTCACTATAATACATCTTCAAAATTACTTTGATTCTTTGATTTTGCCAAGGGTGAATTCTTTGATTCATTGATTAATTGATTTGAATTTTATTCATCATTATTGATATTGATATTATCAAATGGGTCCTTCAATTGCTGAAGAGTAACATTTTTGGATGATTAGTAGCTTGACTCTGCGGATGATTTAGAGTTAGATTTGTCATTGTCTTCCAAAAGGAGAAGCATTTTTTGGATTAATTCTTTCTCCAATTTGGGTTTAGGCTTTGTGAACTTTGATTTACCCTTTAGTTTGGAGGAATTCAAACTGGATATTTTCATTTGTGTGTTAGGTTAATTGGCTCATTAATTTTTAATGGAGCTTAGGTAAAAGGGTTGGCCAATTTTAGGCTAGGATGGACATTTGCAAATTCGTGGTTAATGGAGACAGTATTTTCTGGGTGTAGAATTTATCTCACCATTTAACATGATATTCTCCGATGAAGATTTTATTCTTAATTGAGTATTGCCATTTTAAAATCCAAGATATTTGTATTTGTTTGAAAAATGAAGTATATGGGGAAGGGGGCCTCAATTGGTGAGGGCTTGTAAACTTTTGAAAATAAATTAAAACATTGTTGTAATTCAATTGAGAAAAGTTCTAAGGTAAAATCATGAACGGACCACCATTTTAAGAACCAATTTGGAAAGTCAATTTTGAAATTGTTATCAAAATTTAAAACCCAAAACTGAGAAAAATCACTTTTAAAATGGCAAAATAATTATATTATTTTTTATTAAAAAGTATTTCAAAACTTGACGGATGGATTTTCCAATCATCCATAATTATGATCTTGAGGATAGAGAAAGAATGGTAAATGATTATTTTCTCAGAATTTTTAATTGGGCTAATTTTAAGAGAATGTCTCTGTAGAAATTGAGATTTTTGTTATTGTGTCCATGGACATAATGAAATTTAGGACTGAAATGGGTTTTGGCTATTTGTGCTGGGTCATTCAGATGAGCAAATGGAGGCTCAATGTGAAATATATTTTCGATGTGCATGATTTGAAAATGTGAAATTGATTGGTCAAAGTGATTGAATATTAAAGGATTAAGCATTTGAGAAGGGGTCAAATTATTTGACCAAAAACTCCACAGCATGCCTATGACGTTTTTGAAATTCGTTAGGCATGACGAATAAAGTTCCTTCTAATATAAAAAATTCTTTGATTATTTTATTTGGAAATTCAACTTTAAATATTGCTTGTCCCGAAAGGTTCATAGTTAAAATTTCTCTATTATCATAACAGATTTCATTGTCTTTGTGAAAACCTATATTTCCATTTTTTTCATACCATTGAATTAATGCTGCATTGAAGTCATGCTTCAATTCAACATCTTCTAAAATTTCATCCAATTCATTAATCTAGTCATTTCCTGGATGTTCAAATCCATTATGACCATAATTAATGAATGAGGATTTTGAACAAAAAGTGGCTACCCTGCCATTGAGCTTATTGATTTTAAAAGATTTTGGTTGCGTAATCTAGGCTCTACCTTTCCGTATTCTAGTAGGCCAAATTCCTTAAATTCTTCCATGGTGGAATCTTGAAATGGTTTTCTGTAATAGATTATAAGTACAGAAGTCAAAAATTTAATTATTAATACATTCGATAAACTAAATATTAAAATTAAAATTGCTAAAAGTAGATTGTTACATGGCATATTTCAAAACACGTTTTTCATATTTGTAATGAATCAAAACAAATTGTATGATTTGATCAATTGTTCTAATAATGATATAATAAAATTCAAATCCTGAAAATCAATTCTTAGATTGAAACAATTTGATTCTTTCTCAGAAGATAACTAAACTATTTTGTTTTATTATCTTGGAAAATAACTTAAAGTGTTTCCAATATTGTTTAACATATTTAGAGAAAATAATAATGTTACTAATGCAATCAATCAAGAAATTCAACCAGTATTGTTTAATAAGAATGCAGACAATTAAGAAATAAGCGGATTGGTTGAAATTTCCATTTATTCTTGGAGCATTTTTAAGATCAAATGGCATTATTTTTCATTTATAACTTCCAAATGTAATTTTGTGTTTACCAATCTTATTCATCTGGATTTTCCAGAATCCAGATGTTACGGCAAATTTAGAGAATACATAAATACTTCTAAGTTTGTTTATTAGGTCCCTTTTGTTCGGTACTGGATATCTTATCCATTCCAAAATGTCATTAAGGAGCTTGTAATAAATTACTAAATGAGAAACTCCTTGTTCAAAGATTTGACTTTGAATGGCAGAAATTTGAGTCTGTTTTTCAATTCTTCGAAATTTTATTTCACTTGTAAAAAACACAATTGTCTTTCTTTAAAAGAAATTAAATTTATGGATTCGAAAACAGAATTTTGTCTTAAGGTTTTCAATTTCTCATTGTTAGAAAAAGAAATTTTTTTGAATTTAACAGGTTCATCTACGGGATAAATAATTATCTCGCCATGCTCCGTTGTAAAAGGATACAACAAAGAAATTAATGGTAAACCCAAAATTATTTTACCTGTCATATTTTTTACTAAGACGAATGATGTTTTAAAACATAAATTGTCTTGAAAAATATGAACTTTGAGGATTTCATAATTAATATGCATCTGAGTACCATTGACAGAAGATAGAGATTCTTTCATCTTCTTGAAGTACTTTGTAAGAACGAGTCCTTCCTGCATATAATTCAAGTCTACTCCTGAATCAACAAACGTCATTGTTATGAAATCAAAATCTTGAATTATTATTTTGACCATTATGTGCCATTTTTTAATTTTGATATGATTAAGAATTTGGATGAAGTTGTCATTGCCTTGGTTATTGATAATAGGTTTTTCAATCTCATTATCAGAAATTGAGAATTTACTAGGCTATCTTAGTTCACTAAATTCATGATTTTTAATTAAACAATCTATTTCTAAAAGATTTATTTGTTCTTTTGTTGCTGTGTTTGAATTTTTTAATTCTCTTATTTCAATTTTAATTTTTTTTATTTTTTTCTAAAGTTCCTATAAGGTAACTTCTTTTTCCTTTCCTTTAACCCTATTGATTTTTTCAAGGGTTTGTGAAAGGCTTGCGGTATTATTATGATGAGACTTAGAATTTTCTTTCTTTTTAATTACTTTCTTAAGTCTTTCTAGGTATTCTTATTTTAATTCTAAATTTTCAAATTTACAAATCAAATCTAACAAGAGGTTCTTGTTCTTCTTTTTTATTTAAAACATTTATTTTTTACAATAACTATCCCTACTCCCCATTGAGATGTTAGGAGAATCAATGTTAGAATTTGAAGAACTATATTCAGAGGATCTAGGGGATTCAAATTCTCCTAAATCTTCATTACTACTTTCATAGTATTCTATTGTTTATGATTCTAAACAATTTTTGTTTATCTTCATAAGAGATTTTTAATTAACTAATTTTATTTCTAACTTGACAAGTGTTAGAAAGATGACCATTATGGCCACATTTAAAATACTTAATTTTACTTTCAACAATAAATGGTTTATTGAATTTTCTTACAGAATAATTCTTATTCTCAGAGAAACGTTTGTCAAAATTTTTATTTTTTGAAAAGTATTGGTCAAATATTTTATTTCTATTTCTGTGACATTTTTTCCTATCAGCCTTATGGATCCTTCTAGGGCTTAAATTGGAATTTTTTTTCTATTCTTTTGTGAATGAGTAATAGTGGGTAAACCATACTGCTTGCAAAAATTGCCTAATTCACATTTGGCAGCTTTTATTTTCTTTTTTAATTTTTTTTATTTTCATATCAATGCACATTCTTAAACCTTCCTTTTGTATTATAGTAATTATTGTACTGTAGGTGAGACTATTATAGTCTATATTACCTAGGTGTGTTCTAACTTTGTGTACGAACAAATTGGGTAATCCATTAATAAATTTTTCTTTCCAAAAGGGTTGATTACTATCATCCCTTGTCATTACTCTGGACAAAAATATATTTTTGTACAAGTGGAAATCACTTGGGGTTGGACACCTAAGATTGGTTAATTGATCATGGATACGTGAAGTAATATTACCTAGCATTCCAATGAAGTGTTCAATTATTGTGTATAGGAGTGTATTGATGGCATCACGCATTGTTTCCTGATCCTCTCCAATAACTGGGGTTCCTTCAGCATCAATCTTAACTGTTGAGAGGATGGTCTTTTTGGATTCTTCTATGAGATGTTTTTCTTTCCAAAAGATTGATTACCTCATTTTTAGGCAAACTGTGTGTGGTAATGTAGATGTTAGCTACTATTGTCATGTGCTGCAACTTGTTGAGAACTTCCTGTTTAAAAGTCTATCAATATTCATTCATATCATTTTTCTAAAGACATAAAAATTGATTAACTAAAGAATTTTTAGAAATTTGGATATCTTCCAATTTATTAATTTATAAATTTTTAAATGTATTTTCAATATTATTAATGTTTAAAGATTTGTGGATTGTGGATGACTCATAGGTAGATTCTGACCTATGGCTTTCTGAATCTAAATTATTGTGTTGATTAATTGCCTTCAATTCTTGAGGTATATTATCATAATCTGTTCAGATTTAATTTCAGATGATTCTAAATTTTTAAATGGTTCTTCAATATTATCAATATTTGAAGATTCACTTATTGTAGATAACTCATAGGTGGACTCTGACCTATGACTTTCTGAATCTGAACTATTGTCTTGATTGATTACGTTCAAGTCCCGAAGCATTTCATCAATCTCCCTCCCCCGCTCTCTCTCTCCCTCTAAGGTGGTCATCTCTCCTTCAGACCCCATGAGTCCGCCTTAGAGTTGCATAACCAAGAAGTCTCCGCCACCATGAAGGTCGTCGTTGCCTCGACCAAGGACCCAAAACCCAAATTCGGCCTCACCTCCTCTGATCTATGGGTTTGTAGAGAGAATCAGATGGGAAATGCCATAAGTGAGATTGATAGATTGGTTTTGAGCATTTTTTTAAGATGCTTTATTTGGCTGCAAGTTGTAAAACATGTTTTGAATATTTTCTTTTTTTCCTTATTGAAATCTTGAAAGGCGAAGTAGTGAGTAAAATTTTTTTATGATTAATTAATATTTTTTTAGGTTTAATTTCAAATTCTGAATGATTGTCTTGGTTAGCAACCCTAGCACAATAAGATGATTCATTAGTTTCTAATTTCTTTAATGTTTCTTCAACTTTATTAATATTTGTAGGTTCATTGATTGTGGAAGATTCATAGGTATATTCTAACCTATGGTTATCTAATTTAGAGATACTGTCTTGGTCAATAACCTTAACAGATGATTTAATTTCTAAATCTTTGGATGGTTCCTCAATATTTTTTGAAGATTCATGAATTGCAGATGGTTTATAGGTGGATTCTAACCTATGTCTATCTGGTTATGAGATATTGTCTCTTAAATTTTTTAATTTTTTAAGTATTTTATCATCAAGATTTTTTTCATAATAAATTTTGAAGGGTTCATTGGATTCTTCTTTAGGATTGGGAATTGTTCTATTATTTGGTTCGTAAATATCCTCAATATAATCAAGGAAAAATATGTCAAATTTATGTTTTTTCATGAACGTCTTCCATTCAACAAGTATAATTTTTTATCCATATTATATGAATCTCTGAACCTATTACTTCTATCTAGATTGGGTGGGTCATTATTGTGTTGATTAGACTTGCCCAATCTAGTTTATTTCTTGACTTAGGGTGTCTAAATTCAAATTTTTAAAATTTTTTAATTATCGTTCTAATTTTTGAATCCTAAAATCTTGATCATAATTTATAGATAATTCAGAAAAGGAACTCCTAGGGGTACTAGACTGACTATACTCTCTATTTTGAGAATTAGAAGATTGGTAATTAATTTTATCAGATTGTTCAAACTTATTATTAAGGTCTGGCTGACTATCTTGGGAACTTATTCCTTTAGGTCTTAGATTTTTAATTTTTTAATTTTTTAATTGCTCTATTCGAATCTTAAGATCTTGATCATTAATAGATGATCAAGAAGAGGAATTTCTAGAGGTTCTAGACTGGCTATACTCCCTGACTTTATCAGTACCATTTACACATTGTTGGATGTTATTAAAATTTTCAATTTAATTAGAAGAAAGTATTTTGCAGGTTTCATGCTATTTCCCAAGAGCAAATATTTTTTTAATTGTTTTTTCATGATGTTGGGGGTTGAGGGAAGCATCAAACCATGTAGATTTATAAATATCTTTATTAGGGATGTTGGGTATATTCCATACCCAATGATCTACTTAATCATCTGCTAGTTCAAAATTTTCTTCATCCATTATGTCAGATTTTGAAGTTATTGTAGATCCAATGCTACAAGAAGAACTGCTTTTAGATAATCTACTCATTTCTTAAATAACTAAATTATTCTTATGATAGAAAATTTCATACCATATTTTAATTACTAATCTGTTGTGACTTCTACAACCTCTTACCAGTTTCTCTCTTTACCACATTTCCTCTACAACCACCCTCCCTCAGGACTTATGTCTCTAAGAGGTTTTATTGTGGTGCCTGAAGCTAACCAAATAGAAGCTAATACGTCAGTCTCTGTCAAAGCAGATTCACAGATTAAATAATCAAATATTACATAAAAATAATCACATAAAAATAATCATCTACTTGGGCGGAGAGTGAGATTAAATAAAAACAACTATTCGAGGAAGCAATTGTTAAACAATGGTAATAGTATCCAGACATAACAGGCGGTGGACAATTTAATTATGCAGATAATGAAGTAAACATAACTTTGGAGGATTGGAAAGTCTATCCTTCAAGTTTCAAAATACTTTTGAATAAAAAATAATATACTTATTTTGACTATATTGATGCATGTCACATGATTTTCCTGCATCAAAAAAGTATTTTTTTCTCACTTTGGGTTTTTGAATTTCAATAATAATATCAAAATTGATTTTCCAAATTAACCTTAAAATGGTGGTCCATTCATGGTCTTACTTTAGAACTTTTTTCAATTGATTTACAATAATGTTTTAATTTATTTTCAAACGTTTATAAGCCCTCACCAATTGAGGCCTCATTTCTCCAAATATTTTATTTTTCAACAAATACAAACTACCTTAGATTTTGAAATGGCAATACTAGGTTGAAAATGAAATCCTCACCAGATAATATTATGTTAAATGGTGGGATAAATTAAATACCCAGAAAATTACTATATCCATCAATTATGAATTTGCAAGTATCTATTACAGTATAATGCTAGCAAATCCTTTTATCCAGACTTCATTAAAAATTAATGAGTCCATTAACCTAGCTCAACAAATAAAAATATCTAGTTTGGATTCTTCCAAACCTAAACTAAAACCTGAGTCCAAACCAAAAGGTAAATCAAAGGCCACCAAGCCTAAACTCCAATTGGAGAAAAAATTAATCCAAAAAATGCTTCTCCTTTTTTAATAACAATAATGAATAAGATTTGGATCTTTTACAGAGTCAAGTCACCGAATTAAACCAAAAATCCAAAAAGATCAATCATCCATAAAGATTACTCCTCAGTAATTCAAGGACCCATTCAATAATATTGATCCCAATGATAATGAACAAATTCATATCAATCAATGAATGAATCGAAGAATTTACCTCGGCAAAATGTCAATGTTTTAACAAAATCAAAGTAATTTTGAAGACGTATTATGATGAAACCTCAGCATAACGCAACACTCATAATGATCTTCAAGGCAAGCAATTATCAATAGCACTAGTCACAATGACTTTTGCAGACAATAATTATGGTTTCTCTAAATTCAACAATCAAAGCACAAGAATCCAAGACAGAAATTACCAAAGAAAATCCAATGTGCAACTATCTCAATAACATTTCAACAACAATAATCATGACAAAGCAATTATGAAGACACAAAGACCAAGATAACAATTATCGAGGAATCTTTACATTTTGTACTAATTGTACTAGTTGTCAAATAATTAGGGAACTATTTATGCTTTTTACTATTCTTAGTCAAAAGTACACAGAAGTAGAAATGTACAATGTTTTTAATTTTGTAAAATAGAACAGTTCAGGTAAGTGATGGGTTCCCGGTGAACTCTACTTTACTTAGCTATAAATAGCCAGCCCTCTCCCATTTGTTCCTCAGAACCTGTTTTAAACTCTTAATTATTTGAGAGCAAAACTAGTTTTGAAACAAAGCTTTCTTCTTCTCCTTGTTTGTAATCTCTTATTCTTTTTCCTTCAATGTTAAATAGTAAGCGGGAGCACTATTTAATTATTGCCAATAAACTTTACTGTTTGTGTAAGTTTTTAATCTTACACCTTAGTACAATTTTAACTGTTCTTGTATTTAATTCTTGCACTCTTAATACCCAGTCTATAATTTCTCATAATTATACTCGATTATATGTCTCTTGGTATCAAAGCCAACCTGGTGGGGATAATTATTGTTTTACTTAATTTACCTACTTAATTAATTTGTTCACCGTCTGTTATGGATGGTTATTACTTTTATTGTTACTTAACTACTTACCTGAATAATTGCTTTTTTAATCTCACTCTCCGTCCAAGTCATTGGTTATTTTTATGCTTGATTATTTTTTTGTAATATTTATTTATCTAATCTATAAATCTATTTTATCAGAGGCTGACATATCAACTTCTATTGGTTTAGCTCCAGGTACCTCAGTAAGACCTCTTAGAGACCATAAATCCTGAGGGTAAGATGGGTGTAGAGGTAGGTTGAAGAAGAACGAACTTAATAAGAGGTTATAGAAGTCACACCAGATTAGTAACCAAAATAAATTATGAAATTTTCAATCATAAGAATAATTTAGTTGTTTTTTTGCAATGAGTAGATTATTTAGAAGTAATTCTTCTAGTAGCAACAAGTCTACAATAACTTCAATACCTTACATAATAAATGAAGAACATTTAGAATACCCAGCAGATGATCAAGTAGATAGAGGGTATAGAATATACCCAAAATCCCTAATAAAAATATTTACAAATCAACATGGTCTGTTACTTCTTTCAAACCTCAGCATTATATAAAAACAATTGAGAAAATATATGTTGTTGGGAAAGAGCATGAAAATTGTCTATTACTTTTCCCCAACTCAATAAAACATTACAATGAAGAAGGTTACAATTTCCTTCATTTTGGTTTAGTTCAGATTGGAGTTAAACCACTCACAAGAAGATGCCTAAATACATTTGTCTTGTTAGCCTTGCGTGATGCAAGATTTACTAATTTTAATGATAGTATTCTAAGATTAATTGCATCTTCACTTTTTAATGGTCCAATCTATTTCGATTATTTCTCAGATTTCTCTGTTAGCTTAACAGACCCCCATATTCTAAAATCTTTAACTTTGAATATTAAAATTAATAGTTACCAAGTCTTTGAAGGCACCCAACTCCTAGCTTTAATTTTAAAAGTACATTACAAAGTCACCAAAACTAATATGAATTTCCAATCCATCAATTGGAGTCCCAAAAATCAAGCCCTATTGATCTAATCTAACCCTATTGATCTAATCTAACCAAAGTAATGCCAATATTAGAGTCCCTAAAATAATTAGGTGATCTAATATTACTTTGCCTTCAAATTGGCTTTTCACCAATGAAAGCCAACCCACTCTAATAGTACATGGATTGTACTGTTAAAATTCATTTCCAATCATCTTCTAGTGCTAATCCTCAAATTAAGGAATATAGTCAATCTAGTACCCCTAGGAATTCCTTTTCTGGATCATCCATGAATAATTATTAAGATCTTAGGATTCAACAATTAGAACAAAAATTTAAAAAATTAAAAATTTAAGGCTTAAAAGTATAGCCATAAATTTCCAAGTTAATCAGCTAGTCTTTGATAATAAGTCTGAACAATCTGACGAACCAGAGGCACCCACTGAATAAGATTTCCAAGTTAATCCACAACTCTTAGTCTTAACTTTAGGAACCCTGAACCATGAATACAAACCTTATTGGGATGGTCTAGCCCAATATAATGATGACTCAGCCAATATTAACAGACGTAATAGGTTCAGAAAAAAATATAATATGGATCAAAGAAGAATTATACTTGATGAATGGAAGGAATTCATGCAGGAATTTTGAGTTTATATGTTTTTCCTTGATTATATTGAGGATATTTATGAGAAATATATTAATGTAATTTCCAAATCTAAAAGGGTTAAGGAAGACTCCAATGTGGTGACTGCTAGTCATCCACCATTTGAGAAAATTATGACTAACCATATAAATTCTTTAATCACTGCTTCTCCTTTCTAGATTTCAAAGAAATAAGAACCTAATAAAAAAGTTGTTGAACAACTTAATTATACCAATCAAAGTTTAATTACAATAGGTAAATGATAATATAAAATTGAAAATAAGGTTGATGATCTTCATGAACTCAAACCTAATAAAACCCTGAAATAAAAACCTTGAATAAATTTTTCAGATAAAACCATTTGAATATTGTTCCCATTAATAAACAAATTGATAAAATGTATCAAGAATTGAAAAATAAATCTGTTGAATCATCTTCTTTTGTTAAGGTGATTAACCAAGACATAGTTGAGAATCAGAAAGCCATAGGTCAGAATCCACCTATGAGCCATCCACAATATGTGAATCTTCAAATATTCACAATATTGAAAACACATTTAAAAATTTTAGAAATTAACAAATTTGAAAGGAAATGGCATAAAATGCCTATTCCTCCTGATATCTAAATTTTTGAAAATTCTTTTATTAATCAATTATCTGATTCTGCAGAGAAATTGTATGAATGGAATATTGATGGATTTTCTAAACAGAAAGTTCTTAACAAATTACAGCACATCGCGATGGTAGCCAACAGCTACATCATCACACAGTTTGTCTCACAATGAGGTAATCCAATTCTTAGTCACAAGATTCATAGGAATGTTTTATTCCTGATGGGAAAAGCGTCTCACAGAAGAATCCAAAAATATCATTCTTTTAGCAGTTAAGATTGATCCTGAAGGAATACCAATTATTGGAGAAGATCAGGAAACAATGCCTGATGTCATCAATACACTCCTTTACAAAATATTCAAGCACTTCATTGGAACGCCAAGTAATACTACTTCATGCATCCATGACCAATTAACCAATCATAGATGTCCAACCCTAAGTGGTTACCACTGGTACAAAAATATATTTTTTGTCTGGAGTAATGACAAGGGATGATAAATCAACCCTTCAGAAAAGAAAAGTTTATTAATGGATTACCCAATTTGTTCACACATAAAATTAGAATATTTCTTAGTAATGACCTAGGTAATATAGACTCTAATAGTCTCACCTACGGTACAATAATTACTGCAAATACAAAATGAAGGTTTAAGAATGTGCATTGATATGAAAATCAATAAACAAATAAAAAAAGAAAATAAAACTACCATATATGAATTAGGCAATTTCTGCAAGCAATATGGTTTACCCGTTATTGCTCCTTCCTAGAAAAATAGAAACAATTCTCATTTAAGCCCGATAAGGTCTTTTCAAGTTCTAACAGTGATTCTCCTAACATCTTAATGGGGTGTAGGGATAGTTGTTGTCAAAAAATAAATATTTGATATTAAATTTGCTCCAAGTAAAAGTCAAAATATAATTATTAAACTCTTCAATCAATTTACTAATTTCTTGATTGTCTACATTAATAATATTCTTATTAGACAATGTTGGTTACATTTCTTGATTGTTTGCATTAGCAAAATGTGTTAAAAAATACTAGAATTTTTTTTTAAATTGTTTACCAAGTTAATAAAACAAAATAATTTAATTATCTCTACAAAAAAAATTAAATTGTTTCAATCAATTAAATTTCCTGGATTTGAATTTTATTATTTCATCAATCAGGTCATACAAGTTGTTTTATTAAATAAAAATTTCTTTTAATTAATTACGAATCTGCAAAACATGTTTTGAAATTCCTTCCAAACAAAGTTTTGCCATGTTACAATTTATTCTTAGCATTTTTTATTTCAATATTTAATTTACTCATATTATTAATTCAATTCCAACTTTCTTTAATTTTTGCAGGAAATCATTTCAAGAATCGACAATGGAAGAATTTGACCTACAAGAATATGGAAAGGTAAAACCTAGAATACTCAACCAAAATTCCTTTAAAATTAAGAAGCTCAATGGCAAGACAACCGCTCTTTGCTCAAAACTCTCATTCATTAATTATGGTCATAATGTATTTAAATATCTAAGAAATGACTCGATTGATAAATTGGAATTTTTTTTAGAAGATACTGGGTTGAAACATGAATTCAATGCAACATTATTTCAATGGTATAAAAAGTGTTAAAAAAGTATGTTTTCAAAAAGATAATGAAAAATGTTATGATAACAAAAAAATTTTAACTGTGAACCTATTAGGACAAGTAGTTTTCAAAATTGAATTTTCAAATAAAACAATAAAAGAATTTTTTATAATGGAAGGAAATTTTTTCATCATGCCTGATGGATTTCAAAAATATCATACGCATCCGGAGGAATCCTTAATAAAAAGAATCAATATCACTTTCAGAAAATCATGTGATGAATGGTTCAAAAATAGCAAAGTCTTCAACTCAACAATTAGCCCTTGAGGCCCAAATTAAAGAAGAGTCTTCTACTTATAACCAAGTCAAATCAACATTACTTACGTCCATCAGAGCCGATTACAAATCAACTATGGTCAAACAATTTGACCCTTTCATTTGCTTAAATAATGCACAGCAAAAATCTCTTTAATATTGAGCTTTCATTTGCTCATCTGAAGAATCCAATACAAATAACCAAATCCCATTTCAATCCCAAACTCCATTTTGTCCCCAAACACAATAACAAAAATTTCAGTTTCTACAGAGACATTCTCTTAGAAACAAAATCCATAAAAATTAGCCCAATAAAAAATTCTGAAGAAAGAATCATTTATCATTCTTTCTCTATCCTCAGGATCATAATTATAAAGGATTGCAAAATTCATCCTTCAAATAAAAAATAATATAATTATTTTGACTATATTGATGCATGGCACAGGATTTTCCTACATCAAAATAATAATTTTTCTCACTTTTGGGTTTTGAATTTTGATAAGAATTTAAAAATTGATTTTCCAAATTAGTTTTTAAATGGTGGTCCATTCATGGTCTTACCTTAGAACTGTTTCCAATTGATTTACATCAATATTTGAATTTATTTTCAAACATTTATAAGCCCTCACCAATTGAGGCATCATTTTCCTTAATACTTTGTTTTTCAAGCAAATAGAAAATACCTTGGATTTTGAAATGGAAATATTCTATGAAAAATGAAATCCTCACCAGAGAATATTATGTTAAAGATTAATGAGCTCATTTACCTAGCTCCACAAATCGAACCATCTAGTCCAAATTTATCCAAACCCAAGTCCAAACCCTCTTCAAATGGTAAATCAAAAGTCACAAAGACAAAGTCCAAATTAGAATAAAAATTAATCCAAAAGAAAATACTTCTCATTCTGAAAGACAATGATGATTCTGACTCTGGATCATTCGAAGAGTCAAGTTTCACAATCAAACCAAAAATTCAAAAATGTCAATCATCCAGAATTATTACCTTCAACAATTGAAGGACCCATTTGATGACATCAGTCTCAGTAATGATAAAAAAAGAGAAATAATTTACCTTTGGCAAAATGTCAATGTTTGAAATAATCAAAATAAAAAAATCAAGTAATCTTGAAGATGTATCATGATGACACCTCAACACAATGCAAAGGTCATAATAATCTTCAAAGATGAGCAATTATCAATGGCATTATTCACAATGACGTTTTCAGACAATAATTATGCTTTCTTTAAAATCAACGTCCAAGACACAAGAATCCAAGATAGCAATCATCAAGGCTTAACAACAATGCCTCTACAAAATAATGCAACAATCAAGACACTGAGGTCCAAGATAGCAATTATCAAAGATCAACAATAGTGGCTGCACCAAAAAAAGCAACGATCAAGACACGAAGATTGAGATAGCAATTATCGAGGAATCTTTGTAATTTGTCATTTTTTAATAGTTGTACTAGTTGCCAATTAATTAGGCAACTATTTATGATTTTTACTATTCTTAGTCAAAAGTAGACAAAATTAGAAATGTAAAATATTTTTACTTTTGTAGAATAGAATAGTTCAGGTAAGTGATGGGTTCTCGGTGAACTTCATTTACTTGTTTATAAATAATCAGCGTTCTCCCATTTATTTCTCAGAACTTATTTTCAACTCTTAACTATTTTAGAGCAGAGCGAACCTAATAGGAGATTGTAGAAGTCATAATAGATTAGTAACTAAAATACAGTATGAAATTTTCAATCATAAGAATAATTTAGTTATTTTTTGTCAATGAGTAGATTATTTAAAAGTAATTCTTCTAGTAGCAATATGTCTACAATAACTTTAATACCTGACATAATAAATGAAGAACATCTAGAATAATAGATGATCAAGTAGATCATAGGGTATGAAATATACCCAAAATCCCTAATAAAAATATTTACAAATCAACATGGATTGTTACTTCTTTCATGCCTCAGCATCATGTAAAAATAATTGAGATAATATATGCTCTTGGGAAAAAGCATGAAACTTATCAATTACTTTCTCTCAACTCAATAAAACATCACATTGAAGAAGGTTATAATTTCTTTCATTTTGGTTTAGTCCAGATTAGATTTAAACCACTCATAAGGATATGCTTAAATACCTTTGTCTTGTTAGCCTTGCTTGATGCAATATTTACTAATTGTAATGATAGTATTCTAGGATTAATTGAATCATCACTTTATAATGGTCCAATCCATATCGATTGTTTCTCAGATTTATCTATTAGTTTAACAAACCATCATATTCTAAAATCTTTAACTTTGAATATTAAAACTAGTAGTTACCAAGTCTTAGAGTCCCTAAAACAATTAGGTGGTATGATATTACTTTGCCTTCAAATTGGCTTTTAACCAATGAAAGCCAACCCACTCCAATAAAACAGCCAATTGAAGATTTAAATTACATCCAACAGTACATGGATGGTACTGTTAAAATTGATTTCCAATCATCTTCTAGTTCTAATCCTCAAATTAGGGAGTATAGTCAATTTAGTACCCCTAGGAATTCCTTTTTTGGATCATCAATTAATAATGATCAAGATCTTAGGATTCAACAATTAGAACAAGAATTAAAAAATTAAAAATTTACGGCTTAAAAGTATAGCCATAAATTCTCAAGTTAGTCAGCCAGTCTTTGATAATAAGTCTGAACAATCTGACGAACCAGAGGAACCCACTGAATCTGATTTGTATGTTAATCCACAACTCTTACTCGTAAATTTAGGAACCCTGAACCATGAATACAAACCTGATTGAGAAGGTCTAGCCCAACATAATGATGACTTAGCCAATCTTAATAGACGTAATAGGTTTAGAGAAAAATATAATATGGATAAAAAAAGAATCATACTTGCTGAATGGAAGGCATTCATGCAAGAATTTTGAGTTTATATGTTTTTCATTGACTATATTGAGGATATTTATGAGAAAAATATTAATATAGTTTCTAAATCTAAATAGGTTAAGGAAGAGTTAAGTGTGGTGACTGCTAGTCATCCACCACCTAAGTAAATTATGATTAACCATAAAATTTCTTTAATCACCAATCAAAAGAAGAGGAACCTAATAAAAAGGTTTGCTGAACAACTCAATTATACCAATCATAGGTTAATTACAATAGCTAAACAATTAGATAAAATTAAAAATAAGTTTGATGATCTTCATGAACCTCAACCTAATGAAACCTTAAAAGAAAAACATTTAATAAATCTTTCAGATAAAACCACTTTGAATAGTATTCCCATTAATAAACAAATTGATAAAATGCTTTAAGAATTGAAGAATAAATCCATTGAATCATCTTTTTCTGTTAAGGTTATTAACTGAGGCAGTAGCTTAGAATCAGAAAGTCATATATCACAATCTACTGTGAGTCATCTACAATAAGTGAAATGTTCAAACGTTAACAATATTGAAAACACATTTCAAATTTTAGAAATTAATAAATTATAAAGGAAATTGCATAAAAAACCTATTCCTCCTGATATCCAAATTTTTGAAAATTCTTTAATTAATCATTTTATGTTTCTGTAGAGAAATTGTGCGAATGGAATATAGATGGAATTTCTAAATAGAAAGTTCTTAACAAATTACAACACATGGTGATGGTAGCAACAACTACATCACCACACACAGTTTGTCTCACAATGAGGTAATCCAACTCTTAGTCACAATATTTACAAGAATGCTTCATTCCTGATGGGAAAAACATAAGAAGAATCCAAAAATATCATTCTCTCAGCAGTTAAGATTGATCTTGAAGGAACACCAATTATTGGAGAAGGTCAGGAAACAATGCCCGATACCATCAATACAGTCCTTTACACAATAATCAAGCACTTCATTGGAATGCCAAGTAATATTACTTCGCGCATCCATGATAAATTAAACAATCTTAGGCGTCCAATCCTAAGTGATTTCCACTAGTACAAAAATATACTTTTGTTTAGAGTAATGACAAGGGATGATAGTTGTAGATACCGTATTTTATCCGATTCAATACTTTAAAAATATAAATTTTATTTTTTTGGCTCATATAATAGCCTAAGACTATGTGTATGATTTGAAAAATAGCCTAATGCCTAAAAATAAGAAGATTTGTCCAACGACTAAAAAAAGGAACAAAAGGACTAAAAATAAAAAGTAAAGCTCAAAGTTTGCCTATATATAGAGGGGAGGTCTTCACTTGAAAGGAGATTTGGAGAGTGAGAAAGAGAATGGATTTTAGAGAGAGAAAGAGAGGTCTTGAGAAAATAGTGAAAAGAGAGAAAGAATGAAAGTTTTCATTTCTATTCGTCTTCTATCTTCTCCTTTTCATTTTATTAAGGTAGTTCAAATCTCTTGCATTTTAACTTACAATATATCATGTTCATTCTTATTAATCATCGCTCTTCTTCATACTCATGTTTTGATATTTCTTTATTTCATTTTTCATCTATAAGTTTGTTTGCTCATTCTTTAACATTTCTCCTACTATTAATCTTAAGTTTTATTTTCATGTATTGTTTATTTCTCTACACGTTTGATAATGAGATATTTTTCATCATCAACTCAATCAATGAGGATGAGGATAAAGCTTTTGAGGGGTGTAAAATTAACTCAATGTGAATCAACCCTTTAATAGGTTTAAAGTGTACATTTGATGAAAATATCTCCTATGATAATTTCTCATACATAAAAATGCATAAAATAGAGAGTAAAACCTCTATATATGATTTTGCAAATATTTAAGCTTTGATTTTTTTTATGTTCTTACAAGTCTTCTCTTCTTTTCTTTTTAATTTTTGTTCATAATTTTTGTGACACTTGTTTGAATTAGTTACCATCCGTGATCACTACTAGCAATGAAGGATGAAAGGAAAATGGTAATTAGCAAACTAAGTGGTCCAAAACAAAAAATGGTATATTTATATCCCAAACAAATATTATTTTATTTTGAAAGTTTTATTATTTTTTGAGTGACACTTGTTTAAAGTAGTTACCATCCATGATCATTCCTAGCAATGAAGGAAGAAAGGAAAAATGGTAATTAGTGAGCTAAGTAGTCCAAAACAAAAAAAAATGGTATATTTATATTCCAAACAAAATTATTTATTTATTTTAGAGACACTTATTTAAATTAGTTATCATCCCTAAAGGGAAAGCACGGGTATAGTTCTAGTGTATGTGTGTGAAATTAAAAATTATGTAAAGAAATATACTTCAAAAAATAAAACTATATACAACTGTAAGCATGAATAAGAAAAACAATGAATCAAATAAATAAACAAAGAACCACACAAAAAAGATATCATCTGATAAAATTTTGGTTTGACTCTCTATCAATTTAAAATGGTTAGACCAATTACCTCTCCAGTGGAGCCGTCAAGCTGTCGCAATACGTACACAGTGATTGAAAAATCATTTTTTTAAAAAAATCAGAGTCACCACCAATCATTTTAGGGCGTGATGGTCACCCAATTTTAAAATAAAATTTTGGCCTACGAAAACTCAAAGTTGGTTCGGGAGTTATTTGTGTGTGAAGAAGGTATTAGCACGCTACGACACCCATTATACAAATGGTTACCAAATAAAATAAAACAAAATAAATGACTCTTAATGGGTTGTACAAACACAATAGAAAAAATATTTTTTGGTTTTTAAATTTTTTAAAAATCAAAGTATTAGTGGAGTTATTCTCGGTATCCCAAAAATAACCCCTCACCTTAGTAGTTCAAGAAGTTTATTATCCCAAAAACTCAAAGTCTGTCATAGGGATTTTTTAGTGAAAACTAAATAATGAAATTAATAAAATTTAAATCTAATTGCTAAGATTATAATCCACACGTATATGAATATTACCTCTTATGATTAGAGAATGAAACAATAATCACATTATAAGCATGACGATATGACAATGATACATAAATAAATAAGAAGTAAGAAGGACAATAATTATAAAGAAAAAAAGCTAAAAAAGTTAAGAAAATGATAAAATATGTTATACATTTTAAGATGATGTTAAAGTAAAAAAAATATGTAGAATATGTAAAAGAAGAGGAATGAAAAAAACATGAATTGCCAAAAAAAATAGACATTTATTAATGAAAGAAAAAAAAAGAATAAAATGAGATTAAAAAGAATAGAAAAAACAATGAAGGAAAAACTAAAAACAATAGGGGGAGAGGGAACAAGAGTTGCCAGCTCTTGTGGCAACATAGGTTCCCCTCTGTTGCGACACTGCTGCAACATAAAATAATAATCATAATCATAATAAATAAATTATAAAAGACAATAAATAATAAAAAAATCAGAATTTTATCTCTCGCCATAAAATTTAAAATCTTAAATTTTTTATGTTTTATTTCTAATTTATTTTGCTCCCCTCCAAAATACATAAAATCCTACTTTTTATATAAATATATTCTTTCAATTTTTAACTACATAGTCTACTAGTTACCATTATTTTCTTCTCTTCAATAATTACTATTCAAATAGAAAAAGAGAAATTACGGATGATAACTTATTCAACTGAGTGTCATGATAAAACGATGAATAAAATTTCAAAATAGGATATATTTTTCTGGGATATAAATATACTTTTTTATTTTGGGCTATTTAGTTCACTAATTACCATTATTTATTTTCTTCTTTCATTGCTAATCAAATAACAAATGAATGATCATGGATAATAACTAGTTCAAATAAGTGTCACTAAAATAGCAAGATCTAAGAAAATGAAAAGATTTGTGAGAACATTTTGAAAAACTTCAAAGCTTAAATATTTACATAATCTTTATATAGATATTTAACTCTTTATTTCATGCATTTTTATGTATGAAAAATTATCATAGGGGATTTTTACAACAAATGTACACTTTCAACCCATTAAAGGGGTTATTCACATTGAGTTAATCTGCACCCCTCAAAGGTTTTATCATCATCCTCATTGATTGAGTTGATGATAAAGATGTCTCATTATCAAATTTGTAAGAAAATCATCAATGCATAAAAATAAATCTCAAGATTAAGAGTAAAAGATGAAGAATGAGGAACAAACACTTATATATGAAAAATGAAACAAATAGTATACACTACATGAGTATGGATGAGAGATGATGAAGAATAATGAACAAGATATATTGTTATCTAAATATGCAATAAATTTAAACTACTTTAAGAAAAAAAATTAGAGAAGATGAATAGATGAATAGAAATGTAAACTCTCTTTCTTTCTATCTTGAAAAATTTCTCATATTTCTCACACATTTTCTCTCTCTAATAAGATATTCTCTCCTTCTCTCTCAAGGCCTCTCTTTCTCTCTCCAAAAATGACCTCCTTCAAGTGTAGGTCTCCCATCTATTTATAGGTAAATTTAGGGTTTCAATTTTTACTTTTAGTCTTTTAGCTCTTTTTTTATTTTTTAGTTATTGGATCAGTTTTCTTATTTTTAGTTTATGAGCTATTTTTCAAATCATATACATAATCTTAGACTAGTATATGAGCTAAAAATGAATTACGTATTTTCAACGTATTGGGCCGGCAAATACGATATCTACACCTATGAACTCCACATTCATTGCCTATAAATAGGTTGTCCTCTCCCATTTGTGTTGGTAGAACTGGTTTTCACTTTTAACAATTTTGGGAGGAAAACCTATTTTGAAAACCAAGCATTCTTCTGCCTTCTCTTTTGTAATCTTTCTTCTTCTTTCTCAACGATAATTAGTGAGTGTGAACACTAATTAATTATTGTAAAACAATTATCAATACTTATAATTTTACTTTCCTTCAATCAAATTATTGTGAATTTTTGCTTCTAATACCTTGTCTTTAAATTTATTATTCTTAAATTATATGCAACTTCACTTCTTTTAGTATCAGAGCAAAATCAGGCAGCGTATTTTACTGTTTAATACTATTCATAATTATTGTTCTTCAATAATATATATATATATATATATATATATATATATATGGATTACAACCTTAACGATTAGATTTAAATTTTATTATTTCATTATTTAATTTTCCGCTTAAAAATCTCGATGACGGACTTTGAGATTTTTGAGATACAAACTTCTCGAACTACTGAGGTGAGTAGTTATTTTTCGGGATACTGAGAATAACTCCAATAATGCTTTGATTTTTAAAAAATAAAAATAAAAATAAATTAATATTCAATGGTTTTTGTACCACCCATTAAATGTCATTTTTCTGTTTCATTTTATAATACAAAAATATACATAATGGTACATTCAAAAATAGATTTCTTTCACTTTTATTTATTTATTTCTCTAAAATATAATTTGGATAGTGTTTGATTGAATTTGTTAATAATTTTACACAAATGGCTCCCGAAGCAACTTTAAGTTTTTGTAGACCAAAATTTTTATTTTTAGAATTAGATGACTAATCACGCCCTAAAATGATTGACCGCGACTCTAAATTTCTTTTTTTTTTCAAAATTGTTTTTCAATTGCCGCTCCTTGTCACATGCAAGTTGCGATAGTATGTATATATGTATGTATGTCTATATCTGTATGTATGTATATATGATTATGTATTATTTGCAGATAATTGGGTAAACGAGAGGTGGATATCCTAATGTCTGCACCATAGTCGAATATGTGCTGTTGTGATATCTATATTCATATAATCTCCTAACAAAATCTATATTTGGACCCTTAAGGATCATTTGGTATAAGATTGTGGGTGAATGATTTTCAGAATAAGATTGCTTAATATGATTGTGAGAAAGTATATGTTCGTAAAGTTTAAATTACTTTGTTTGTTACATTTAGAAATGTTATGATTTAAAGATTTGAACGTTAAATTACTTTATTTATTTTGATGGAATGTGGAAGGGAGTGTTATAAGTATGATTATAAATTTTCAATTTTACCCTTTAATTGAATTATAGTTATGTATGACTTGTTATTTAATTTATTTTTCTTCATTAATAGTATTTAATTTATAACAGTGTAAAATATAATTGTTAATTTATTTCTTTGGTAAAGTAAAATCATTTTTATTTTTAAATTTCTTTTCTTTATATTCATTTTTACTTACATGCTTACTAATTTTTAATGGCTAAATTGTTACTTTATCATAATGGTTACGCTGTAAAGTTACCTAAAAAATGTTAGATTATTTTATTTATTTTGATGGAATGTATAAGAGAATGTTATAAGAATTTATCAATTTACAATTTTACCCTTACCCTTGGACTAATATATAATGCTAGAATTAAAAATAATTTCATCTATCCAAGATTCTATAGAATACATAAGTTACCACACCCATATTCATATTGGTATTTCAAAAATAAAAATTATAGCCATATTGGGTAATTAGTAAACAAATTTTAATTTACCACATTAAAACTATATTTTAATTCACTACAAGAAAAATGGTATTTCGCCGCGATTTAACAACGACGGTTGTAGCAATCATCACCAAAAAATGCGGTAAAAGTTTTAGCGACGGTTATTATTAACCGCCACTAAATAGTGTACTTTAAGTGGCGGTTTTGAGAAAATCCTCGCTAAATAGTGTACTTTTAGGTGGCGATTTTCTCAAAACCGCCGCTAAAAATCTTTTAAATCTCTATTTCCTTCCCAGCTCACGATTTACATATCTCTTATCTCTCAAAACCCTAAGGGTGATTTGTAGCGATTTCTCTCCGAAAGAGCCCTCTCTCTCTCTATAGTCGTTTGATTACCGCATTGATTTCCTTTTCTCTTTCGCGAGCTTCGTACATGAGCTATGATGGAGGTTTTTTTTATTTTACTCATAACTGTGAAATCGGGAGTTTTGAAGCCTCTCTCTCTCACTGGAACTGGCCCACATTCATCGCTGCATGTGAGATATTCTTTTTCTTCTTTCCCGTTGTCTTTGAATCTCATAATCTCTAGGGTTTATTATGTGCCTTTGAAAATCTTCTTTCCTTGTAGTATATGGTCTACCGTAGTTGATGTGCTTACTGCATTTATGAGATGCTTTGTCTCTACTGATGTTGTAACTAATGGGATGTTACTACAACTGATGCTTGTATGTATGAGTAGGTAAGTTTATTTTAGGAGATTTACTGGAATATCTCTTGGTTTAGCTTTCCAAGTAGTTAAAATAGAATGTTGTTATGTAGTTCCTGGTATTTACATTTTTTTATTTTTTTTATAATTTGTGAATCTTTCTATTCAAGGACTGGTTTGAAGACGAGATTTGTGCTTTTCAAGTGGGAAAGGATGGCCTTATGCCTAGCACCTGAGAAGCTGAAATTCTAAGTTTCCCCCAAGTGATTATTGTTATCTTTCTTGTTATCTGAAAAGATTATTGTTTTCTTTTTTGGTCTTATGCAGTTGAAGAAAAATAACTTTAACATCATCATTTAGAATTGTAACAAGGATAGTCATTGAGACAGTCTTTTTTATGGTGATTTATTTGGGAATCTACTTTTTCTTTATAAGACTGGGAATTTTGTATAATATCCCTGTGGCTTCTTCATGTTAGTAATTTTTAAAAGGAAAGTACTAGATCAGGAATATTGTTCACGATGTTTTGTTTCCAAGTCTTCCTAAAAAAGAGTGTCTGATCCACATAGAGCTCCTTGAAAATCATTGCGATAGCTAGGGCTGTTTTGGCATGAAAAGCAATCCTCTATTTCCTTATTTACCTTTCTAGGCATAGCAATCTCTTTCCAAAGTTTTTGACTTCTGATTGGATCACTAGTAGTTCATCAATTGATTTTCAGGATATTCATATGAGATAATGTTAGAAAGTATTTCAGAATATCTCAAGATTCTGTTGGTGGCTTTCGTTGTAGCATGACAGTTTGCTCTCTAGAATAAGAATGATGTAATTATGGAGTATTTTTAGGATTTATTCTAGGGAGCTAATTATCTGGGATATTCTTATTGTAACTATGTATTTTATTTTTTCATTTCAAATTTTACTCCTAGGTTGTATGAATGTAACTTTGTAACTAGAATGAAATATGAAAGTATTACTCACTTTCAACAATGGAATATGTTAATGTGTTGTTAACATTGCATATAGTCTACCCCAAGATAGTAGTGGGATGTTGTCTCTTCTAGAAATGTTTGTGCAGTGTCTGAAAGCCAGAAAAAAGTAAACATGGCATTCTGCTAGTGTCACGAAGTGTTGGGTTACTTGCAGGTTTCAAGGTGCTTACTTTCTTACTTTTTTGACAGTTTTCAGAAGTATGTTATGTCTGGCTGACTTTGTTTGGCTGTTAGGCTATTGAAGGTTATGGAATGATGAACATATGTTAATTTTATACAAATACATAGCACTTGAAACGAACTAGTGTTGTAAGTGCTTCCCAATCTTGCGAAACAAACTAATTTTTTTATTTTTAAAAAATATGTGAACATTAGCGAAGGTTTTAAAGCGTCGCTATATTTTTTTTATATGTTTTCACATTTGCTGGCGGTTTATAACTGCCGGGAGAGGTCAGAAAAAACCGCAGCTATTTGTCAGGATTTAGCGGTGGTCCTTTGACGGTTAAGAAAATCGCCACTAAAATTTTTGCGGTGACAGTTTTCGCGGCGGTTGTCAAACCGCCACATACATTTTTTTGGCGGTTAAAACTGCCATAGTAACCTTTTAAAACCGTCGCAATAGGTAATTTTTCCTGTAGTGATTGTCCAATTGTCTATTGTTTGGCATGTATATAAGAGATGATGTGAATGAGTGATGGAGATTAATTTAGGAAAAATCATAAGAAATAATTGATGAGAAATGTCAGGTATGATGAAGATACCCTTAAATGAGGGTATCTTTGTATGCTGAGTATCTAAAAAATTTATAACTTATTATACGAAAGAAGAGAATCTTTAAATTTCACTAACATTCTAGATATTTAAGATGAGATACTCCTATATCAAACGAACTCTTAGGTTAATATGCAAAAACATCTCTAAATGCAACGTGGTTTTGATTTGTCTTATCAATCGGCTATTATGAGTTTAGACAAATTGAACACTTTTTACTTTAAACTAAATTTT
Source organism: Datisca glomerata (assembly GCA_003255025.1). NCBI lineage: Eukaryota > Viridiplantae > Streptophyta > Magnoliopsida > Cucurbitales > Datiscaceae > Datisca > Datisca glomerata. Next base: position 2,953,219 of record QANY01008651.1, read on the forward strand.
GGTTCAACTCTAAAAACGACATATCGTTAAAACAGTAGTACATGAAAATGTTCTGATTTAAATTTTACCTTAATGTTGGCTTTGACTATTATTTTCGTCAATAATGTTTTATTTACCTTAATTTAGTTTTTATAGCTTCAATGCACTATCAATTTGATCTCTCCGTTAAATGTCATTAAATCCATCAAACTCTTACACAAGAGTTCTTTAAAGTGACGACTAACGTGATATTGTTTCAACTATGGGTGTGCATATTTTTTACGAACCGACCGAATTGAACCGAACTAAATCGATTCAGTCGGTTCTTTTAATATATCAATTGTAATCGGTTTAGTTATTTTTCTCAATAATTCTGTAATCGGTTCGAACTTATTACAACCATATATATATATATATATATATTATATTATTAATTATCATTATTGAGTTGAATATTTAGATTTAGTACTATTAAAAATGATGAAAGTTAGTGTATGGAGTAATGGAAATTATATTTGATTATTGATCTATTGATATTTTCAGTTTTAAATTATTATTGTTTTAAGAAGTTTTATAGGTACAGCTGAACCGCTTACAAGTAACTAAACCGAATCGATTACTTTGGTTATATTTGGTCCGGTTCGGATGGTTACTCTAGTTTGATTCAGTCTGATTATATAGGTAACCGATAAATTCGATTCGATTACAAAAATATCTTACTAACTGATCGAACCATGCACACTACCCTAATTTCAACTTTAAGACAAACAATGACTGGACCACATGGATCTACTAATGTGACGTGACATCATTTTATACTTCGTTGCTAATTGGCATTTTAGCCGATTGACTTCATAAGGTGAGTTTTTTTTTTTTTGAACTTTGTCATCAGTGATTTTCTATTTTATCTTAATATAATTAATCAATTATAGATATTTTTCCATCTAAAACGCACATCAAAATTCATAATAGGATTTTTGAAAATTATTGATAAATTTAAATTAAGAAAAAAACCTGAAACATAGATCATTACAAAAAAAATCTCTTTTAAAAGGAGAAATTAACAAAAAGGCAGCAAAGTGAATTTTGGTTTACTACTATACTTTTCCTTTAGGCTATGTTTAGATTCTTAAATTTGGAAGGAAAGAAAAATGTGAGGAAAGGTAAATTGAATTATAGGAAAAGTGAAGGAAAATATTGATATAAATAAAATTCATTTAAATCACTATTTTTTCTACATATTCTAATACTCAAAATAATGTAAATGCAGTCCGTCAGATTTTTCTATTAATTAATAAAATCTAGACATGCCCCTTAGAGTTCTAACTAGTCCAATCCATAATCTATGATATATTAAAGTGAGAAAGGAATGAGAATCATTTTTAGACAATTTTATCCTATTATTGATGCATTGTCCAAGTTAACCTTATAATTTATATGTATAATTAATAATTTTTTAGACAATTTTATCCACTTATTATTGATGCATTGTCCAAGTTAACCTTATAATTTATATGTATAATTAATAATTGGTTACATTTTAAATTATATTTAATTGATCCAAGTGTCTATTAATTTTTAAAATTCATTTACCTATTCAATGAATTTAAAAACAAGTCATTAATTTAAAAGTGGGGAGGAAATGAGAATTTTTTTTTACAATTTCATCTACTTATTATTGGTGCATTGTCCAAATTAACCTTCTAATTTACATATACAATTAACAATGGGTTACTTTTAAAACTATATTAAATTGATCCAAGTGTGTATTAATTTTAAAAATTCATTCACCTATTCAATGAATTTAAAAAAATAAGTCATTAATAATAAATTTTAAGTTAATTTAAATTTGACAATTTTGAATAAATTTTAGCAAGTTATTCAAAAATTTTTAGAGAAAACTACAGTTTTGTACTAATTTATCTTAATATAGAGGAAAATTCTATTATCTCTATCAATTTTAAATAATATAATTATTAAAAAAATTACACTTTTAGAAACTTTAGTTACCTTATATTTTATAGGCTAGTAATTAGTATGTTCCATATAGTTCCACAAAATTCTTTTTATAAAGGAAAAAAAATTAAAGTTGCAATACAAATAAGAAAAATGAAGATCAAGTTTAAAATAAAATATGAAATAGATGTTTCAATTTTAATGTTGTCACTTTTTTAATTATTGGGAGCATATTTTTATTACATAAGCTTAATATATTATTTCCTTAAGATATGTAGGGTGTTCTACAAATTGGTTGAATAATTATATATCAATAAATAAATATAATAATAATATATAATATTGTCTTAATTGTGCTCACCTCAACTGAAAATAAATAATATTTATAGTGTTAAATACATTTATTTTTTATTCATATAAACATGAGTATAAATCATAATCGTTACTAAAAATATAATAGATTCAATTACACGTGTATCACACGTATGTATTAATTAGTAATTAAAAACACGAAAATTTCCATAGGAGTTCCAGTAGCTTGGCTTTCAGTAAAATATTGTAAAATAGTATAATAAGAACATCCCAAAAAAGTCAGGAGTGCGTGAGCTTGACAATTATGTGTGAACTTAACAAAAAATGCCTTGTTCCACATTTGTAAATTAAATTGGTAGAGGAAGAAGCATACTATCGTCAGTCTTGTATTTCCTTCTTATTCCGTTTTGTATATGTGTGAATTTGACAAAAAAAAATAATTAGGCTTTGCGTAATATTTCCCTAAAATTGGTGGACGAAATTGTGAATATAAGCAAACATATTTCCTCCAAAGATTAGTTTTTTAAATGTAGTGCACTGTCATAGTCTTTATATCGTTTTCGTTCCGTCCTGACACCTCCTCCTTAAGCTTTAGGTCGTCCACCACTCCATTCTACGTTCTTATGATGGTTGATGACAAATATTCTCAATTTTGGGATTACTGTGATAGAGCTTTATTAATTTCGTAACTATAGGTTTTGACATAAATTACACTAGATGACACGATTGAGCCAAAAACAAAGGTTGAAGGTTTTTAGTGTCAAGATGCAAGGTGGGCTTTGACTCAAAGGTCAATGTACATTGGTGACACTAACAAATATCGTCAGCCTCACGTGTTATTTTAGTTTCCAACGAGTTTGCTAGGAAAATTTAGGTTAGATATTTTTTCAATATTAGGTGTTACCAATGCCGCAAAGATTCGTACACAAATTCATAGGTTTAAGTGTGAAATTTTGGAAGAAATGTAGGTGGGCATTATTCATTAGTGCATTAATTACTCGTTAAACAAAAGTTAATACAAAATAATGCAAATTTTAAACAAAAGTTAAGGTCAAAGGCGCATTAAATTGGATCAATGGTGAGATCATGTCAAAGTAATAAATGAGAGAACATAAAATTCAAGTTTATCACCCTCTAGCTTAGCTATCACTACTGAAATTTTCTGTTTTGTCAAAAATATTGAAATTTCAAATACGCGGTACAGAAAGACTTTGTTTAATCTGCATTATTAGTTCATGTAGTTTAGAGTTTAATTTGTAATGATCTTTGATGTTTCAAAACAAACATTATTTTTAGAAACATTATTATCCGGTACCTCTATTAATTGTTTTATTCGTTTTACTTATGTGACGAAAATGATGACATAAGACAAAGATGATATACTTAGATCGCATTACTAACAAAGTTCTTAATTTAAAAAAAATCTTAGTTTAAGTTTTCCTATTCAAATTTAATTATATCATTTTGAAGTAACAACTTTGTTAATAATAACAAAATTATTTGTGATAATATTTTGTTAAATTTATATTTTAGTCGGAGTAACAATTTCAATTTTTTTAAAAAGAACTTCTCATTCTAAAAACAAATCTAAAATGATTTACTTAAAAAATCACGCGTTATAAAATTTTATCAAATATTTTTGGTAAATTTTCTTTATGTCAATATGATGGTGAGGGACAGTCTTCCCTATCTCCGTCCACGCTTCATATGACCACCACATCTTTATCTAATCATTGCTAAAGAAGACGAGGCCTAGTAGGAACGGTTACTTGTGGGTTCTATATCCTTTCGGGTCACCATAAAAAATATGTCATTTTTAGAAAAATAAAATAAAATAAAAAATGATTAAAGATGAAAGAAAAATAAAAAACAACCACCTAAATTTGAAGAAAAATATTTTTGAGAAAAAAATAATGTAGATACCATATTTTATTTGGTCCAATATTTTATTATACACATTTTGTTTATTAGCTCATTTACTAGTATAAGACTATGTGTGATTTTTGAACAGATGAAAAAATAATTTCTAAAATAGATAAATAGCTCAAGGACTAAAAAGAAAAAAAAAGTGTCCAAGGACTAAAAATTAAAAAAATGAGCAAAATGATTAAAAACAAAAAGGTAATCTCAAATTTTATCTATAAATAAGGAGTGAATCCTTCACTTGATGGGAGATTTTAGAGGAGAAGAGACTTTTGGAGTGAGGAAGAGGAGAGGCATCATTTCTCTTTCATATTCATGTAGTTTATAATTCTTTGTTGCATTTTTCATATATAAGTGTTTGTTCATTCTTCTTCATATTTTACTCTTAATCTTGAGTTTATTTTTATGCATTGTTAATTTTCTTACAAATTTGATAATGAGATATCTTTGTCATCAACTCAATCAATGGGTATAAGGATGAAACCTTTTGAGAGGTGCAAAATTTAACTCAATTAAATCAACCCTTTAATGGGTTGAAAGTGTACATTGTATGCAAATCTCCTATGATAATTTCTCATACATAAAAATGAATAAAATAGAAAGTTGAACATCTATATAAAGATTATGCAAATATTTAAGCTTAATTTTTTTTTTAATGTTATCACAAGTCTTTTATTCTTTAGATCTTGTTGCTATTTTAGTGACACTTATTTGAACTAATTATTATTCATGATCATTCCTAAGAATGAAGGAAGAAAGAAAAAATGATAATTAGTAAACTAAGTAATCTAAAATAAAAACAGGGTATATTTATATCCCAAACAAAAAATAATTTATTTTTAAAGTTTATTGATTTTTCTTTAATGACACTTGTTTGAACTAGTTATCATCCACGATCATTCTTTTTCTATTTGATTAGAAATGAGGGAAAAAAGAAAAATAATAATTAGTAGGCTATGTAGTCAAAAATTGTATATTTATGTCAATTATGCATTTACATATGTATATATTATCTTAATAAAAATTAGACATTCACATAAATTAATTTATTTAAACATAAATTATTTAATATTTATATTTTCTAATAATGTAATTATAAAAAAAATTATTTAATCGAGGTTGATCCTAGGTCAAACAGAGGGTAAATGCCCTTTGTTTAAACAGAGGGTGATTCACCCTTTGTTTCAACAGAGGGAGAACGCCGTCTGTCGCAAACAGAGGGTGGCTACCTATATTCCCCTCCCCTTTTTCATTTTACTATAATTTTCTCTCTCTTTTTTGTTTCTTTCTTTTAATGTATATTTATTTTATATTGGATTCATTCCATATATTATCACGTCTCTTCTTTTACATGTTCTACATATTCTTCTTATACTTTACATATCTTTCCCACTTTATCATCCTACAATACATGTGATTCTAACTTTACATCTATTTATTTCTTTTATTTTTCCATATAGTTGTTAATTTAACTGTTCTTTACATATTTATTTATTTATTTAGCTCTCTTATATTATTATGTTTAAAATGTGGTCCATGTCTCATTCATTTATATCAACATCTGTATATATGTGATTTAAGTTATATTCACTTGAATAACTTGTATATGTTTGGGTCACAAAATAACATATAAATTTAAATCATATTATCTTTGTCAATTCTTTTCTCTTACCAAAACCCCTATGACGGATTTGAGTTTTTTAGGATACCAAACTTCTAGAACTACTAAGGTTATGGGTTATTTTTGAAATACCGAGAATAACTTCAATAATGCTTTGATTTTAAAAAAATAAATAAAAAGTACTTTGATTTTCAATGGTCTTTGTATTACCCATTAAAAGTATTTTATCTTGCTCATTTTTATGATGCAAAATGTACCAAATGAGACATTCAAAATGATTTTTTTCAACACTAGTTTTTAAAATATAATTTAGATAACATTTGATTAAATTTGGTAACCATTTTAATTATGGGTGTTGTGGGGTGTTAATACTTTCCCCACACACAAATGACTTCTGAACCAACTTTGAGTTTTCGTAGACCAAAATTTTTGTTTTGAAAATTGGATGACAAATGACACCCTAAATTGATTGGTGGCGACTCCGAATTTCTTTTTTTCAAAAATGATTTTTCAATCGCCGCTCGACTTCACGTGCACGTTGTGACATTACGAAAAAAAGTGTTACGTGTCTCCTGTCTGGTGAATAAAGACATTACAAAAAAGTTATTATCCTTTTCTAAGGTCATGTTCTTGTTGAATTTATTTCTGATTGGAAATGATGGAGAGGGATTCTTTCTACAATATCAAATACTTTTATCCATTGCGAGCCTATTTGAGCCTTAAAAAAATCTTCATTTTCGACACCTAGTTAATGATCACTCCCCACATTGGGGCAATCGTTCTCTTATCAAAGGGCATGCCTTAAAAGTTAGAAAAGTTTTTTAAACTGGGGCAAAGGAAAAATACAAAGGAAAAAAAATCAACAAAAATATTAGTGCAAAAAAATAAAGTTAAAGCCAATTCAGCCTTGTGATTTTTTTAGAATGTTCTCTTACATTAGGAGAAATTTGTTCAACGAAAATTCTAAATGCATTTTCCCAGACTGGTGGTAGTTTTTGCAAAAAGTTCATACACAACTATATAATTTTGGTTCCTCAAGATAAAATTTCAAAAACCCACACTGGGGCAGTCTCTATTTGGCAAAATCCTCAACGGATCATTGGTTTAGACATATACTTTTTAGATGACTTTTGAGCCTTTGATACTATTTCTTTTGACAGTCTTTAAACCCTAGCCTACACTACAACCTAAATGAAAGTCTTCTTAGGACCAAGAAAATCTATCTACAATAAGAGCATGGTTTTTAAATAAGTTAATACGTCAATATATATATATATATATATAATATGTCATGAGCAAGACAAAACCTTTAAAAAGAGAAAAAGGGAGAAAAAAGGAAAAAGAAGAAAAGAATTATCACTATTAGTATGGAAAGTTGTATGTGAATTGCTTTTATTCTCAAAGAATCATTCTAAAACTGGGAAAGATCATATTCTACAATTTTTTTCTTATAATCTCTTCAAATCTCTCTCTATCAGCATTCTTTTTGGTCACTAAAAAGCATTTTAGCCATATCATCAATTCTATCATTCTTAATTTCTCCATTTCTTTCCTCAAACATCTAGAGCGTGTAGATGACATTGTAAATTACTTAGAAGTATGACTTATGACAAAAAAAAGAAAGAAAAATAAGAGTTTGAGGTCATGGTGAAAACCTGAAAGGGCACCATAAGGAAAAAAAGAGTTTGAGGTAATGGTGAAAACTTGAAAAAGCACCATTGGCAAAAGAAAAAGGAGGGAGAGATATTTCACCATGTATATATATAAGAGGGTTTGAAGCTATCTGAAAGGACGCCATAAGCAAGCAGGTAGCACTAAAGTTACAAAGTAGTATATTCATAGAGAAAGCTCAGAAGGACATTGTTAGATGTTTTACAAAATTGGAAATGAAAAAAGAAGCAAAATAAAAAAAATCATTTGTTTGTCTCCACCATGGACAGAAGCTGAATACTCGGGCATGATCCAGTATAAAGGAGCACACCATTTTCTCTATCATACGCTTGATATCTCATTGCCAATCTATGATCCTAGTCCAAGTGAGTGTTTTGAAGGATGATGGAGATGACGACAATGACCCATTTCCCCAAAAAACTGATTTTCTTACAAATGTTCACAATCGCGCATAGCATGCATGCATTAAAAATCATTGTTTTTCATTTATATTCAAGAATTACAATGCATAGACATGAATCATACTATTTGTTTTCATTTTAAATCATCAAGAACATCCATGGCCACATTAGTCAACTTTCAAAAAATCATCAAATAATTTTCTTACAAATGTTCACAATCATGCATAGCATGCATGCATTCAAAATCATTGCTTTGTTTTTATATTCAAGAACTACAATGCATAGACATGCATCATACTAGTTGTTTTCATTTCAAATCATCACGAACATACATGGCCACACTAGTAACTTTTAAAAAATGATCAAATAATTTTTTTTACAAATGTTCACAATCATGCATAGCGTGCATGCATTCCAAATCATTGCTTTGCATTTATAGTCAAGATATACAATGCATAGACATGCATCACATTGCTTGTTTTGATACAATTCAAAGGCATGAATCATTTAACGATATTCTTTTGAAATCCACACATGACTTTCCAACATCTAAAGCATGCATTAATCTAGCTTTTGTTATCATATGAGACTTGCATAAGTTATCTCCAACATCAATTAATATGGTTAAATCAAACCTGACTTGGTCATGGTCGAAGCCTAGTATCAGCGCCAGGTCTATTTTTTTCACTTTTGGTTAAACCTGACTTGGTTGTGGTCAAAGCATGGTGTAAGCGCTAGGTCCGTTTCTTACTTTTGGTTAAATCGAACCCAACTTTGTTGTGGTCAAAGGCCAGTGTCAGCACCTGGTCTATTTCAAAATATTCGGTTAAATCAAACCCGAGCATGCGTCTATCCGGGTCCATTTTCATTTCAAATATCCAGTTAAATCGAACTCGAATTGAGTCAAGGTCGAAGCATGTTCCAAGTTCGTTTCCCTTTCAAATATCTTTGGTTAAATCGAACCCGATTTTATCCGGCCAAAGCCCGATGTCAGCGCCTAGTCCATTACAAATATCTGGTTAAATCGAAACTCGAATTGAGTCGAGGTCGAAGCCTATTCCAGGTCTGTTTCCCTTTCAAATATATTTGGTTAAATCAAACCCAACTTTGTCATGGTTGAAACCCATGTCAGCGCCTGGTCCATTTCAAAATATTCGGTAATCGAACCCGAATTAAGTCAAGGTCAAAACTTGTTCCAAGTTCATTTTTCTTTCAAATATCTTCAGTTAAATCGAACCCGACTTTGTCGCGGTCGAAGTCCGGTGTCAGCGCCTGGTCCATTTCAATTAATCCAGTTAAATCGAACCTCCATGGAATTGAGGTCGAAGTCTGTGTCTATGCATGTCCATTTCACATTCTGTCATTTCATAGAGCTTGAATCAGTCGAGGTTCTTATTCCTCTTATTCATATAGTGTTTTCTTATGCCGATCAAAATACGTATCTAACCTTTGTCAATCTTCTAAGTTTAGAACCGTAAACAAAGGGAGACAGTTGTAGATACAGTATTTTATCCGGTCCAATACTTTAAATATACACATTTTGTTATTAGCTCATTTACTAGTCTAAGACTATGTGTGATTTTTGAAAAAAATAATAATTTCTAAAATAGTTAAATAGCCCAAGGTCTAAAAATGAAATAAAGTGTCCAAGGATTAAAAATTAAAAAAATGAGATAAAGGATTAAAAGCAAAAAGGTAAACCCTAATTTTTCCTAGAAATAATACTTCACTTGAGGGGGGATTTTAGAGGAGAAGAAACTTTTGGAGTGAGGAAGAGGAGAGGATTTTGAGAGAAGGAGAGTAATCTTTTGAGAGAATGAGAGTGACGTTTTTTTATAGAGAGAGAGAGGAAGGAGGGAGAGAGTTTACATTTCTATTCATCTTCACCCATTCATTTTTCTTAATGTAAATTAATTTTCTTGCATCTTATCTAACAATATATATTGTTCATTATTCTTCATCATTTCTCCTTTATATTCATGTACTTTATATTTTTTTGTTTCTTTTTTCATATATAAATGTTTGTTTCTTCTTCTTCTTCTTCATCTTTTACTCTTAATCTTGAGTTTATATTTAAGCATTGTTAATTTTTTTACAAATTTGATAATGAGATATCTTCGTCATCAACTCAATCAATGGGTATGAGGATGAAGCTTTTTTAGGGGTGCAAAATTTAACTTAATGTGACTCAACTCTTTAATGGGTTGAAAGTGTAGATTGTATGTCAAAATCTCCTATGATAAATTCTCATACATAAAAATGCATAAAATAGAGAGTTAAACATCTATATAAAAATTATGAAAATTTTTAAGATTAAATTTTTTTAATGTTCACACAAGTCTTTATATTTTAGATCTTGTTGCTATTTTAGTGAAACTTATTTGAATTAATTACCATCCATGATAATTTCTAGCAATGAAGGAAGAAATAAAAATTGACAATTAGTGTCATTTATATCCCAAACAAAAAAATACTCTATTCTTAAAGTTTATTGATTTTTCTTTAGTGACATTTGTTTGAACTAATTATCATCCACGATCATTCCTTTGTTATTTGATTAGCAATGAGGAAAGAAAAGAAAAATGGTAATTAGTAGATTATGTAGTCAAAAATTATATATTTATGTCAATTATGCATTTACATATGTATATATTATCTTAATGAAATTAAACATTTATATAAAGTAATTTATTTAAACATAAATTATTTAATATTTATATGTAATCTAAGGCCCTAAGCATAAACTTAAGAATTTAGACTTGGGCCAATCCGAAACAAAGCTATCATTTCTCATTTCTCATTCTTTGTGTAACCTTCAAATGTAGAGTATGCCATAAAATTCATGATTATTGAAAAATAAGAGAAATCATATTCACACCTAAAAAGTCTCTTCATACACTAATTTTCAAAACACCCTTAGTTATGTCTGAAATTCTTATTATCCTCTACTTAAGAAACTTTTTTCTTTAATTCTCCTTATACACCTCACAAATCTTTTTTTTTTTCTACTTACGACATTAATAAATATATTTTTTAATTTTAATTTTTCACATTTTTCAGTCTCACCAAAAACTTTCAATTTATGTATTCTTGATTAAAATAGTAAATATTAAGTCAATATAAAAAATTCAGAATATACCGTGTTCTTTACCCAAAAAAATAAAATAAAACGGTTACTTATGCTTGGTTCACTGCATGAGCAAACTTATCAAAGCATTTCAATTACATTATTTAGGTACTAACTGACTAAACGGATCTGTAAACAACCCTAAATTAGGTTCAACTCGGTTCAGTCAACAATGTCTAAAATTTTAAAGAACTATAATCGATTTGCTCATAAACTGAAATAATTTGTTGAGCAGAACTATAATCGATTCGCTCATAACCTGAAATAATTTGTTGAACCTTTTTTGTTTGAGAATAACATGTAATTTAATGTATTGACTAAATTTCAGTTAGCTCTTTGCGTGTGGTTACTTAATTTACTTTTTAATAACTAGTTGAAACGACTTTTTGTCAAGAAAAAAAGAATTGAACTCAATATTTTTTAGTAAGAAAACAAATTAATTGAAACTAGATGTTGAAGTTTCATATAATATATTTTAAATTGTAAGTAAGAAAACAGATATGTGAAGTGTTTGAAAATATTGAAAGGAAAGAGTGTAGGAAATAAAGCATAATAGGAATATGACAATGCGAGAAACTTATAAGAATTTTAAATTTGATTGGGTGTACTTAGAAAATGATTTTATGGACTATGGAGAGATATCTAGGATCTTGTAGCTTATGGTCAAAACTGAGATTTTTCGTCCTGGGCCGAAACTAAGGCTTTTCATCTTTAGGTCGGAAATTAAATGCATAATTTGGCCGATATAAATAACATCACCAACATCGTCTCATCCAGGACATCCGATCAAATAGGTTCATAGAACACACAACATCCCTAAAAGTTCGAAGTGATTTAATGATCTAAATGGCTACTAAGAAGAAGAAGCCAATTATCTTCTGGCAAGTTGTTTCCCTAATTGTTGTCATTCTCCTGATCACTCTTCATGTAGCAAATGCAAAGCTTATTGAAACTACTGCCATGCCACATATAGCTCGTAAGACTTTCTTCCTATGATCCTCAACCGTATTTTACTCTTCTTTTTCCCGTCAATATGATGAACATATTTTTTTTCTTTCCGTCAATATAATAGTTTTCCACAAAACTCTCGATCTGTATCGTATCTTAACGAGTTAGTTGCATACGTACGTACGCACATATATATAACTAACGATAACCTCTGTGATAGACTAACAGTTTGATCAAACTCCAATAACGTTAATTTTGTTTTCTTTAAACAATTTGTTCTCCCAAACTAATTTTTCGAGTTCTTTTTTTTCAGATATGGGTCATTTGAGGATATCGAGGGTACTAAACCAGTTACATCCTTTTAACGCTGACCCTATTGGCGGAAATTACAGAAAGAAAAACATTTATTCCGGTCCCCGGCCTTGACCGATCATATCTCTCTCCGGTCGATTCCTTAATTCGCTTATGATTTGTATGGGTTTCCCAATAAATTTTCTCATGGACTTCACTGCCTTTTTGGTTTGATTTGGATTTTCAGTTGTAACTTTCTTTCGTATTGAATGTCAGCAAATGGTCATGTTCAACCTTTTTTCCTGATTTCGTACTGGCAGAACTAAGCCTCACTTCTATACAATCCATTTCCACATCTATTGTTAGATGAAACGCTTACTGTTAAGTTAAAAGCTATATAATTATTAGCTAGCTTGCAACTTTATTTCCTTCCTTTCTGGTTGAGCGCGCGAAAGCATGTCCTATACGTACAAAAGGTAGGCATTGAGGGTTTCGTTGTGCATGTTTATCGCACCGGCACTAGGGAGTTCCCTTCCGATGTGAAGCCCGTACGTTGCAGTGAGTCCCTAAGGGTATTTGTTTGTCCCCTAAAAAGCCAACGTTGTTAAGTATTTTCGTTATTTGTAGAACTTGTGATGATTCAAGCTACTTGAATTTCAACAAAAAAGTTGAGGGTTCGACAAAAAGTGTTGAGTGTGTTCAACAGATATGTTAGGAAGCTCAATAAAATGTTGAAAATATGGTCAGACTACTTAAGGTTCAATAAAAATGTTTAGTGATTGAACAAAAGTATTGAGGGCTCCAACATAAGTTTTGAGTGTTCAACTAGAATATTTTCATAGTCAATCAAAATCATTGTAATTGCAAATATATCTTCCAATCTATAAAACCTCAAGAGATTGCTTTAAAAATGCTAAAATGAAATTACACCCCATGATTTACATGCAAAACATTATCTACATAATTTTCCAAATTTATTTATAATTGTACTGGGAGACTGTAAAAATTAATCTTATAGAGTTAAAATTAACGGCACTTTTTGTTTAATACCAAAAACACCCTCTCTACTACCTACTCTCTTTTCCCTACCTAAATTCCCCCAAGTACATGTAGCATTTCCAGGACCTTCAAAAGTACATGTAGCATTTCTAGGACCTCCTTTCCCTCTCGTACACCCTTTCTGGAGCTGGCTTGTGCGCTCTTTTTGACCTCCATGGCATTGGGACCAAAAAATTGTGGCTGTAATTAGTTGGGGGTTTGGGTTTTATATGAAGAGGGAAGGAAAGTAAAGAGAAAAGGCCATTGGAGAAATAAGGGCGGCCAGAGACGTGGCTTATTAGAGGATATGTAAGAAATAGATTGCATCGTGGGCGAGTCTTATCATGTCAAAGGTAATGTTTATTGTGTTCACACTGAAAATAGATTCTCTCCTATTAGGAACAATAGAAGGGAATGTGTTCTTTAAATCTAGTCCGTATGTTTAAATCAGACTACTCTGTTTAAATCAGACTATTGTGGGAGATGATCTTTCTTCCTTGTAAGGTAATGATGTTTTAAACTTGGTGTAGATACCGTATTTTATCCAATCTAATACATTAAATGTACATATTTTATATTTTGACTCATATAATAATCCAAGACTATATGTATAATTTGAAAACTAGTCCAATACTAAAATAAGAAAAAGTGATCCAAGGACTAAAAAGTAAAAAGTGAAAAAAAGACTAAAAGTAAAAAAGGCAAACCCTAATTTTACCTATAAATAGGGATGAGGTCTTCACTTGAGAGGGGGTCTCTTTGGAGTGAAAAAAAGGAAGCCATTTTTTTTAGAGTGGGGAAGAGAGGGGTTGAAGTGAGAAAGAGATGTGATTTTAGAGAGAGGAAGAGATTCTACACTTCTATTATTTTCATCTTCTTCCATTCTTTTTCTCAAGGTAGCTTAAATGTTTTGTACATTTACTCATAATATATTTTGTTCATCTCTCTTTATCATATTCATGTAGTTGATATCTTTTGTATTTTTTTTCATACATAAGTTTATTGTTCATTCTTTATCATTTCTCCTCCTTTAAATCTTAACCCTTTAATTTCATGCATTGATGATTTTTTTACAAGATGGATAATGAGATGTCTTTGTCATCAACTCAATTAATGAGGATGATGATAAAGCTTTTGAGGGATGGAAAAATTAACCCAATGTGAATCAACCCTTTAATGGGTTGAAAGTGTACATTTGATGCAAAGTCCCCTAGGATAATTTCTCACAAATAACAATGCATAAAATAGAGAGTAAAACCTCTATACAAGATTATGCAAATATCTAAGTTTTTAAATTTTCAATTTTTCTACAAGTCTTTTCTTTTTTAAAATATTATGTTCATCATTTTGTGACATTTGTTTGAACTAATTATCATCCATGATCATTTTCTTTACTATTTGATTAGCAATGACTAATCAGAGAAGGAAGGAAAAATGGTAATTAGTAGACTAAGTAGTCACAAATAAAAAAATGGACATATTTATGTTAAAAAATCTATTGTTTGCTTTCATCATTTTTCTTTCAATTTTTTATTTATTTTATAATAATATTGTTATTATTACTATTATTTCATATTATAATATATTATATTATAAAAAAATTTAGCAACAGAGGAAAGCTTCCTCTGTTGCTCAGAGGAAAGTCCTCCTCTGTTGCAGCAACAGAGGAAGGTCTTCTTCTGTTGCAGCTCTTGCCCTTTATATATATATATATATATTTGTTTTTTTTTTAATTTGTTTTTTTTCTTTCATTTATTACGTAGTATTGCTTTTACTTTATGCTTGCATGTATTACTTTTTGTGCACGTTTTATATAATCTCAACATTTTATGTTTTTTATAATTTGACATCCTATAACTTTATCTCTATTCTTTTACCTCCCTTTTGTTGTAATTATTAACATCTATTTCCTTTACATGTTTATTTATTTAGCATTTTTACATCGTCATGCTTATAATGCGATTCTTGCATTATTCCCTTATTATTATAGTTAATGTTCATGTATGTGTGGATTATAATTTTAACAATTAGATTTAGATTTTGTTACTTCCATTATTTAATTTTCACTAAACAAAGCCGACGATGGACTTTGAGATTTTCAGGATACCAAACTTCTCGAACTACTGAGGTGAGGAGTTATTCTTGGGATACTGAGAATAACTCTAATAATGCTTTGATTTAAAAAGATATAAGAATACAAAAAAATAATTTTTTAATGGTCTTTGAACCACCCTAAAGGTAATTTATGTTGTTCATTTTTATGATGCAAAATGCACCAAATGGGACATTCAAAAATGAATTTCTTTAACTTTTGCCTTAAAATAAAAAATTGGATAGCATTTGATTAAATTTGGTAACCATTTTTATATGGGTGTTGTGGGGTGCTAATACCTTCCCCACACACAAACGGCTCCCAAACCAACTTTGACTGTTTGTAGACCAAAATTTTCATATTAAAATTGGATGACCAATCACTCCCTAAAATGATTGGTGGCGACTCCAAATTTATTTTTTCCTGCAAAAAATGATTTTTTTTTTATTTTTTTTAATCGCCACTCCGCGTCGCGCGCACGTTGCGACAGCTTGACGACTCCACTGGGGACAAACAATTGGTCTAACCATCTTTAGATCAATAGAGAGTCAAGCCAAAATTTCATCGTATGCTATCCTTTTGTATTGGTTCTTGGCTCGTTTATATGATTTATTATTTTTTTTATGAAGTATATTTCTTTACATAATTTCTACTTTCACACATACACGCTAGCCCTATACCCAGGCTTTTCCTTTAGGATTAGCGAGAACGAGTAGTGGAATGCCTTTGTGGAACTACGGTTCCTGTGCATGCTCATGAAAGTTCTCATTCAGGTCGACCCTTTTGGGATACCGTTTGGGGGGCCCTGTTACTCTATTCAGATAACAGTGTGGACAACATGAGAGCCTATTAAGAGATTTTTAGAGCCCACATCATGACCAACATTAGATTTCTGCTGAAATCAGGATTATTTTTGTGCATGTATATATGTCTTGTGTCACTTAAACATGTATTTTCTTCATTGTTTTGCTTCTAACTTCATCTTTTTATTTTGCATACATGCATCATGCTGCGTAATGAGATTGTAAAGAAGTATTTAGTTCATTTATATTTTAGAGACCATGACTCCCACTTCGAGTATGATAGAAGATCAAGTTACGGTAGCCCAATGGTCAGAGGAATCACAGAAACACTGACTCACCAGTAAAACGTTGCTGATATGATATGGTTTCAGACCACCGGCTCACCAGCAAAACGTTGGTCAGGCTGATCAGCCTCTAAGGAGAAATAAAAATAATCAACGTTTTATCCAATACGATCCAATCCTCATGTCATATACAGAACTCTTACCTCAATTGATACAGAATAATCAATTGGTGTCAATTCCTTATGAACCTCTACAACCGCCATACCCAAGGTGGTATGATCAGACTGCTCGATGTGATTATCATGTTGGGGCAGTGTCATTCGACTGAGAATTACACGGCATTAAAAAGTAGAGTACAGGCACTGATCAAGGCTAGATGGTTGAATTTCAAAAAGGCTAATGGGAATCAAGATATCAATTCCAACCCTCTACCAAATCATGGGAATCCAGCCGTAAATGAAATTGAGAAATATTTTTCACATGAAAAGAGGGACGTGGAAGATGTGAGCACGTCAATGGAAACACTTTTCAATCTTCTTTCTAGAGCAGGATACACCTACCCAACACGCTTAGAGGATGAGGGATGAAGCATATGCATGACTTCGATTGTTTGTTTCATAAGAATGTGACGGGGCATGCAATTGAGGAATGTGCTGATTTTAAAATGGAAGTGCAAAAGTTGTTAGATGGAAAGATACTTACGATAAGTCACAAAGGAGAAAGGAAATACCAAGAAGATGACTCTTTAATCCTCATGATAACTAAAGAATCATCTGAAGTTAATGTTGAAATGTCATCCTATATCCCAAAACCTCTCGCAATACATTACGAGGAAAAGTCAACTAACACCACTACGTCTTATGCTCCGATGCCTATCACCATTCAAATAACGGGTGATTTTGCTTACAAAGATTCAAGAGCAGTACCATGGACGTACGGATATGAGGTCATTACAAGCGGTAATGATAAAACTCAAGAGCTAAATCTGTCTGACCTCAATCTCCCTATAACTAATATTTTGGGAGTAAGTGGGATGACGAGGAGTGGCAGATGCTACACGCCAGAAGTTTTGAATACGGATAAAACTGATGTGTTTGAAAGGCAAAGGAAAGGGAATGCCAAAGAAGGCAATAATGGCCATGAATTCCAAGGAGAAATGCATGGCGGCCAAGTGATAGACCCAGATATAATAAGAGGTACGGAGAAAGAAAGAGCAGTGTCTGAAGAAGAAGTATGTGAATTTTTGAAGCTCATCAAGCAAAGTGAGTAGAAGGTGATAGAACAACTTAATCGCTTACCTGCTCACATATCTTTACTGTCACTCTTTCTGAATTCTGAACCACATCGTCAAGCATTATTGAAGGTTTTGAATCAAGCATATATCTGTCATGACATTACGGTGGAGAAGTTGAGTGGAATTGTGGGAAATACTACCGCACCGAATTTTATCACTTTCACAGATGATGAAATCCCGACCGATGGTACTGGGCACACCAGAGTTTTACATATATCCCTAAAATGTAGGGATTATGTTGTTGCAAAAGTATTGATTGATAACGGCTCATCTCTAAATGTAATGCCAAGATACACACTAGCAAAGCTCCCAGTGGACGCGACACATATGCGGCCGAGCATGATGATAGTAAGAGCATTCGACGATACCTGAAGAGAAGAAATCGGAGACATAGAGATACCTATTCGAATCGGACCATGCATATTCAATATTGTTTTCCAAGTGATGGATATAAATCCAACGTACAGTTTCCTTTTGGGTCGACCATGGATTCACTCTGCTGGGGCGGTACCTTCTTCCTTACATCAGAAGCTAAAATTCATAATGGATCATAAACTCATTTGTATATATGGGGAAGAAGATTTATTGGTATCCACGTCAGCTACAATGTCATATGTCGAGGCGGCAAAGGAAGCATTGGAGTGCTCATTTCGATCATTTGAGATTGTGAACACCACGTTTGTTGCTAGTGGGAAACCCTCTCCAACGTAAACCTATCAAAAGCATCTCATATGGTTGCAAAGTTGATGATAAAATGGGGATATCAGCCAGGTAAGGGACTCAGAAGTGAGCATCAAGGCATAAATAAGTTAATCGACTGGGACAAGAATGAGCAAAGGTTTGGACTTGGATATAGACCGACCAAGGCTGATAAAGGGAGAGTGGAAGCTCAAAAGAAAGAAAAGAGGATTGCTAGGCTTGAAATAGGGAATTCATTGTGGAAATGGCAATCATACCCCATATTTCTAAATCCTTTAGAAGTGGGGGAATTTCATTCGAAGAACCGGTTATAGTAGAGCAGTGCAACCTTGAAGATGATATAGCCGAGCTTTCAATATCCACAATCTTGGGAAAATCATCAAGTGCAAGTACAGAGGACTTGGTTTCTCGATACGATTCAGATCATGAGCTTAACAATTGGGATGTCACCGAGCTACCTGTGCTTCTTGGGAATTTTCAAGAGTAATAATGCCAAAATTATAATAATTCTGCCCAAGGTCTTAGGAATTTCGTTGTTATAGGCCTACATTTTCATTTGTTTCATGTCATCTCTTTGAATTAAAGGCTAAAAACTTGTTTCGTTTCCTTCTGTTAATGATAAATACAATTCCAGTTCTTTTTGTTCTTCCTTTCATGTCTATTTTTTCCATATCTAAATGATGTTTATACTCATGCATTATTTATTTTCTTTTCTCGCCTTCCTTTCATCCAATAATCTGGTTCAGGTTTGAGAACGGTGGTTTTGAAAACAAGAGCATAAGCAATAACTTTGAGAATCTCATTCTTAGCGTAAAGTCAGATGAAAGTGACGAGGATAATTTTAAACCATGTCTGAAAATGTTAAGAATGGTAGAGGAGGATGAAAAAATAACTCAACCATATAAGACGTTAATGGAGGTGATAAATTTGGGATTGGAGGGAGAGACGAAAGAGGTCCAAATCGGCACTTCTATGACAAGCCAAAGCCGCCAAGAATTAATTGACTTACCCAAAGAGTATATTGACGTCTTTGCATGGTCTTACCAAGATATGCCAGGTCTAGACACTGATATCGTGGTTCATCATTTGCCACTTATACCCAAAAGTAAACCAGTGCGACAAAAGTTAAGGAAAATGAAACCAAACATGCTAGTACAGATCAAAGAAAAAGTTAAAAAGCAAGTAGATGCGGGTTTCCTAGAAGTAGCAAAATACCCTGAATGGGTTGCTAACATAGTCCCAGTGCTGAAGAAAAATGGGAAAGTAAGGGTGTGCGTCGATTATAGAGACTTAAATCGGGCAAGCCCCAAGGATAATTTTCCATTGCCCCATATCAATGTCTTAGTAAATAACACTACAGGACATTCAAACTTCTCTTTCATGGATGATTTTTCGGGGTATAACCAAATCAAAATGGCTCCTAAAGACCGTGAAAAGATGACTTTTATAACTTTGTGGGGTACATTTTGTTATAAGGTTATGCCATTTGGTCTGAAGAATGCAGGGGTGACTTACTAGCGGGCAATGGTAACACTGTTCCATGATATGATGCATAAAAAAATCGATGTGTACGTTGATGATATAATTGCCAAATCACGTCAAGGGGAAGATCATACGGTCACTCAACGAAAACTATTTGAACGGTTGAGAAAGTTCCAGTTAAAGCTTAACCCGACAAAATGTACATTTGCAACGTCTTCAGGGAAACTACTTGGTTTTTTCGTGAGTAAGGAAGGAATAAAAGTTGATCCTGACAAGGTTCGAGCCATCATTGATATGCCGCCACCTCAAACTCAAAAGGAAGTTAGAGCTTTCTTGGGGACATTAAATTATATAGCCCGTTTCATCTCACAGCTAACTGCAACTTCTGAACCTATCTTTAAACTTCTCCGCAAAAGTGATACAGAAGGATGGAATGATGATTGTCAAATTACATTTGAGAAGATCAAGCAATACTTACAAAATCTACTTATACTTGTTTCTCCAACTTCAGGGCGTCCACTCATTTTGTATCTTACAGTGATAGAAAAATCCGTGGGTTACGTACTTGGTCAGCATGACGTTTTTGGAAGGAAAGAACAAGCAATATACTATTTAAGAAAAAGGTTCACAAATTATTAGACTAATTATTCGATGTTGGAGAAAACGTGTTGTGCATTGGCCCGGGTTGCTCATCGGCTTAGACAATACATGTTATACCACACCACTTGGTTAATTTCAAATATGGATCCTATCAAGTATATCTTTGAAAAGCCGTCACTTAGACGGATTGCTAAATTGCAAATGT
Source organism: Datisca glomerata (assembly GCA_003255025.1). Lineage (NCBI taxonomy): Eukaryota > Viridiplantae > Streptophyta > Magnoliopsida > Cucurbitales > Datiscaceae > Datisca > Datisca glomerata. The sequence continues at coordinate 2,973,945 of QANY01008651.1, forward strand.
TACTCACAGAATATGATATTGTCTATGTCACGTGGAAGTCAATAAAAGGAAGCGTACTTGCTGATTATCTGGCAGATCAACCAATGCAAGATTATGAGCCTATGAAGTTTGATTTTCCTGATGAGAGTGTTTCAGTCATATTAAAAAATGAATAAGAATCTGCAGATCCAGAATTGTGGACAATGTTATTTGATGGTGCATCTAATGATGTAGGACATGAAATTGGAGCAATCCTCATATCACCTAAGGGAATTTTTTTTCCATTCACGGCAAAACTATGTTTTGACTGTACAAATAATGTGGCAGAATATGAGGCATGTTCCATGAAAATTCAAGCAGCTTATGATATGAAGATAAAGAAGCTTCGAGTGTACGGAGATTCGCTATTGGTGATACGACAACTAAACCGATAATAGAAACTAGAGACTCTAAGCTAATACCTTATAAAAAACATGTCACTAAGTTAAGCTGAACCTTTGAAGTGATCTCATTTGACCATATACCCAGAGAGAATAATCAAATCGTAGATGCGCTGGTAACTCTAGCGTCAATGTTTGTTGTAGACTTTAAGGAAGAAGTTCAACCCATAAAAATTGAGACGTGAGATTTTCCTACTCACTGTATGAGTATTGAAGAAAAGCTAGACACAAGACCATGATATTACAACATCAAGCAGTATATAAAGAATGGAGAATATCCATCCAAAGCTTCTGAGAATGATAAACGCACTATTAGAAGATTGTCCATGGGTTTCTTCTTGAATGGTGAAATACTCTACAAAAGAAACCATGATATGGTGCTCTTAAGATATGTTGATGCAAGGGAAGCGAATCAAATCATAGAGGAAGTTCATGAAGGGATTTGTGGAGTTCATGCTAATGGATATATGATAGCCAAACAAATCTTGAGAGCAGGATATTATTGGTTAACTCTAGAATCTGACTGCATCAAGTACGTCAAAAAATGTCATAAATGTAAAATTTATGCAGATAAAATTCACGTACCCGCATCCCATTTACATGTAATGGCCGCGCCTTGGCCGTTCTCTATGTGGGGCATAGACGTCATTGGTCTCATCACACCCAAAGCCTCTAATGGGCATTGTTTCATTTTGGTCTATATAGATTATTTTACCAAATGAGTTGAGGCAAGTTCTTACTCGAGTGTAACCAGAAGTGTTGTTGTTAAGTTTATTAAAAAAAAAGATAATTTGTCGATATGGTCTACCTGGAAGGATCATCACAGATAATGGGACAAGTTTAAATAACAAAATGATGAAAGAATTATGTGAGCAATTCAAAATTAAGCATCATAATTCATCTCTTTATCGTCCGAAAATGAACGGAGCAGTTGAAGTAGTCAATAAGAACACAAAAAGGATCATAGAGAAGATGACGAAGGTTTATATAATAATTTGAAAACTAGTCCTATACATACTTTGTATTTTGGCTCATATAATAATCCAAGACTATATGTATAATTTGAAAACTAGTCCAATACTAAAATAAGAAAAAGTGGTCCAAGGACTAAAAAGTAAAAAGTGAAAAAAGAGACTAAAAGTAAAAAAGACAAACCCTAATTTTGCCTATAAATAGGGATGAAGTCTTCACTTGAGAGGGGGGTCTCTTTGGAGTGGAAAAAAGGAAGCCATTTTTTTAGAGTGAGAAAGAGATGTGATTTTAAAGAGAGGAAGAGGTTCTACACTTCTATTATTTTCATCTTCTTACATTCTTTTTCACCAAACAAGTTGCAGTTAGCTGTGAGATTTAGATTTTGTTACTTCCATTATTTAATTTTCACTAAACAAAGCCGACGATAGACTTTGAGATTTTCGGGATACCAAACTTCTCAAACTACTGAGGTGAGGAGTTATTCTTGGGATACCGAGAATAACTCTAATAATACTTTGATTTTAAAAGATATAAGAATACAAAAAAATAATTTTTCAATGGTTTTTGAACCACCCATTAAAGGTAATTTATGTTGTTCATTTTTATGATGCAAAATGCACCAAATGGGACATTCAAAAATGAATTTCTTTAACCTTTGCCTTAAAATAAAAAATTGGATAGTATTTGATTAAATTTCGTAACCATTTTTATATGGGTGTTGTGGGGTGCTAATACCTTCCCCACACACAAACGGCTCCCGAACCAACTTTGAGTTTTCGTAGATCAAAATTTTCATCTTAAAATTGGGTGACCAATCACACCCTAAAATGATTGGTGGCGACTCCAAATTTATTTTTTCCTGCAAAAAATGATTTTTTTATTTTTTTAATCGTCACTCCGCGTCGCGCGCAAGTTGCGACACTTGGCACTTCCATAAATGAGCTGTGGATATTGCACCAATTGTACATGAAATTCACCATTGCTCGAGGGGATTTGAGCATTATCCAAGGAAGTTAATACCTTGTTTGAATATCAGTACTGAACAGTATTAAAAATTGAATAGTACAATTTTAGTATTGTTCTGCGTTTGATTTGACAGTCTGTCCGGATTAACTAATACGGCGAGACTAAATAGTACTAATATTACTGTATTAACTACTATTGTCCTCATCATTGAGACTCGGCGGGCTAAGAGGCAGAGAAATATTTCAAACCTGCATATTAATAAAACTGAAAGAATATTTTACATATGGTATTTAATGTGATGGTGTCATGCTAGAATTTTTAGGGTTTGAATTTTTTTGATAGTTTTTTTTCACGTATTTATATAATATTCATATTTTATTTAATAATTGAATGTCTCTATTAATATTATTCTATATATATTTTTAACAATGAAATGTATTGTCTACTTGAAAATATTAAATATTTTTATTTATGATCAGAAACGTAAAATAACATGTAACTTCAGAAATAAATGATAAAAAATAATTTTACGATCCAGTACCATCATGCACCAAACAGTGTACAAGTAGTATAGTTTTTTAATCGATATAGCACCAAACATTAGACTACATTATTTAATTTAATACAATACAATTCAATTCAATATGATAGATTTAGTGCAATCTATCAAGTACTATCATAACTATCAAATGAGGCTTAAATGTGTTTGCATGTGTTCAAGAGTGCAGGACTATTAATGAGACCCATATTTTTTTCACTCCTTTGAGAATAATTCATTGTTTATGGAGCATGAGATGACGTATCTTCAATTGTGATCTTTTAATGAATGCTATTTGTGATTTTAAACCTCTCCAAATGCTATTTGTAAGTTTAAGGAGTTAGGCAAACGACTTGGGGAAATTGGGTAAGGAAAGAAAAGTATGCAGTAAAGAGAGGGTGTTTTTGTTAGTTAAATAGGACGTGCCGTTAGTTTTAACTTTTAAACTTCTAATCTGACAGATCTTTTTACCGTTTCTCAAATTACAAAATATTTACAGGTATTTGATTTAATAGATGAGTTTAAAATATTATAAATAGGTATGCGTATTTATTGGGTGAATATTTTTTTACCCATCATAAATGAGTAGGGTATGAGTAATATCTAAGACACATTGGGTCTCCATTTAATATCGTTTAACAATTAAGCCAATTACTAATGTTTTGTTAAAACTATTAGGAACTTGGTCTTCTCATGCCGAAAAATTAGTGATAGGATTACTTTCTCCATAAACATCTCTTAATCAACTTACCAACTGGTCCAACTTTTCATATAAGAGGTGAAAGAAAAGAAAATCACTTTACAAATATATAAATCAATAATAAATACGTAATTGCAATCAGTTTAGTTCACCGCCTTAAATGTTTGTAACAAGAGTAATATTTTGTAGTTTTATAGTGCACAACGTTACTATAATAAGACAATACATGTGACTTGAAACCACATATTCACGTCATAGTTAAAAATTACTTTTCCTTTTTAAGTTTGTAGTTTACGCAGTTTGACATATAGATCATAAACTGTCAATTCATAATAGTGATAAGTGCTATAGTATTGCATAATATGATATTATATTCAAACTCGCACTCAAATATCATATATGATTCGTTAGCTAATCAACTGACAATATAGAATTGCGATAAGAATTATAATGTTGCAGAATATAATAATATATTCAAACTCACTCTTAAAAAATAGAATAAGAAGAGTATTTATATTGTAACATATTTATTTAATACTATTGGAACAATAATATTATTCAAAAACACGAAAAGCGAACAATAAAAAATAAAATAAAGAAAGACAAATATTTAGCATCAACTCAAATAAATACTCATCAGGTACCCATTAGGGTACTCATGTCTCAATGAATATTATTCAAATCCACTCATTTAATTTAACATGGGTATAGGTAATAAGAATTTACGATGAATATTTAATGGACATACTCACACCCTACCCAAACTCACTCATTACCATCCTTAGACATAATTGGCATCCTCATGTGTGAGAATGAACCAAAAAATGAGTCTTCAAGATAAAGAAAAGCAACGAAGAAGATAAGAGATAAAGGAATGAAAAAAGTTTTTTTTTTAATCTTCAGTTATACAATTACTTATTACATGACGGCATAAATACGCAATTTTCATTTGGTTTTGGCTATACTCCTCTCACATTTAATTTAAAGATGATATCTAATATTACTGGGCATAAATGGTTGGCGAGATATGTTTTCCAACCTTCACTTATCTAATCGCCCCCCCCCNCCCCCCCCCCCCCCCCCCCTCAAAAACTCACCTAAAACTTAATGGATAATTATTTATTTGCGAAAACATCATTAGCATAAATATATTTAATATACAAGTAGTGCTAAACATCATTAGAATAAATATATCATTTGCGTAAACATAATTAACATAAATATATTTAATATACAAGTAGTGCTAAAAAAATTTCATATTTAAACAAAAGTTGAAGTCAAAGATACATTAAATTTTCATCATCTCAATTTAGGTCATGAATACTTAATTGTATTTCAATCAAGTCCTGACCATTTACTTTGTCCATAACATTAAAATGAAGGCATGTGAGCAGGGACAAATCTATATTAGACCCGGGGGCACGTGCCCTCTCCCCATCCTCGGTTTTGGCTTTGTTGTGTTTTCTCTATCAACTGTTTTATTATGGTTATAATTTTATTTTCTAGTGTATCTCATGTGGAGAATGAGGTAGTCCATTGATAATTTTCTCTTTTCTCTAGAAAAATGGTCTTGAGTTGATGCCAATACCTTCACCTTTTTATTATTTTTATTTATGTTTCATGCCAACTTTTGAGATTGTATTTTCTTTAGTTTATTTTCACAGCAGATACTCATTGTTTTTATTTTTTATGTGATTTATTTTATTAAGTGTTTTGATTATTAGTACGTTCGTTTTGTTTCCCTCATAAGTTTGATTACTTGTTGATTGCTTTTGTTTCAATGTATAGTTCCTTTACTTGTTTTTTACTCTCAGGTACATAATTTTTATTTATTTATTTAATAAATATTAATCAAAGTTAGATAGTCACATACGTATTTTTAGTACTCTAAAATAAATATAGTTTGTATAAAAGAAGCTAAAAGTTTAGATATTAATTTAAATGCATAAATGATTTTGACATTTTGATTAATAAATATAATGCATTCCATGGTTTCTTAGGAAGTGTTATTTTTTATTTTTTTAAATTATTAGCATTTATACAAATAAGGCAAAAAAAATTAATAAAAAAGATAATAGATGAGTTAGTTCATTTATATGAATTGAAAATTTTAAGATTTTGTTGATTGTTGATTTAATTTTGTTTAACAAAAATTTTAACTCTAAGAACAAAACTTAACAATACTAATAAACAAGTTTTCGATTATTAAAATTTTTAGAAAAAAATATATCAATGAAACTTGCCCTTATATTCTTATTTCTAATCGTGTATCTCTAAACTAAAATAATTGATTCGCCACTGCGTGTGAGAAAGAGCTGATGATTAGTACATTACTAACTGAGTACTTATTTTGCAAGGTGATCTCGATTTTGTCTAAAAAGATTATAATAACATATTGTAATATCGTAACTAAGGAAAAAGTGTGTGAAGTGTATGAAAAAAATGAATAGAAAGAGTGTATAGAAATAAAACATAATAGAAATGTTATAATTGTTGGATCGGTATGGCACCCTTAGAGTGGGCATGTGTTTTTACGGTTTGAGTTTTAAGAACGAATCATCTTCAAGAATATTTAAAATGAATCAATGCAAGCAAATATATAAAACGATTAAATAAACATATAAAGAGAAGAAGAGAAGAAGAATCAAACACAATGCTTTTTACATGGTTCGGCACACTTTGCCTACGTCCACACACCAAGGTTCCTCCTTGAAGTTTTCACTCGAATCGCGATCTTTTTCATGAGTGAAGATCAAACTTTTACAACTAATTGATTTCACGAGCACCAATCACGTTTCTCACGGATTTCTTCTACGGGCTACAATCACGCTTCTCACTTCTTTTTTATAAACTAAGATATTACAATCAAAACTTTCTCAAAGAGTAGATGTATAAATTTTCCCTCACAAATTTATGAAGATTTTTTCTCACAAAGTATAAGAATTTTATGCTCAATTGTTGTATCTTCAAAGCTCCAAAGGTCCCTCTATTTATAGGTGTAAGAAATATAGCCATCGGAGCCTTACAGGAGGGTGCGGACAACCGCTAACTTTGCCGGTTGACGCTGGTCCGTTATAGATTAAAAAATATAACCATTGGGAAAATCGACGCTCCACCGGATGGCCGTTGGTGTAGGGTGGATGACCGCTCGTGAAAAAAATATTCCAGTTTTCCTTTGACTTTTTATAGCATTTCTAAAATTCTGTAAAAACAATTTTCATAGGGTTTTCTGGTAACAGGACATAATTTTCTCATCACTTGATTTTATTTTCTCCAATATTTTACCACGAACATTTTTACTAATATATTCTAAGATGCTTCAAATGTTATAGAAGCATTTTTTAACCAAGACCGAGATCTTAGGAATAGCCGTTTGAAGTCTCGATATACTTTCATCTACATACTTCATGTGTACATCAATATTTGTTAATTTCCTCCAATTTGATTATAAATGTTAGTACACATAAATTATTTTATTATTATCAAAATAGTATCTATGAGACCTAGAGTCAATAATCATGTGAGAAACTTATAAGAATATTAATTTGATTGGGTTGTCTAGAAACTTACTATATGGAGAGATTATTAGAATGTAAATAGATTTAAAAAAAAATAATCACGGTCTTGCAGCACCGATGGCCGAAACTGAGATTTTTCGCCTTTTATATCCGGAGTTCAATCAATCAGTGTTACACTCTCTTTTTATATAAAATTGTTGGTGATATGAATCAGCAGGTGCACCGAGACATCTGAGTTAGGTTGGCACCTCCATGTGACCCTCATCATTTAACCTAACTAAACATATTATTAAAATAAAATAAAAAAGTCAATAAAAAATATAAAAAAAATTGGCAGAACCTAAAAAAGAGAGAAACTTAAAAATTAAAAGGTCAAATTAATTGTTTTCATAGAAACAAATTGAAGACTAGTCATAGTTCAAAACTAAATAGTCTAAATGCATAAATCGACCTATAAATAACACCATTGACACCGTCTCATCCAGGACATCTGATAACATAGGTTCATATATAACATATAACATCCCTAAAAGTTTCAAAAGACTTCTTTAATGGTCAAAATGGCGACTAAGAAGAAGAAGAAGCCAATTACCTTTTGGGAAGTTGTTTCCCTAATCGTTGTTCTTCTCCTTCTCTTCATGCGGCAAATGCAAAGCTTGTTAGCACTAATGCCAGTGCCATGCCTAATATAGCTCGTAAGAATGTCTTCCTCGCTCTGATCCTCAACCGTCTTTTACTCTTTTTCTTTACGTCATCAGTATGATGAATACTTTTTGTCCAAGTAATTTTTTCCTTTCCGTCAATTGAATAGTTTTCTAGAAACTGACGGTATATTTTATCAAGGATGGCTAATGAGTTAGTTGCATACATGCCTACATACATATTAACCTAAATGTGTGTAACAGTTTAATAGTTCGATCAAACTCTAGAGATGACCATATTATCCACGGATTTTGGTACCCACAAGTACCCGTAGGGTACGGAGGGTGTTAAAATACCTTTAGGTAGGGTATGAGAATGCAAAAATTACCATGAGGGTATGGGTAGGGAGTGAATTTATGGGTATCCATCCTCATATCCATGAGGGTATGGGTAGGGTAAATGAGGACTTATAGCTGCATGCATGAATTTCTATTTTTTGTTCAATATTGTATGTATATTATTTATGGTTTAGGGATCAAGCCGCAGAAATATTTAAGGAATATAAAAACTAAGATATAATCATGAACAAGTTTGAATTTAGAAGTTTCAATACTTAGACTTGTTTTAAATAATGTTTATTTTGATTTCCTTATTTTAAACATTATTATGAGATTTTGATATACATATGTGAATATAGTTTCACATTATTTTAAAATTTACTGTCAACTAACTATAGATTGTGGGTAGGAAAAACTCACTAGTTACTCATTCCCAAATGGGTATTCCCATACCCCACCTATGAAATTTCGTGGGTACGAGGGTGGGTATAGGGATGAAAAATGTTTAGGTATGAGGTGGATATGATACTACTCTATTATGCCCTACTCATTGACATCCATATCAAACTCCTAAAATGATACGGGCTATTGAGTATAATGATGTGAATCGATCTTTAATGAGTTTGAACATACAACGTCAAGCAGTACCACTTTCTCGGTCTAAAAAGTGTTTTGTTGGAACTGGATTAGAACACCAAGTGATTCTAGATTCAGGAGTTCCCACTATAACCGAACACGGGAGAAAGATCATTGATACTGATACTAACAATATATATTTTATTGGAGAATGGATATACTGAAAGTATTCCATTAATTATGTATCGACGTTAAACAAAAATATTTGTATGCATTAAATATTTCAAGTTCTGCAGGATAAATACATTAAAAATGACAAATTTTAGCATACAAAGTGCTGCTACAGTTGGTTAATTTTTGTTTTCTTTTGACAATTTGTTCCCCAATATAACTTTTCGGTTTAAGGGAATCAAGGGTTCTGAAGCAGTTAGATCGTCCTTTTAATGCTGACCCTATTGGGGGAAATTAGATCATCACCTCTATCTCTACTTTCTTCCGGTCCTTTCATTAATTTGCTTAAAATTGTATTGGCTTCCAAATAAACTCATGGACTTAATTGCCATGTTGGTTTGATTTGGATTTTCAATTGCAACTTTATTTTGTATTGAATATTTATGAGTAAATGATGTGCCACTTTTTACTTATTTTGTAATGATAGAGCAAAAGCAAAACCTCACTTTTATATAACACTCTCACATATGTTTAAGTGAGAGAAACTTTTAATTTCTCATTTTACTCTTTATAGTTTCCTTATTCAGATATTTCATTTTTTTCTCATTTAATTCATACTAGTTAACTGTACGTGCGTTGTGCGTATTGAAAATATCAGTAATAAATAATATGTACAAAAATATGAGTAGCACTACACATAAAAGTGTTTGATCATCTTCTAACTTGTTATATCAAATACTAAGAATTCAATCTATTAAAGGTTGTTGGTATTTTTTGTTAAAGGTTTTGTGTTGGTATAAAGAGAATAATATTTTTAATTAATATCTCAGTTTGACATGTTCCTAGATACTATAATTTGGTTGCTGGTCATATTGTGAAGTTGGTATCTGCTTCGGTTCCTTATCGTATTTAGTTTGATGTGATTCCTACTGGTATTTTGATTTGGTGTTTATATTGACTCTTGTTAATTAGTTTTCTTGATTCTATTTTGTTGATAGTATTCCCTCAAAAAGGAAAAAATGAGTTTTCTCAACGTGTCTGCGACGCGGAGCGGCGATTGAAAAAATCACCTCTGAAGAAAACACCGCCAATCATTTTAGGGTGTGATTGGTCACCCAATTTTAAAAAAAAATTTAGTCTATGAAAACTCAAAGTTGGTTCGGGAGTCATTTGTGTGTGGGGAAGGTATTAGCACCCTACAACACTCATTATTAAAATGGTTACCAAATTCAATTAAATGTTATCCAAGTTATATTTTAAAAAATTAAGATTGAATAAATTCATTTTTGAATGTCCCATTTGATACATTTTGTATCATAAAAATGAACAAAATTAATGACCTTTAATGGGTGGTACAAAGACCATTAAAAAAATATTTTGTTATTTTATATTTTTAAATCAAGACATTATTAGAGTCATTCTCGGTATCCTAAAAATAATTTATCACCTTGGTAGTTCGAGAAATTTGGTATCTCAATAATCTCAAAGTCCGTCATCATATTTTTTAATGAAAAACTAACTAATAATGAAATTAACAAAATTTAAATCTACTTGTAAGGTTGTAATCCACACATCTATGAACACTAACTCTAATGATACGAGAATGAGATAAGAATCATATTGTAAGCTTGACAATATGATAGTGATACATAAATAAATAAGAAATAAGAAGAATAGTAATTATAAAGAAAAAAGGGTAAAAGAAAAGTTAGAAAAGTATGATAAATTTGATGAGAATGTATAGAGTAAACAAATGAATAGCATATGAAACATGTAAAGAAGATGCATAAAAATATAATTTAGAATAAACAGTAATATATATAAATATGAAAAGAAAAAAGAAAAAAATAGAAAAGAAACATAAATTAAATTAAAAAAAGAAAAAAAAGGAAAAGGGGAGGGAGGGGACAACCCTCTGTTTGTTTGCAACAGAGAGGGTGTTTATATATATATATATATATTATTTCATAAATAAATTAATAATAAATCATTTATGGCTAATTAAATGAATCTATGAAAAATGTTTAATTTCATATATAATTGACACGAACATACTATTTTTTACTACATAGTCTACTAATTATCATTTTTCTTGTTTTCCCTCATTGCTAATCAAATAACAAAGGAATGATCATGGATGATGACTAATTCAAATAAGTGTCACTAAATAAAAATCAATATAACTTTTAAAATATAATATTTTTGTTTGGGATATAAATACTCCATTTTTTATTTTGGACTATTTAGTTTAATAATTACCATTTTTCTTTCTTCCTTCATTGCTAGGAATTATTATGGATTGTAACTAATTCAGACAAGTGTCACAAAAATGATGAACAAAATTTAAAAAAAAAAGACTTATAAGAACATAAAAGTTTGTAGATACCGTATTTTATCCGGCTTAATACATGAA
>QANY01008653.1:0-22500 GCA_003255025.1 Datisca glomerata
GGAAAGTGAAAGAATAAGGGACAGTGAGAGAGAAAGAATAAGGGACAGTGAGAGAGAAAGTGAATAAGGGACAGTGAGAGAGAAAGTGAGAGAGAGAGAGAGATAGAGAGAGTGAGTGAGAGAGAGAGGGTGATCGTGAGGGAGAGTGATAGAGAGAGAAAGAGAAAGAGAGAGTTAGAGAGAGAAAGAGTGGGTGAGGGAATGTGAGAGAAAGAGTAACCAAGAGAGAGAAAGAGAGAATGAAAGAGCAATAGAGAGCAAGAGTGGGTGAGAGAGTGAGAGATCGACAGAGTGAGAGAGCGAGAAATCGAGAGAGCAACAAAGAGTGAGAGTGAGAAAATGAGAGAGCAAGAGAGAGAGAGAGAGATAGCAAGAAAATGAGAGAGCAAGAAAGACTGGGAGTGACAGAGGGTGAGAGTGAGTGAGAGAGAGAAAATGAGAGAATTAGAGTGAGAGTGAGAGGGACAGAGAGGGACAAAGAAAGAGAGAGAGGAAAGAGACAAGGGGTGAGAGAGAGAGAGTGTGAGTGAGTGAAAGAGAGAGAGACGGAGGAAGGGAGAGCAAGACAGAGATAGATAGATAGAGATAGAGAGATAGAGAGGGTGAGCGAGAGGGGGAAGAGAGAGTGAGAGAGAGAGTGAGAGAGTGAGAGAGGGAGAGTGAGTGAGAGTGACAGAAATAGGGAGAGAGAGAGTGTGTGTGTGTGGGAGAGAGAGTGTGTGTGGGAGAGAGTAGAAATGGAGAGAGTAAGAAAGTGTGAGAGAGAGCGAGACAAAGAGAGAGATAAAGAGAGTGAGAGTGAGAGAATAGGAGAAAGAGTGAGAGGAAGAGAGAGAGAAGAAGAGAGAAAGATAGAGAGTGCGTGACAAAGAGAGAGAGAGGAAGAGAGAGTCCGTGAGAGAGAGAGAGAGGAAGAGAGAGTGCGTGAGAGAGAGAGAAGAAGAGAGACAGATAGAGAGAAAGTGAGAGAGCAAGAGAGAAAATGTGATAGAAATACAGAGAGAGAGTGAGTTAGTGAGGGAGGTGCGAGAGCAAGACAGAGAGAGAGAATGACAGAGAGAGTGAGAGTGAGAGAGGAAAAGAGAGATAGTGAGAGGGAAATCGAGAGAGATAGATAAGGAGAGAGATGTAAAGATAGATAGAGTGAGGGGGAGATTGTGTGTATGTGTATGTGGAAGAAACGCAGAGAGCGAGAGAGAGAGATCGAGAGAGAGGAAGGGAGAGAGATAGCGATAGAGAGGGAGAGAGGGAGGGAGGGGAGAGAGGGGAAGAGGGAGAGGGAGAGAGAGAGCAAGAGAGAGAGAGTGTGTGTGTGTGTTTGTGTATGTATGTGTGTTTGTGAGGGAGAGAGAGAATGTGAGAGAAAAGGAGATAGATAGAGAGGGATAGAGATAGTGAGTGAGACTGTGAGAGTGAGGGAGAGAGAGTGAGAGAGAGAGATAGAAAGAGAGAGAGTGCTACGGAGAGAGAGAAAGAGAGAGAAAGAGGGTGAGCAAGAGGAGAAAGAGAGACAGTAAGAGAGTTTCAGAGAGAGCGAGACAAAGAGAGAGGGTGAGAGAGTGAGAGAGAGAGTTAGAGAGCGAGAGAGAAATAGAGAGTGAGAGAGTCAGAGAGAGAGTTGGTGAGGGAGAGTGAGAGGTAGAGCGAGAGCTAGAGTGAGAGAGAGTTAGAAAGAGAAAGAGAAGGTGAGCGAAAGTAGAAAGAGAGAGAGAGAAAGAGAAAGAGTGTGTGTGTGAGAGAGAGAGAGAGAGCAAGATAAGGGGAGACAGAGAGAAAGAGAGTGCGAGAGAAAGAGAGTGAGAGAGAGTGTGTGAGTGAAATGGAGGGGAAAGAGAGAGTGTGAGAGAGAAAGAGAGTGAGAGAGAGTGAGAGAGAGAGGGGGGAGAGAGAATGAGAGATAGTGTGTGAGAGAATGGGAGAGAAAGAGTAAGGGAGAGAGATCGAAAAAATGAGAGAGAAACAGAGAGCGAGAGTGGGTGAGACTGTGTGAGAGAGAGAGAGAGATAGTGAGGGAGAGGGAGAGGGTGATAGAGAGGGAGATTGATAGAGAGAGAGCTATAGGGAGAGAGAATTAGACAGAGAAAGGGTGGGTGAGCGAGAGGAGAAAGAGAAAGAGTAAGAGACAGTGAGAGAGAAACCAAGAGAGAAAGAGAGAGAGATAGAGAGGGAGAGTGATAGAGACAGATAGAGAGGGTAAGTGAGAGGGAGAGAATGATAAGGAGCGAGATAGAGATAGAGAAAGAGAATTAGATAGAGAAAAAGAGGGTGAGCGAGAGGAAAAAGAGAGAGTGTAAAGAGACAATGAGAGAGAGAGCGAGAGAGAGAGAGAGAATGACTAATAGGAGAGAGGGGAGAGAGAATAAGAGAGGGGAGAGAGAATGAGAAAGAGAGAGAGTGAGAGACTGAGAAAGAGAGCGAGAGAGAAGAGAGAGAGTGTGTGAGAGAGAGTTAGCGAGAATGAAGGGTGGGAGAGAGTGAGAGAGAAGAGATAGGGAGAGATAGAGAGATAGAGAGAGGGTGAGCGAGAGGGAGAGTGAGAGTGTGGGAGAGGGTGAGAGTGAGAGACACAGAGAGAGAGGGGGGAGAGTGAGAGAGAGAGAGAAAGGAGGATAGAGAATGGGAGAGAGAATGAGAGAGAGATAGAAAGACAGTAATGGGGAGAGAAATAGGGAGAGGGGGAGAGAGAGATAGAGAAAAAAAGATAGAGAGAGTGAGTGAGCGAGAATGAAGGAGGCAGAGAGTGAGAGAGAGATAAAGAGATATAGAGATAAATAGATGGTGAGCAAGAGGGGGAAAGAGAGAGAGAAAAAGAGAGTGAGAGAGAGATATATATATAGAGAGAGAGAGAGTGGGAGAGGGTGAGAGTGATAGAGAGAGAAAAAAAAGAGATAGAAAGAGAGAGAGAGAGAACTAGAGAGAGAGCGGGTGAGTTAGAGGAGAAAGAGAGAGAAAGATGGGGACAAAGAGAGAGCGAGGGAGAGAGAGGAGAGAGAGAGAGTGACAAAGAGACAGAGAGTGAGAGAGAGAGAAACATAGAGACAGAGTGCGAGAGAGACAGAGAGATAGAGAGAGAGAGCGAGAGAGAGGGAGAGAGAGGGAGTGAGACAGAGGAAGAGAGAGAGAGTGAGTGAGAGAATGGGAGAGATAGTAAGGGACAAGGAGAGAGATAGAGAGAGATCGAGAGAGAGAGAGAGAGCGCATGAGAGAGAGAGAGAGAGCGAGAGAGAGGGAGAGGGAGAAAGAGAGAGGCAGAGAGAATAAGAGAGAAAGATAGAGAGAGCCAGCTAGCGAGAGAGAAAATGAGATAGAAAGACGGAGAGAGAGAGAGTTGGTGAAAGAGAGAATGCAAGAGGGTGATCGAGAGGAAAGAGAAACAATAAGAGTGAGAGAGGGAGTGTGCGAGAAAAAGTGAGAGTAATAGAGAGTGAGAGCGAGTGAGTGAGAGACAGATAGAGAGAGGGAGAGAGAGTGTGTGGGAGAAGGACAGAGAGACTGAGCAAGATTGAGTGAAAGACTGAAAAAGAGAGATTTATAGAGGGAGAGAGAGAGTGAGAGAGTGAGAGAGAGGGAGAGGGTGCGAGAAAAAGTGAGAGTAATAGAGAGTGAGAGCTAGTGAGTGAGTGAGAGAGAGAGTGGGGGAAGGACAGAGAGAGTGAGAGAGTGAAAACGAGAGATTTACAGAGGGAGAGAGAGAGAGAGAGAGAGGGAGTTGGAGAGGGTGAGTGACAGAGAGAGAGTGAGAGCCAGAGAGAGTTAGAAAGTGAAAGAGAAGGTGAAAGAAAGGAAACAGGAGAGAGGATGAGAGGGAAAGAGAGAGAAAGAGAAACAAAGAGAAAGAGAGAGGGAGAGACAGAGAGAGACGGTGTGAGAGAGAGACAGTGAGAGAGACTGTTAGAGTGAGAGAATCAAATAGAGTGGGAGAAAGGGAGAGAGAGTGAGAGAGTGTGTGAGAAAGAGAGAGAGAGTGAGAGAATTAGAGAGTGTGTGTGAGAAAGAGAGAGAGAGTGTGAGAGAATTAGAAAGTGTGTGTGAGAGAATGGATAGAGAGAGTAAGAGAGAGAGAGAAACAGAGAGTGAGAGTGGGTGAGAGAGATAGAGAGACAGTGAGAGAGAGCACGATAGAGAGGGAGAATGATAGAGATAGTGAGCTAGAGAGAGAGAAAGAGAGGGTGAGCGGGAGGACAAAGAGAAAACGTAAGAGACAGTGAGAGAGAGCGAGTAAGAAAGAGAGAGAGAGCGAGTAAGAAAGAGAGAGAGAGAATTAGAGAGATAGGGTGAGTGAGAGAGTGAAAACGATAGAGAGGGAGAGTGATAGAGAGACAACTAGATAGAGTGAAAGAGAGAGAGAGAGAGTTAGACAGAGAAAGAGAGGGTGATCGAAAGGATGGAAAGACAGTAAGAGACAGTGAGAGAGAGGTGAGAGAGAAAGAGAGAGATAGAGAGAGAGAGAAAGAGTGTGTGTGTGTGTGTCAATGGGAGACAATGATAGAGAGGGAGAGTGATAGAGAGAGCTAGAGAGAGACAGAGAGAGAAAGAAAGGGTGAACGAGAGGAAAAAGAGAGAGTGAGAAACAGTGAGAGAGAAATAGAATCAGAGAGAGAGTGTGAGAGTGAGAGTGAGAGAGAGAGTGCGAGTGAGAGTTTCAGAGGGAGAGTGTGTGTGAAAGAATGGGAGAGGGAGAGTGAGTGAGAAAATGAGGGTGCAACAGAGAGCGAGAGTGGATGAAAGAGTGAGAGATAGATAGAGTGAGTGAATAGGGAGAGAGAGAGAGCGAAAAAATGAGAGACCAAGAAAGACAGAGTGAAGAGAGTGAGAGTGAGTGAGAGAGAGAAAAAGAGAGAATTAGAGTGAGAGTGCTAGAGAGAGGGAGGGAGAAAGAGAGAGAATGAGAGATGGAGAGAGAGAGGGAGAGAGAAAGAGAGAGAATGAAAGAGGGAGGGAGTGGGAGTGAGTGATATGGAGAGAGTGTGATAGGCAGAGGAGAGGGAGATAGAAGGGGAGAGAAAGGAAAAAGGGAGAGAGGGTGAGAGGTAAAGAGAGAGAGATAGAGAAACAAAGAGAAAGAGAGAGAGGGAGAGACAGAGAGCGACAATGAGAGAGATAGTGAGAGAGTGTGTTAGAGTGAGAGAATCAAAGAGAGGGAGAAAATGAGAGAGATAAAGAGAGAGTGTGTGTGTGAGAAAGAGAGAGAGTGAGAGAGTGAGAGAATGAGAGAGTGTCTATGAGAGAATGGGATAGAGAGAGTAAGAGAGAGAGCAACAGAGAGTGAGAGTGGGTGAGAGAGTGTGAGAGAGATACAGAGATAGTGAGAGAGAGAGCACGATAGAGAGGGAGAATGATAAAGAGAACTGGAGAGAGAAAGAGAGGGTGAGCGGGAGGAGAAAGAGAAAATGTAAGAGACAGTGAGAGAGAGCGAGAAAAAAAGAGAGAGCGAAAGAGAGAGAGAGAGTGAGTGAGAGGGAGAAAATGATAGAGAGGGAGAGTGATAGAGAGAGAGCTTGAGGGAGAGAGTTAGAGTGTTAGATAGAGAAAGAGAGGGTGATCGAGAGGAAAGAGAAACAATAAGAGAGTGAGAAATATGCGAGAGAGAAAGAGAGAGAGATAGAGAGAGAGAGAGAGTGTGTGTGTGTGTGTGTGTGTGTGTGTGTGTGGGAGAGAACGATAGAGAGGGAGAGTGACAGAGTGAGAGCAGAGAGAGTTAGAGAGAGAAAGAGAGGGTGAGCGAGAGGAGAAAGAGAGAGTGAGAAACAAAGAGAGAGAGAGAAAGAGAGAGAGAAAGGTAGAATCAGAGAGAGTGTGTGTGAGAGTGAGAGAGAGAGTTCGTGTGAGAGTTTTAGAGAGAGAGAGTAAGAGAGAGTGGGAGAGAGAGTAAGAGGGAGAGTGAGCGAGAAAATGAGAGAGCAATAGAGGGCGAGAGTGGATGAGAGAGTGAGAGATAGATAGAGTGAGTGAATGGGGAGAGAGAGTGCGAAAAAATGAGTGACCAAGAAAGAGTGAAGAGAGTGAGAGTGTGTGAGAGAAAGAAAAAGAGAGAATTAGAGTGAAAGTGCTAGAAAGAGATGGAGAGAGAAAGAGAGAGAATGTGAGATGGAGAGAAAGGGAGAGAGAAAGAGAGAGAACGAGAGAGGGAGTGAGTGAGAGGGAGTGATATATAGAGAGAGTGACAGACAGAGGAGAGGGAGAGAAAAGGGGAGAGGGAGAGTGAGAGAGATAGAAGAAAGAGTGTGTGTGAGAGAGAGAGTGTGAGAGAATATGAGAGAGAGCAAGGCAGAGAGAGTGTGATAGGGAGAGAGGGGGAGTGAGAGAGAGAGAGAGAGAATGAGTGAGAGTGAGAGAGAGAGGGGGGAGAGAGTGTGAGAGAGAGAGCTAGAGAGAGTGAGAGAGAGTAAGAGAGAGAGAAAGATAGAAAGAGAGTGTGCTAGAGAGATAAAGAGAAAGAGAAAGATGGTTAGCAAGAGGAAAATGAAAGAGTAAGAGAGTGTGAGAAAGAGCGAGACAGAGAGTGACAAAGTGTGACAGAATGGGAGAGAGAGAGTGAGTGAGCGAGAGTTAGAGAGGGAGAGAGAAATAGAGAGTGAGAGAGTCAAAGAGAGAGTGTTAGAGAGGGAGAGGGAGAGATAGAGCGAGAGCTAGAGTGAGAAAGAGTTAGAAAGAGAAAGAGAAGGTGGGCGAAAGTAGAGAGAGAAAGAGAAAGAGAGTGAGTGAGTGAGAGAGAGAGAGAGCGAGATAGGGACAGACAGAAAGAACGAGAGTGCGAGAGAGAGTGAGAGAGAGTGCGAGTGAAAAGGAAGGGAAAGAGAGAGAGAGATAGAGAGGAGAAACAGAAAGAGTAAAAGACAGTGAGAGAGAGACCAAGAGAGAAAGAGAGATAGAGAGATAGAGATAGAGAGGGAAAGTGATACAGAGAGGGAGAGCTAGAGAGAGGGAGAGTGATAGAGAGGGATAGAGTGGGTAAGTGAGAGGGAGAGAATAATAGAGAAGGAGAGCTAGACAGAGTTGAGAGAGAAAGAGAGGGTGAGCAAGAGGAGAAAGAGAGAGTGTAAAAGACAATGAGAGAGAGAGCGAGAGAGAAAGTGAGAGAGAGAGAGAGAGAATGATAGACAGGGAGAGTGATAGAGACAAAGAGAGCTAGAGAGGGAAAGGGAGAGTGTGTGAGAAAGAGAGTGAGAGAGAGAGTGTGTGTGTATGGAGAAGGAGAGGGATAAAAAGTGAGAGAGTGTGAGAGAGTGTGTGAGAGAGAGACAAAGAGTGAGAGAGAGACAGAGAGACAGAGAGCGAGACTGTGAGTGAGAGAGACATAGAGAGAAATAAAGAGAGAGAAAAAGAGCGAGAGGGAGAGAAGTGCAACTGCGAGGAAGAGAGAGAGAGAGAGTCAGTGAGAGAATGGGAGAGATAGTGAGGGAGAGGGAGAGAGAGATAGAGAGAGTGTGAGAGAGAGCGAGAGAGAGTCAGAGAGAGTGAGAAAGAGACAAAGAGCGAGACAGAGAGAGAGACAGAGAGACAGAGAGCGAGACTGAGAGTGAGAGTGATAGAGAGAGAAATAGAGAGAGAGGGAAAGAGAGTGAGAGGGAGAGAAGAGCAAGAGTGAGGAAGAGAGAGAGAGTCAGTGAGAGAATAGGAGAGGTAGTGATGGAGAGAGAGAGAGATAGAGAGATGGCGAGAGAGAGAGAGAGAGAGAACGAGAGAGAGTGAGAGGGAGTGAGAGTGCATGAGAGAGAGAGGAAGAGAGAGAGAAGAAGGGAGAAAGATAGAGAGAGAGCGAGAGAGCAAGAGAGAAAATGAGATAGAAATACAGAGAGAGAGTGAGTTGGTGAGAGAGAGTGCGAGAACGAGAGAGAAAGAGAGAATGACAGAGAGCGAGACTGAGAGTGAGAGTGATAGAGAGAGGGGGAAAGAGAGCGAGAGGGAGAGAAGAGCAAGAGTGAGGAAGAGAGAGAGGGGGAGTGAGTGAGAGAGAGAGAGAGAATGAGTGAGAGTGAGAGAGAGAGAGGGGGGAGAGAGTGTGAGAGAGAGAGANAGGGAGAGTGAGAGAGAGAGAGATATAAATATAGAGAGAGTGGGAGAGGGTGAGAGTGAGAGAGAGAGAGAGAGAGAATAAAGAGAGAGAAAGAGAGAGAAAACTAGAGAGAGAGAGAGAGAAAGCGGGTGAGTTAGAGGAGAAAGAGAGAGAAAGAGGGGGACAAAGAGAGAGCGAGGGAGAGAGAGGAGAAAGAGAGAGAGAGAGATAGAGAGAGAGATAGAGACAGAGATAGAGACAGAGAGTGAGAGAGAGACAGAGACAGAGAGACAGAGAGCGAGAGAGATAGAGAGACAGAGAGAGAGAGAAAGCGCGAGAGAGAGGGAGAGAGAGGGAGCGAGAGAGAGGAAGAGAGAGATAGAGTGAGTGAGAGAATGGGAGAGATAGTAAGGGACAGGGAGAGAGAGATAGAGAGCGAGATCGCACGCGAGAGAGAGAGAGAGAGAGCGAGAGAGAGTGAGAGGGAGAGAGAGTGAGAGGCAGAGATAGAGAATAAGAGAGAAAGATAGAGAGAGCCAGCGAGCGAGAGAGAAAATGAGATAGAAATACAGAGAGAGAGTGAGTTGGTGAAAGAGAGAATGTAAAAGCTTTAGAGAGGGGGAAAGAGAGAGAGAGAGTGAAAGTGAGACAGAGAGTGAGAGATAGAGAGACAGAGAGCGAGAAAGACAAAGAGAGAGAGAGAGAGGAAGAGAGAGAGAGTGTGAGTGAGAGAATGGGAGAGATATTAGGGAGAGGGAGAGAGAGAGAGATTGAGAGAGATGGAGAGAGAGAGCGAGCGAGAGAGAAAATGAGATAGAAATATAGGGAGAGAGTGTGGGTTGGTGAAAGAGAGTGCAAGAGCGAGAGAGCGAGAGAGCGAGAGAGAGAGAATGATAGAGAGAGTGAGAGTGAGAAAGACAAAGAGAGATAGAGAGAGAAATTGAGAGATAGAGAGTGAAAGTGAGTGAGAGTGTGAGAATGAGAGTGTGATAGGGATATAGAGGGAGGGAGGGAGACATAGAGAGAGGGTGAAGGAGAGTAAAAGATAGGGATAGGGAGAGATAGAAAGAGAGGGGGAGGGAAATGATAGAGTGAGCGATAGAGTGAGAGAGTGTAAGGGAGGAAGAGTAGACAAAGAGAGAGAGAGGGATATATAGATATATTGAGTGTGACCTAGAAAGAGTGAAGAGAGTGAGAGTGTGTAAGAGAAAGAAAAAGAGAGAATTGGAGTGAAAGTGCTAGAAAGAGATGGAGAGAGAAAGAGAGAGAACAAGAGAAGGAGTGAGTGAGAGGGAGTGATATATAGAGAGAGTGACAGACAGAGGAGAGGGAGAGAAAAGGGGAGAGGGAGAGTGAGAGAGATAGAAGAAAGAGTGTGTATGTGAGAGAGAGAGTGAGAGAATATGAGAGAGAGCAAGGCAGAGAGAGTGTGAGAGGGAGAGAGGGGGAGTGAGAGAGAGAGAGAGAATGAGTGAGAGTGAGAGAGAGAGAGAATGAGTGAGAGTGAGAGAGAGAGCGGGGGGAGAGAGTGTGAGAGAGAGAGTGAGAGCTAGAGAGAGTGAGAGAGAGTAAGAGAGAGAGAGAAAGATAGAAAGAGAGTGTGCTAGAGAGATAAAGAGAAAGAGAAAGATGGTTAGCAAGAAGAAAATGAAAGAGTAAGAGAGTGTGAGAGAGAGCGAGACAGAGAGTGACAAAGTGTGAGAGAATGGGAGAGAGAGAGTGAGTGAGAGAGAGTTAGAGAGGGAGAGATAAATAGAGAGTGAGAGAGTCAAAGAGAGAGTGTTAGAGAGGGAGAGTGAGAGATAGAGCGAGAGCTAGAGTGAGAGAGAGTTAGAAAGAGAAAGAGAAGGTGGGCGAGAGTAGAGAGAGAAAGAGAAAGAGAGTGAGGGAGAGAGAGCGAGATAGGGACAGACAGAAAGAAAGAGAGTGCGAGAGAGAGTGAGAGAGAGTGCGAGTGAAAAGGAGGGGAAAGAGAGAGAGAGATAGAGAGAGAGATAGAGAGGAGAAAGAGAAAGAGTAAGAGACAGTGAGAGAGAGACCAAGAGAGAAAGAGAGAGAGAGATAGAGATAGACAGGGAAAGTGATACAGAGAGGGAGAGCTAGAGAGAGGGATAGAGTGGGTAAGTGAGAGGGAGAGAATAATAGAGAGGGAGAGTGATAGAGAGTGCTAGAGAGAGAGTTGAGAGAGAAAGAGAAGGTGAGCAAGAGGAGAAAGAGAGAGTGTAAAAGACAATGAGAGAGAGAGCGAGAGAGAAAGTGAGAGAGAGAGAGAATGATAGACAGAGAGAGTGATAGAGACAAAGACAGCTAGAGAGGGAAAGAGAGAGAGTGTGTGAGAAAGAGAGTGAGAGAGAGAGTGTGTGTGTGTGTATGGAGAAGGAGAGGGATAAAAAGAGAGATAGAGTGAGAGAGAGTGTGAGAGAGAGACAGAGAGATAGAGAGCGAGACTGAGAGTGAGAGAGACATAGAGAGAAATAAAGAGAGAGAGAAAGAGCGAGAGGGAGAGAAGAGCAACTGCGAGGATGAGAGAGAGCGAGTCAGTGAGAGAATGGGAGAGATAGTGAGGGAGAGGGAGAGAGAGATAGAGAGAGAGTGAGAGAGAGTGAGAGAGAGCGAGAGAGAGAGCGAGAGACAGAGTGAGAGAGAGTGAGAGAGAGATAAAGAGCGAGAGAGAGAGAGACAGAGAGACAGAGAGCGAGACTGAGAGTGAGAGTGATAGAGAGGGAAAGAGAGCGAGAGGGAGAGAAGAGCAAGAGTGAGGAAGAGAGAGAGAGAGTCAGTGAGAGAATGGGAGAGGTATTGAGGGAGAGAGAGATAGAGAAAGAGCGAGAGAGAGAGAGAGAACGAGAGAGAGTGAGAGGGAGTGAGAGTGCATGAGAGAGAGAGAGAAGAAGAGAGAAAGATAGAGAGAGAGCGAGAGAGCTAGAGGGAGAGAAGAGCAACTGCGAGGATAAGAGAGAGCGAGTCAGTGAGAGAATGGGAGAGATAGTGAGGGAGAGGGAGAGAGAGATAGAGAGAGATAGAGAGGGTGAGAGAGAGAGCGAGAGAGAGAGAGCGAGAGAGAGAGCGAGAGTGAGAGTGAGAGAGAGTGAGAGAGAGACAAAGAGCGAGAAAGAGAGAGAGACAGAGAGACAGAGAGCGAGACTGAGAGTGATAGTGATAGAGAGAGAAATAGAGAGAGAGGGAAAGAGAGTGAGAGGGAGAGAAGAGCAAGAGTGAGGAAGAGAGAGAGAGTCAGTGAGAGAATAGGAGAGGTAGTGAGGGAGAGAGAGAGAGATAGAGAGATGGCGAGAGAGAGAGAGAGAGAGAACGAGAGAGAGTGAGAGGGAGTGAGAGTGCATGAGAGAGAGAGGAAGAGAGAGAGAAGAAGGGAGAAAGATAGAGAGAGAGCGAGAGAGCAAGAGAGAAAATGAGATAGAAATACAGAGAGAGAGTGAGTTGGTGAGAGAGAGTGCGAGAACGAGAGAGAAAGAGAGAATGACAGAGAGCGAGACTGAGAGTGAGAGTGATAGAGAGAGAAATAGAGAGAGGGGGAAAGAGAGCGAGAGGGAGAGAAGAGCAAGAGTGAGGAAGAGAGAGAGAGGGGGAGTGAGTGAGAGAGAGAGAGAGAATGAGTGAGAGTGAGAGAGAGAGAGGGGGGAGAGAGTGTGAGAGAGAGAGAGAGCTAGAGAGAGTGAGAAAGATAGAAAGACAGTGTGCTAGAGAGATAAAGAGAAAGAGAAAGTTGGTTAGCAAGAGGAAAATGAAAGAGTAAGAGAGTGTGAGAGAGAGCGAGACAGAGAGTGACAAAGTGTGAGAGAATGGGAGAGAGAGAGTGAGTGAGAGAGAGTTAGAGAGGGAGAGAGAAATAGAGAGTGAGAGAGTCAAAGAGAGAGTGTTAGAGAGGGAGAGTGAGAGATAGAGCCAGAGCTAGAGTGAGAGAGAAGTAGAAAGAGAAAGAGAAGGTCGGCGAAAGTAGAGAGAGAAAGGGAAAGAGAGTGAGTGAGAGAGAGAGAGAGCGAGATAGGGACAGACAGAAAGAAAGAGAGTGCGAGAGAGAGAGAGTGAGAGAGGGTGCGAGTGAAAAGGAGGGGAAAGAGAGAGAGAGATAGAGAGAGAGAGAGATAGAGAGGAGAAAGAGAAAGAGTAAGAAACAGTGACAGAGAGACCAAGAGAGAAAGAGAGAGAGAGAGATAGAGATAGAGAGGGAGAGTGATACAGAGAGGGAGAGCTAGAGAGAGGGAGTGTGATAGAGAGGGATAGAGTGGGTAAGTGAGAGGGAGAGAATAATAGAGAGGGAGAGTGATAGAGAGTGCTAGAGAGAGAGTTGAGAGAGAAAGATAGGGTGAGCAAGAGGAGAAAGAGAGAGTGTAAAAGACAATGAGAGAGAGAGCGAGAGAGAAAGTGAGAGTGATAGAGACAAAGAGAGCTAGAGAGGGAAAGAGAGAGAGTGTGTGAGAAAGAGAGTGAGAGAGAGTGTGTGTGTGTATAGAGAAGGAGAGGGATAAAAAGAGAGATAGAGTGAGAGAGAGTGTGAGGGAGAGACAAAGAGTGAGAGAGAGACAGAGAGACAGAGAGCGAGACTGAGAGTGAGAGAGACATAGGGAGAAATAAAGAGAGAGAGAAAGAGCGAGAGGGAGAGAAGAGCAACTGCGAGGAAGAGAGAGAGCGAGTCAGTGAGAGAATGGGAGAGATAGTGAGGGAGAGGGAGAGAGAGATCGAGAGAGATAGAGAGAGTGAGAGAGAGAGAGCGAGAGAGAGAGTGAGAGAGAGTGAGAGAGAGACAAAGAGCGAGAGAGAGAGGGACAGAGAGACAGAGAGCGAGACTGAGAGTGAGAGTGATAGAGAGAGAAATAGAGAGAGAGCGAAAGAGAGTGAGAGGGAGAGAAGAGCAAGAGTGAGGAAGAAAGAGAGAGAGTCAGTGAGAGAATGGGAGAGGTAGTGAGGGAGAGAGAGAGAGATAGAGGGAGAGCGAGAGAGAGAGAGAACGAGAGAGAGTGAGAGGGAGTGAGAGTGCATGACAGAGAGAGAGAGAGGAAGAGAGAGAGAAGAAGAGAGAAAGATAGAGAGAGAGCGAGAGAGCAAGAGAGAAAATGAGATAGAAATACAGAGAGATAGTGAGTTGGTGAGAGAGAGTGCAAGAACGAGAGAGAAAGAGAGAATGACAGAGAGAGTGAGAGTGAGAGAGGCAAAGAGAGATAGTGAGAGGGAAATTTAGAGAGATAAATAAGGAGAGAGATGTAAAGATAGATAGAGTGAGGGGGAGAGTGTGCGTGTGTGAGAGAGAGAGACACACAGAGAGAAAGAGAGAGAGAGTGTGTGTGTGTGTGTGTGAGGGAGAGAGAGAATGTGAGAGAAAAGGAGATAGATAGAGAAGGAGAGAGATAGTGAGTGAGACTGTGAGAGAGAGAGGGTGAGAGAGAGAGATAGAAAGAGAGAGAATGCTAGGGAGAGAGAGAAAGAGAGAGAAAGAGGGTGAGCAAGAGGAGAAAGAGAGAGATTAAGAGAGTGTGAGAGAGAGCGAGACAGAGAGAGAGGGTGAGAGAGTGAGAGAGAGAGTTAGAGAGCGAGACGGAAATAGAGAGTTAAAGTGAGAGAGAGTTAGAAAGAGACAGAGAAGGTGAGCGAAAGTAGAAAGAGAGAGAGAGAAAGGGAAAGGGAAAGAGTGTGAGAGAGAAAGCGAGAGAAAGAGAGTGAGATAGAGTGTGTGAGTGAAAAGGAGGGGAAAGAGAGAGTGTGAGAGAGAAAGAGAGTGAGAGAGAAAGAGAGTGAGAGAGAGTGAGAGATTGAGAGGGGGGAGAGAGAATGAGAGAGAGTGTGTGAGAGAATAGGAGAGAAAGAGTAAGAGGGAGAGAGATAAAAAAAATGAGAGAGCAACAGAGAGCGAAAGTGGGTGAGAGTTTGTGAGAGAGAGAGATAGTGAGGGAGAGGGAGAGGGCGATAGAGAGGGAGATTGATAGAGAGAGAGCTATAGGGAGAGAGAATTAGACAGAGAAAGGGTGGGTGAGCGAGAGGAGAAAGAGAAAGAGTAAGAGATAGTGAGAGAGAGACCAAGAGAGAAAGAGAGAGAGAGATAGAGAGGGAGAGTGATAGAGAGAGATAGAGAGGGTAAGTAAGAGGGAGAGAATGATAAGGAGGGAGAGTGATAGAGAGAGATAGAGAGAGAGAAAGAATTAGATAGAGACAAAGAGGGTGAGCGAGAGGAGAAACAGAGAGTGTAAGAGACAATGAGAGAGAGAGCGAGAGAGAGAGAGAGAGAATGACAGATAGGAGAGAGGGGAGAGAGAATGAGAGAGGGGAGAGAGAATGAGAAAGGGTGAGAGTGAAAGACTGAGAGAGAGAGCGAGAGAGAAGAGAGAGAGTGTGTGAGAGAGAGTTAGCGAGAATGAAGGTGGGAGAGAGTGAGAGAGAAGAGATAGAGAGATAGAGAGATAGAGAGAGGGTGAGCGAGAGGGAGAGTGAGAGTGAGAGAGAGAGTGTGTGGGAGATGGTGAGAGTGAGAGACACAGAGAGAGAGGGGGAGAGTGAGAGAGAGAGGGGGACAGAGAATGGGAGAGAGAGAATGAGAGAGTGATAGAAAGACAGTAGCGAGGAGAGAAAGAGGGAGAGAGGGAGAGAGAGAAAGATAGGGAGAGTGAGTGAGCGAGAATGAAGGAGGCAGAGAGTGAGAGAGAGATAGAGAGATATAGAGATAAAGAGATGGTGTGCAAGAGGGGGAAAGAGGGAGAGAGGGAGAGTGAGAGAGAGATAGATATAGAGAGAGAGTGTCGGAGAGGGTGAGAAAGAGAGAGAGTGAGAAAAAAAAAGAGATAGAAAGAGAGAGAGAACTAGAGAGAGCGAGAGAGCGGGTGAGTTAGAGGAGAAAGAGAGAGAAAGAGGGGGACAGAGAGAGAGCGAGGGAGAGAGAGGAGAAAGAGAGAGAGAGAGAGAGATAGAGAGAGATAGAGACAGAGAGTGAGAGAGAGAGACAGGGAGACATAGAGCGAGAGAGACACAGAGACAGAGAGAGAGAGAGAGCGAGAGAGAGGGAGAGAGAGGGAGAGTGAGTGAGAGAATGGGAGAGATAGTAAGGGACAGGGAGAGAGAGATAGAGGGAGAGAGAGCGCGAGAGAGAGAGAGAGAGAGCGAGAGAGTGAGAGGGAGAGAGAGAGAATAAGAGAGAAAGATAGAGAGAGCCAGCGAGCGAGAGAGAAAATGAGATAGAAATACAGAGAGAGTGAGTTGGTGAAAGAGAGAATGCAAGATCCTTGAGAGAGGGGCAGAGAGAGATAAAGTGAAAGTGAGACAGAGAGTGAGAGAGACAGAGAGCGAGACTGAGAGTGAGAGTGACAGAGAGAGAAATAGAGAGAGGGAAAGAGAGCGAGAGGGAGAGAAGAGCAAGAGCGAGGAAGAGAGAGAGAGTCAGTGAGAGAATGGGAGAGGTAATGAGGGAGAGAGAGATAGAGAGAGCGAGAGAGAGAGAGAGTGTGTGAGAGTGAGAGAGAGAGAGAAGGAGAGAACGAGAGAGAGTGAGAGGAAGTGAGAGTGCACGAGAGAGAGAGAGGAAGAGAGAGAAGAAGAGAGAAAGATAGAGAGAGCGAGAGAGCAAGAGAGAAAATGAGATAGAAATATAGAGAGAAAGTGAGTTGGTGAGAGAGAGGGTGCGAGAATGAGAATGAGAGAGAGAGAGAGAGAGAGAGAGGGTGCGAGAACGAGAAAGAGAGAGAGAGAGAGAGAGGGAATGACAGAGAGAGTGAGAGTGAGAGAGGCAAAGAGAGATAGTGAGAGGGAAATTGAGATAGAAAGATAAGGAGAGAGATGTAAAGATAGAGAGAGACACAGAGAAAGAGAGAGAAAGAGAGAGAGAGAGGAAAGGGGAGAGATAGCGATAGCGAGGGAGAGAGGAAGGGAGGGGAGAGAGGGGAAGAGGGAGAGGGAGAGAGATAGCAAGAGAGAGAGCAAGAGAAAGAGAGAGAGTGTGTGTGTGTGTGTGTGTGTGTGTGTGTGTGTGTGTGTGTGTGTGAGAGAGGGAGAGAGAGACACACAGAGAAGGAGAGAGAGAGAGAGAGAGAGGAAGGGAGAGAGATAGTGATAGAGAGGGAGAGAGTGAGGGAGGGGAGGGGAGAGAGGGGAAGAGGGAGAGGAAGAGAGAGAGCAAGAGAGAGAGCAAGAGAGAGAGCGAGAGAGAGAGAGAGAGTGTGTGGGGGGNGGGAGAGAGATAGAATGTGTGAGAAAATGAGATAGATAGAGAGGGAGAGAGAGTGAGTGAGACTCTGAGAGAGAGGGAGAGAGAGGGAGAGAGAGAGAGAGAGAAAGAGAGAGAGTGCTAGGGAGAGAGAGAAAGAGAGAGAAAGAGGGTGAGCAAGAAGAGAAAGAGAGAGAGTAAGAGAGTGTGAGAGAGAGCGAGACAGAGAGAGAGGGTGAGAGAGTGAGAGAGAGAGTTAGAGAGCGAGAGGGAAATAGAGAGTTAGAGTGAGAGAGAGTTAGAAAGAGAAAGAGAAGGTGAGCGAAAGTAGAAAGAGAGAGAGAGAAAGGGAAAGAGTGTGTGAGAGAGAGAGAGAGAGCGAGAGAAAGAGAGTGAGAGAGAGTGTGTGAGTAAAAAGGAGGGGAAAGAGAGAGAGTGAGAGAGAAAGAGAGTGAGAGAGTGAGAGATAGAGAGGGGGGAGAGAGCATGAGAGAGAGTGTGTGAGAGAATGGGAGAGAAAGAGTAAGAGAGAGAGAGATCAAAAAAATGAGAGAGCAACAGAGAGCGAGAGTGGGTGAGAGTGTGTGTGAGACAAAGAGATAGTGAGGGAGAGGGAGAGGGCGATAGAGGGGGAGATTGATAGAGAGAGCTACAGGGAGAGAGAATTAGACAGAGAAAGGGTGGGTGAGCGAGAGGAGAAAGAGAAAGAGTAAGAGACAGTGAGAGAGAGACCAAGAGAGAAAGAGAGAGAGAGATAGAGAGGGAGAGTGATAGAGAGAGATAGAGAGGGTAAGTGAGAGGGAGAGAATGATAAGGAGGGAGAGTGATAGAGAGAGAGATAGAGAGAGAAAGAATTAGATAGAGAAAAAGAGGGTGAGCGAGAGGAGAAAGAAAGAGTGTAAGAGACAATGAGAGAGAGAGCGAGAGAGAGAGAGAGAATGACAGATAGGAGAGAGGGGAGAGAGAATGAGAGAGGGGTGAGAGAATGTGAAACAGTGAGAGTGAGAGACTGAGAGAGAGCGAGAGAGAAGAGAGAGAGTGTGTGTGTGTGAGAGAGAGCGAGAATGAAGGTGGGAGAGAGTGAGAGAGAAGAGATAGAGAGATAGAGAGATAGAAAGAGGGTGAACGAGAGGGAGAGTGAGAGTGAGAGAGAGAGCGTGTGTGGGAGAGCGTGAGAGTGAGAGACACAGAGAGAGAGGGGGGAGAGTGAGAGAGAGAGGGGGGACAGAGATTGGGATAGAGAATGAGAAAGAGATAGAAAGACAGTAACGGGGAGAGAAAGAGGGAGAGAGGGAGAGAGAAAGAGAGAGTGAGTGAGCGAGAATGAAGGAGGCAAAGAGTGAGAGAGTGAGAGATAGAGAGATATAGAGATAAAGAGATGGTGAGCGAGAGGGGGAAAGAGAGAGAGGGAGAGTGAGAGAGAGAGAGATATAAATATAGAGAGAGTGGGAGAGGGTGAGAGTGAGAGAGAGAGAGAGAGAGAATAAAGAGAGAGAAAGAGAGAGAAAACTAGAGAGAGAGAGAGAGAAAGCGGGTGAGTTAGAGGAGAAAGAGAGAGAAAGAGGGGGACAAAGAGAGAGCGAGGGAGAGAGAGGAGAAAGAGAGAGAGAGAGATAGAGAGAGAGATAGAGACAGAGATAGAGACAGAGAGTGAGAGAGAGACAGAGACAGAGAGACAGAGAGCGAGAGAGATAGAGAGACAGAGAGAGAGAGAAAGCGCGAGAGAGAGGGAGAGAGAGGGAGCGAGAGAGAGGAAGAGAGAGATAGAGTGAGTGAGAGAATGGGAGAGATAGTAAGGGACAGGGAGAGAGAGATAGAGAGCGAGATCGCACGCGAGAGAGAGAGAGAGAGAGCGAGAGAGAGTGAGAGGGAGAGAGAGTGAGAGGCAGAGATAGAGAATAAGAGAGAAAGATAGAGAGAGCCAGCGAGCGAGAGAGAAAATGAGATAGAAATACAGAGAGAGAGTGAGTTGGTGAAAGAGAGAATGTAAAAGCTTTAGAGAGGGGGAAAGAGAGAGAGAGAGTGAAAGTGAGACAGAGAGTGAGAGATAGAGAGACAGAGAGCGAGAAAGACAAAGAGAGAGAGAGAGAGGAAGAGAGAGAGAGTGTGAGTGAGAGAATGGGAGAGATATTAGGGAGAGGGAGAGAGAGAGAGATTGAGAGAGATGGAGAGAGAGAGCGAGCGAGAGAGAAAATGAGATAGAAATATAGGGAGAGAGTGTGGGTTGGTGAAAGAGAGTGCAAGAGCGAGAGAGCGAGAGAGCGAGAGAGAGAGAATGATAGAGAGAGTGAGAGTGAGAAAGACAAAGAGAGATAGAGAGAGAAATTGAGAGATAGAGAGTGAAAGTGAGTGAGAGTGTGAGAATGAGAGTGTGATAGGGATATAGAGGGAGGGAGGGAGACATAGAGAGAGGGTGAAGGAGAGTAAAAGATAGGGATAGGGAGAGATAGAAAGAGAGGGGGAGGGAAATGATAGAGTGAGCGATAGAGTGAGAGAGTGTAAGGGAGGAAGAGTAGACAAAGAGAGAGAGAGGGATATATAGATATATTGAGTGTGACCTAGAAAGAGTGAAGAGAGTGAGAGTGTGTAAGAGAAAGAAAAAGAGAGAATTGGAGTGAAAGTGCTAGAAAGAGATGGAGAGAGAAAGAGAGAGAACAAGAGAAGGAGTGAGTGAGAGGGAGTGATATATAGAGAGAGTGACAGACAGAGGAGAGGGAGAGAAAAGGGGAGAGGGAGAGTGAGAGAGATAGAAGAAAGAGTGTGTATGTGAGAGAGAGAGTGAGAGAATATGAGAGAGAGCAAGGCAGAGAGAGTGTGAGAGGGAGAGAGGGGGAGTGAGAGAGAGAGAGAGAATGAGTGAGAGTGAGAGAGAGAGAGAATGAGTGAGAGTGAGAGAGAGAGCGGGGGGAGAGAGTGTGAGAGAGAGAGTGAGAGCTAGAGAGAGTGAGAGAGAGTAAGAGAGAGAGAGAAAGATAGAAAGAGAGTGTGCTAGAGAGATAAAGAGAAAGAGAAAGATGGTTAGCAAGAAGAAAATGAAAGAGTAAGAGAGTGTGAGAGAGAGCGAGACAGAGAGTGACAAAGTGTGAGAGAATGGGAGAGAGAGAGTGAGTGAGAGAGAGTTAGAGAGGGAGAGATAAATAGAGAGTGAGAGAGTCAAAGAGAGAGTGTTAGAGAGGGAGAGTGAGAGATAGAGCGAGAGCTAGAGTGAGAGAGAGTTAGAAAGAGAAAGAGAAGGTGGGCGAGAGTAGAGAGAGAAAGAGAAAGAGAGTGAGGGAGAGAGAGCGAGATAGGGACAGACAGAAAGAAAGAGAGTGCGAGAGAGAGTGAGAGAGAGTGCGAGTGAAAAGGAGGGGAAAGAGAGAGAGAGATAGAGAGAGAGATAGAGAGGAGAAAGAGAAAGAGTAAGAGACAGTGAGAGAGAGACCAAGAGAGAAAGAGAGAGAGAGATAGAGATAGACAGGGAAAGTGATACAGAGAGGGAGAGCTAGAGAGAGGGATAGAGTGGGTAAGTGAGAGGGAGAGAATAATAGAGAGGGAGAGTGATAGAGAGTGCTAGAGAGAGAGTTGAGAGAGAAAGAGAAGGTGAGCAAGAGGAGAAAGAGAGAGTGTAAAAGACAATGAGAGAGAGAGCGAGAGAGAAAGTGAGAGAGAGAGAGAATGATAGACAGAGAGAGTGATAGAGACAAAGACAGCTAGAGAGGGAAAGAGAGAGAGTGTGTGAGAAAGAGAGTGAGAGAGAGAGTGTGTGTGTGTGTATGGAGAAGGAGAGGGATAAAAAGAGAGATAGAGTGAGAGAGAGTGTGAGAGAGAGACAGAGAGATAGAGAGCGAGACTGAGAGTGAGAGAGACATAGAGAGAAATAAAGAGAGAGAGAAAGAGCGAGAGGGAGAGAAGAGCAACTGCGAGGATGAGAGAGAGCGAGTCAGTGAGAGAATGGGAGAGATAGTGAGGGAGAGGGAGAGAGAGATAGAGAGAGAGTGAGAGAGAGTGAGAGAGAGCGAGAGAGAGAGCGAGAGACAGAGTGAGAGAGAGTGAGAGAGAGATAAAGAGCGAGAGAGAGAGAGACAGAGAGACAGAGAGCGAGACTGAGAGTGAGAGTGATAGAGAGGGAAAGAGAGCGAGAGGGAGAGAAGAGCAAGAGTGAGGAAGAGAGAGAGAGAGTCAGTGAGAGAATGGGAGAGGTATTGAGGGAGAGAGAGATAGAGAAAGAGCGAGAGAGAGAGAGAGAACGAGAGAGAGTGAGAGGGAGTGAGAGTGCATGAGAGAGAGAGAGAAGAAGAGAGAAAGATAGAGAGAGAGCGAGAGAGCAAGAGAGAAAATGAGATAGAAATACAGAGAGAGTGAGTTGGTGAGAGAGAGAGTGCGAGAACGAGAGGGAAAGAGAGAATGACAGAGAGAGTGAGAGTGAGAGAGGCTAAGAGAGATAGTGAGAGGGAAATTGAGAGAGATAAATAAGGAGAGAGATGTAAAGATAGATAGAGTGAGGGGGAGAGTGTGTGTGTGTGTGAGAGAGAGACACAGAGTGTGTGAGAGAGAGAGAGAGAGAGAGGAAGTGAGAGAGATAGCGATAGAGAGGGAGAGAGGGAGGGAGGGGAGAGAGGGGAAGAGGGAGAGGGAGAGAGATAGCGAGAGAAAGAGCAAGAGAGAGAGTGTGTGTGTATGTGTGTGAGGGAGAGAGAGAGAATGTGAGACAAAAGGAGATAGATAGAGAGGGAGAGAGATAGTGAGTGAGACTGTGAGAGAGAGAGGGATAGAGAGTGAGAGAGAGATAGAAAGAGAGAGAATGCTAGGGAGAGAGAGAAAGAGAGAGAAAGAGGGTGAGCAAGAGGAGAAAGAGAGAGAGTAAGAGAGTGTGAGAGAGAGCGAGACAGAGAGAGAGGGTGAGAGAGTGAGAGAGAGAGTTAGAGAGCGAGACGGAAATAGAGAGTTAGAGTGAGAGAGAGTTAGAAAGAGAAAGAGAAGGTGAGCGAAAGTAGAAAGAGAGAGAGAGAAAGGAAAAGAGTGTGAGAGAGAAAGCGAGAGAAAGAGAGTGAGATAGAGTGTGTGAGTGAAAAGGAGGGGAAAGAGAGAGAGTGAGAGAGAAAGAGAGTGAGAGAGAGTGAGAGAGAGAGAGGGGGGGAGAGAGAATGAGAGAGAGTGTGTGAGAGAATGGGAGAGAAAGAGTAAGAGGGAGAGAGATCAAAAAAATGAGAGAACAACAGAGAGCGAGAGTGGGTGAGAGTGTGAGAGAGAGAGAGAGATAGTGAGGGAGAGGGAGAGGGCGATAGAGAGGGAGATTGATAGAGAGAAAGCTATAGGGAGAGAGAATTAGACAGAGAAAGGGTGGGTGAGCGAGAGGAGAAAGAGAAAGAGTAAGAGAGAGAGACCAAGAGACAGTGAGAGAGAGACCAAAAGAGAAAGAGAGAGAGAGATAGAGAGGGAGAGTGATAGAGAGAGATGGAGAGGGTAAGTGAGAGGGAGATAATGATAAGGAGGGAGAGTGATAGAGAGAGAGATAGAGAGAGAGAAAGAATTAGATAGAGAAAAGAGGGTGAGCGAGAGGAGAAAGAGAGAGTGTAAGAGACAATGAGAGAGAGCGAGAGAGAGAGAGAATGACAGATAGGAGAGAGGGGAGAGAGAATGAGAGAGGGGAGAGAGAATGAGAGAGGGTGAGAGTGAGAGACTGAGAGAGAGCGAGAGAGAAGAGAGAGAGTGTGTGTGAGAGAGAGAGCGAGAATGAAGGTGGGAAAGAGTGAGAGAGAAGAGATAGAGAGATAGAGAGGGTGAGCGAGAGGGAGAGTGAGAGTGAGAGAGAGTGTGTGTGGGAGAGGGTGAGAGTGAGAGACACAGAGAGAGAGGGGGAGTGTGAGAGAGAGAGGGGGACAGAGAATGGGAGAGAGAGAGAATGAGAGAGAGAGAATGAGAGAGAGATAGAAAGACAGTAGCGGGGAGAGAAAGAGGGAGAGTGGGAGAGAGAGAAAGATAGGGAGAGTGAGTGAGCGAGAATGAAGGAGGCAGAGAGTGAGAGAGAGAGAGATAGAGAGATATAGAGATAAAGAGATGGTGTGCGAGAGGGGGGAAGAGAGAGAGAGAGATATATAGAGAGAGAGTGTGGGAGAGGGTGAGAGTGAGATAGAGAGAGAAAAAAAGAGATAGAAAGAAAGAGAGAACTAGAGAGAGAGAGAGCGGGTGAGTTAGAGGAGAAAGAGAGAGAAAGAGGGGGACAAAGAGAGAGCGAAGGAGAGAGAGGAGAAAGAGAGAGAGAGAGAGAAAGAGAGATAGAGAGAGATAGAGATAGAGAGTGAGAGAGAAAGAGACAGGGAGACAGAGAGCGAGAGGGACACAAAGACAGAGAGAGAGCGAGAGAGAGGAAGAGAGAGAG
>QANY01008653.1:25000-47371 GCA_003255025.1 Datisca glomerata
CAGAGAATGGGAGAGAGAATGAGAAAGAGATAGAAAGACAGTAACGGGGAGAGAAAGAGGGAGAGAGGGAGAGAGAGAAAGAGAGAGTGAGTGAGCCAGAATGAAGGAGGCAGAGAGTGAGAGAGTGAGAGATAGAGAGATATAGAGATAAAGGATGGTGAGCGAGAGGGGGAAAGAGAGAGAGGGAGAGTGAGAGAGAGAGAGATATAAATATAGAGAGAGTGGGAGAGGGTGAGAGTGAGAGAGAGAGAGAGAGAAAAAAAAAAGAGATAGAAAGAGAGAGAAAACTAGAGAGAGAGAGAAAGCGGGTGAGTTAGAGGAGAAAGAGAGAGAAAGAGGGGGATAAAGAGAGAGCGAGGGAGAGAGAGGATAAAGAGAGAGAGAGAGAGATAGAGAGAGAGATAGAGACAGAGAGTGAGAGAGAGACAGAGACAGAGAGACAGAGAGCGAGAGAGATAGAGAGACAGAGAGAGAGAGAGAGAGAAAGCGCGAGAGAGAGGGAGAGAGAGGGAGTGAGAGAAAGGAAGAGAGAGATAGAGTGAGTGAGAGAATGGGAGAGATAGTAAGGGACAGGGAGAGAAAGATAGAGAGAGAGAGATCGCGCGCGAGAAAGAGAGAGAGCGAGAAGAGTGAGAGGGAGAGAGAGTGAGAGGCAGAGATAGAGAATAAGAGAGAAAGATAGAGAGAGCCAGCGAGCGAGAGAGAAAATGAGATAGAAATACAGAGAGAGAGTGAGTTGGTGAAAGAGAGAATGTAAGAGCTTTAGAGAGGGGGAAAGAGAGAGAGAGTGAAAGTGAGACAGAGTGTGAGAGAGACAGAGAGACAGAGAGCGAGAGAGACAAAGAGAAAGAGAGAGAGAGAGGGAGAGAGAGGAAGAGAGAGAGAGTGTGAGTGAGAGAATGGGAGAGATATTAGGGAGAGGGAGAGAGAGAGATTGAGAGAGTTGGAGAGAGAGAGAGAGCGAGAGAGAAAATGAGAGAAAGTGTGTGTGTGTGTGTGAGAAAGAGCGAGAATGAAGGTGGGAGAGAGTGAGAGAGAAGAGATAGAGAGATAGAGAGATATAGAGATAAAGAGTGTGTGTGTGTGTGGGAGAGCGTGAGAGTGAGAGACGCAGAGAGAGAGGGGGGAGAGTGAGAGAGAGAGGGGGGGACAGAGAATGGGAGAGAGAGAATGAGAAAGAGATAGAAAGACAGTAACGGGGAGAGAAAGAGGGAGAGAGGGAAAGAGAGAAAGATAGAGAGAGTGAGTAAGCGAGAATGAAGGAGGCAGAGAGTGAGAGAGTGAGAGATAGAGAGATATAGAGATAAAGAGATGGTGAGCGAGAGGGGGAAAGAGAGAGAGGGAGAGTGAGATATATATATATATATAGAGTGGGAGAGGGTGAGAGTGAGAGAGAGAGAGAGAAAAAAGAGATAGAAAGAGAGAGAGAGCAGGTGAGTTAGAGGAGAAAGAGAGAGAAAGAGGGGGACAAAGAGAGAGCGAGGGAGAGAGAGGAGAAAGAGAGAGAGAGAGAGAGAGAGAGAGAGAGAGAGTGAGAGAGACAGAGAGACAGAGAGCGAGAGAGATAGAGAGACAGAGAGAGAAAGGGAGAGAGAGGGAGCGAGAGAGAGGAAGAGAGAGATAGAGTGAGTGAGAGAATGGGAGAGATAGTAAGGGACAGGGAGAGAGAGATAGAGGGAGAGAGAGAGCGCGAGAGAGAGCGAGAGATAGATAGCAAGATAGAGAGAGATGTAGAAAGATAGATATATAGATAGAGAGTGTGAGAGCGAGAGCATGATAGAGAGGGGGAGAGAGAGAGATTATGAGAGAGAGGTAGAGAGAGATAGCGAGAGAGTGAGAATGAGAGAGAGAGAGAGAGAGATAGAGAGCAATTTAGAGAGAGGGTGAGAATGAGAGAGTGAGAGAGAGAGATAGAGAGCAATTTAGAGAGAGGGTGAGAATGAGAGAGTGAGAGAGAGCGAGAGAGTGGGAGAGAGAGGACTAGATGTGAAGAGAGAGAGAGAGTAAGTGAGTGAGGGCGCGCACGCAAGAGAGAGAGAGTGAGAGAGAGAGAGGGAGAGAGATAATGAGAGAGTGAGATAGAGAGAGCGATTTAGAGAGAGTGTGTGTGTCAGAACGAGAGACAGAGAGTGAGTGAGAGGGAGAGAGATGACTAGAGGAGAAAGAGAGTTAGTGATATATATATATATATAGAGAGAGAGAGAGAGAGAGAAAGGGAGAGAGAATAAGAGAGAAAAATAGAGAGAGTGTGACCAAGAGAGAAAGGGAGATAGTGATACAAAGAGAGGGAGAGAGTGTGTGTATGTGTGTGTGTGTGTGTGTGTGAGGGTGAGAGAGAGAGTGAGAGAGAGACGAAGAGCAAGAGAGAGAGAGGGGGAGGGAGGGAGACAAGAGCGAGAGTGAGGGAGAGAGAAACGGAATTAAAGAGTGGGAAAGTGAGAGAAGGATAGAGATAGAGAGAGATAGAGAGAGAGTGAGAGAGAGAGAATGAGTGAGAGAGAGTGCGAGACACAGAGATAGCAGGAGAGAAGGAGCGAGAGAACAATAGCAAGAGAGTGAGAGAGAGTGCGAGACACAGAGAGAGCAAGAGAGAAGGAGCGAGAGAGCAATAGCTAGAGAGTGAGAGAGAGCATGGGAGAGAGAGAGAGCGGGAGAAGAGTGAGAGATAGAGACTGAGAGGGGTAGAGAGAGGGAGAGACAAAGAGAGGGAGAAAGAGAGAGAGAGAGAGAGAGAGAGAGAATTAGAATGAGAGAGCGAGAGAGTGGGAAAGAGAGAGCACGAGAGGAGAATAGAGAGAGAAAAAGAGAGAAAGATAGAGAGAGAGGGAGAGAATGTGAGATAGAGGTACATAGAGAGAGAGTGAAAATGAAGGAGAGAGAGATAGAGAGCGAGAGAGTGAGTGAGAATGAGAGACAGAGAGCGAGAGATTGTGTGTGAGAATGAAAGACAGAGAGCGAGAGAGTGAGTGAGAGGGAGAGAGAGGATAAGAGGAGAAAGAGTGTTAGTGATATATATATATATATATATATATATCTATATAGAGAGAGGGAGAGAGAGAATGGGAAGATAATAAGAGAGAAAGATAGAGAGAGAGAGACCGAGCGAGAAAGAGAGATAGTCATACAGAGAGAGGGAGAGAGAGAGATAGAGTGNGTGTGTGTGTGTGTGAGAGAGAGAGGGGGTGAGAGAGAGAGTGAGAGAGAGACGGAGAGTAAGAGAAAGAGGGAGAGAGAGAGTGAGAGGGGAGGGAGGGAGAGAAGAGCGAATGTGAGGGAACGAGAGACGGGATTAAAGAGTTGGAAAGGGAGAGAGGGAGAGGGAGAGAGGGATAGAGATAGAGAGAGATAGAGAGAGTGAGAAAGGGAGAGAGAGAGTGAGAGAGTGAGTGATAGAGAAAGTGAGACTGAGAGAGAGCGAGAGAGAGGGAGTGAGAGAGATAGCAAGAGAGTGAGAGAGAGTGGGAGAGAGAGCGGGAGAAGAGAGAGAGTAAGAGTGAGCTCGCGCGTAAGAGAGAGAGGGAGAGACAAAGAGGGGGAGAAAGAGAGAGAATGAGAGAGAGAAAGAGGGTGAGCGATTTAGAGAGAGAGAATGAGAATGAGAAAGAGAGAGCGAGAATGTGGGAGAGAGAGTGGCTGAGAGGAGAATAGAGAGATTGTGTGTGAGAGATAGAGAGAAAATAAAAGAGAAAGATAAAGAGAGATAGGGATAGAGAATGAGAGATAGAGGTACATAGAGAGAGTGTGAGAATGAGAGAGAGAAAGATAGCGAGAGAGATAGCGAGCTAGAGATAGAGTGAGAGAGCCAGAGATAGGGAGTGAGAGAGTGAGAGAGAAATAGAGAGAGAGAACGAACGAGCGAGGGAGAGAGAGAGAGTGACAGCGAGAGAGATAGAGCGAGAGAGAGAGAGAGCGAGAGTTAGAGAGTGAGTGAGAGTGTGTGTGACAATGAGAGAGGGGGAGAGAGAGAGACAGAGTGAGAGAGTGAGAGAGAGGGTGAGAGAGAGAATGAGAGAGATTGAGAGAGAGAGAGCGATTTAGAGTGAGTGTGTGTGTGTGTGTGAGAATGAGAGAGAGAGAGAGAGCGAGGGAGTGGGAGAGAGTGAGAGGATGAGAGAGAGTGTGTGTGAGAGAGAGAGAGAGAAGGAGAGGGAGGGAGAGAGGGGGAGAGAGAATAAGAGAGAAAGATATAGAGAGTGAGAGAAAAATAAAGATAGTGATAGAGAGAGTGTGTGTGTGTGAGAGAAAGAGACCTAGAGACAGGAAACGAAAGAGTGAGAGAGAGAGTGAGAGAATAAAAGAGAAAGATAGAGAGAGAGTGAGCAAGAGAGAAAGAGAGATAGAGGTACATAGAGAGAGAGAGAGAGAGCGAGTGAGTGAGTGAGGGAAAAAGAGAGAGAGTGGAAGAGAGTGAGAGAGAGAGTGTGTGTGTGTGTGTGTGAGAGAGCATGAGAGGGAGAGATATCGAGGGAGAGAGAAGGAGAGAGAGAGCAAGAGAGAGGGAGAGAGAGGGAGAGAGAGATGGAGAGAGAGATAGGTAGAAAGAGAAAGAAAGGGAGAAAGAGAGAGATGGAAAGGGAGAGAGTGAGATAGAAGGAGAGAGTGGGAGAGAAGAGCAAGAGTGAAAGAGAGAGACAGGAATGTACAGAGTGGAGGAGAGAGAGAGAGAGAATAAAAGAGAAAGATAGAGAGAAAGCAAGAGAGGAAGAAAGATAGAGATACAAAGAGAGAGATAGAGAGATAGGGAGCGAGAGAGTGAGAGAGAAATAGAGAGTGAGAGAGTGAGAGAGAGAGTGAGTGAGAGTGAGCACGCACGAGATAGAGAGAGAAAGATAGAGAGAGTGAGATAGAAGGAGAGAGAGTGGGAGAGAAGTGCAAGAGTGAAGGAGAGAGACAGGGATGTACAGAGTGGGGGGAGAGAGAGAGAATAAAAGAGAAAGATAGAGAGAGAGCGAGAGAGGAAGAGAGATAGAGATACAAAGAGAGAGATAGAGAGATAGGGAGCGAGAGAGTGAGAGAGAAATAGAGAGTGAGAGAGTGAGAGAGAGAGAGTGAGTGAGTGAGAGTGAGCGCGCGCGAGATAGAGAGAAAGATAGAGAGAGATAGAGAGAGGGAGAGAGAGTGAGAGTGGGGGAGAGAGGGAGTGGACAAGAGGAGAAGAGAGAGAGATAGAGGGTGAGATATATATATACAGAGAGAGAGTGAGAGAGAGAGAGAGAGAGAGATAGAGAGAGAGAGAGAGAGAGAATAAGAGAGAAAGATAGAGAGAGAGACCGAGAGAGAAAGAAAGATAGTGATACAGAGAGAGTGTGTGAGAGTGAGAGAGAGAGAGAGACGGAGAGTGAAACAAAGAGAGAAAAGTAATCTACAGGGTTTTTCGACTCATGTAAAACATTTTTAATTGGGTTTTTGGACCATTGTTGATTATATTCAAGAAGTGTTCTTGATACCTGTGAATTAGTTAAAGTTTTTAATAGTTTTAATGGCATTTTATAAATGCTATTTTTAATAGTTAATTTACATGCAAATAGTTTACATACATATATAACACATTAAAAATTATATAGGATAAAGAAGCAACATGGGCTAGTGAAAGATATATAGTACGAGACATTCCATGCACACTTAAAAATTCTAAATGTGGAAGAAAATGAAAGCAGGGTAGACGGAAAAAGAACATACAAATAGCTCTTAAATCATGAATTTGGTAACGTTTGATATTAATATTCAAGTAAGATATTTCCTTCATTGAGGATAATGTTTTACCAAGCCAAAAATAACAATAGTACAGACCATTTGGAACTATAGCTGGCAAGCTAGCAAACTAATCTTGTATAATGAAAACTAAACTTGTAATGAAATTAGTAAATGCCACTCACAATATTTAAAGAATGCATATAGTAGACAGTGATAAATACAAAACTTTTCCATAAAAATGAATGGTGTGCTATGCATAGATTCTAGAGTAGAATTATTTGGAAACAAGACCCAAAGAATCAATAATCTCCTCATAGTTTCAAAATTGGTTTTTTTAAGTGCTATGGTTCAAAATATGACAAATGCCCATTCATAAATTCCTGCAATCCACACAATCTACCTGAGAGAGCAAGTATAATACAAAACTGTCTAGGACAAACCATGTATGCTTGTCAAGCTTTCTTACTAAATAAAAATAAAAAATTCAACATTAGAATGTAAGCCTCACTTGATTCATTGAGA
This sequence comes from Datisca glomerata, assembly GCA_003255025.1. Classification (NCBI taxonomy): domain Eukaryota; kingdom Viridiplantae; phylum Streptophyta; class Magnoliopsida; order Cucurbitales; family Datiscaceae; genus Datisca; species Datisca glomerata. The sequence continues at coordinate 31,217 of QANY01008653.1, forward strand.
CTTTCATCATAAAATGAAAAAACAAATCATTTTCCAATATCACAGTCCATCATCAAATAAGCTCAAGTCAAAAACCATATTGGTTATCCAGCACAAGCAAAGGCAATTCCACCACATGTGGCAGACACAACAACGACAACCAAATCTGAAAACATTATGAAGCTGATGGCCGCTTCAGCTTGATAACCCATCATAAATTAATACAAAGAAGTTGGTTCATAAAGAATCTTATTGTTTTGAGTTTTTTTATAGGAGGAGACTATGAACCCTGTAAAATGTCATATTTGTTGTAGTGAGGGAGAGAAAGAGAGGGTGAGCGAGAGGAGAAAGAGAGAGAGAGAGAGAGAGAGAGAGCAACAAAGCGAGATAGAGAGAGATTGAGAGAGAGGGAGAGAGCAAGAGAGAGAATGAGAGAGAATGAGAGAGAGAGAGAGCGGGAGAGAGGACGAGAGAGAGAATGAGAGAGAATGAGAGAGAGAGAGAGCGGGAGAGAGGACGAGAGAGAGAATGAGAGAGATAAATTGAGAGGGAAAGTGAGCGAGAAAGTGTGAGAGAGGGAAAGCAAGATAGAGAGAGATAAGAGAGAGGAAGTGTGAGAGAGAGGGAGAGGAACAGAAGACAAGAGAGAGAGAGGGAGAATGAAAGAGGGAGAGAGATTAGTAAGTGAGAGAGAGGGGGAGAGAGAGATAGTGAGAGAGAGAGAGAGAGATAGTGTGTTTGAGAGCGAGAGTGAGAATGAGAGAGAGAGAGAGAGACGAAGAGAGAGGGAGAGAGGAAGATAGGATAAGAGAGAGAAAGAGAGATAAAGAGTGAGGGAGAGAGAGCATGAGAGAGAACGAGAGTGTGAGAGAGAGTGTGAGAGAGAGATAGAGAGTGAGATAAAGAAAGGGAGGGGGAGAGAGGGATAGTAAGAGAGAAAAAGAACCAGAGAGAGCAAGAGTGAGAACGTGAGAGAAAGAGAGGGAGAGAAATAGGGAGAGAGAAGGGAAGAGTGGACAATAGAAAGAGAGAGAAAGAAAGAGAGGGAAGAGAGAGGGAGAGAAAGAGAGAGATAGAAAGAGAGAGAGGACAAGAGAGAGAGTGGAAGAGAAAGAGAGCCAGAGAGTGACTGAAAGAGAGAAAGAGAGCCAGAGAGAGATCAAGAGTGAGAACGAGAGAGAATGAGAGGGAGAGAGAGAGAAGAAGGGTGGACAATAGAGAGAGAGAAAGAAAGAGAGAGGGACAGAAAGAGATAGAGAGTGGGATAGAGAGTGTGTGTGAGAGTGACAAAAAGATAGGGCGAGTGAGAGGGAGAGTGAGAGCGGGAGGGAGATAGGGAGCGAGAGACGGGGGAGAGAAAGAGAGAGAGGAAGATAGGATAAGAGAGAGAGGGTGGGGAGTGAGAGAAAGAAAGAGAGATAGAGAGATAAATTGAGAGCGTGAGTGATAGTGGGGAGTAAGAGAAAGAGAGAGAGAGAGAGAGAGAGACATAAATTGATAGCGTGAGAGAGAAAGAGAGAGAGATAGGGAGTGAGATAGAGAGAGAATGAGAGAGTGAGAGTGAGAGAGAGAATGAGAGTGAAAGAGAGAGAGAGTGTGTGAGAGAGAGTGAGAGAGAGGGGGGGAGAGAATGAGAGAAAGAGGGGGAGAAAAGACAAGAGAGAGAGATGGAGAGAAAGAGGGGGAGAAAAGACAAGAGAGAGAGATGGAGAGAAAGAGGGAGAATGAGTAATTGGGAGAGAGAGAGTGAGTGAGAGAGAGAGAATGAGAAAGAGAGAGAGAGATAAATTCATAGATAGAGTGAGAGAGAGCGAGAGCAAAATACAGAGAGAGAGAGAGAGAGAGAGAGAGAGAGAGAGTGTGTGTGTGTGTGTGTGTGTGTGTGTGTGTGTGTGTGTGTGTGTGTGTGTGTGTGTGTGTGTGTGTGTGTGTGTGTGTGTGTGTGTGTGTGTGTGTGTGTGTGTGTGTGTGTGTGTGTGTGTGTGTGTGTGTGTGTGTGTGTGTGTGTGTGTGTGTGTGTGTGTGTGTGTGTGTGTGTGTGTGTGTGTGTGTGTGTGTGTGTGTGTGTGTGTGTGTGTGTGTGTGTGTGTGTGTGTGTGTGTGTGTGTGTGTGTGTGTGTGTGTGTGTGTGTGTGTGTGTGTGTGTGAGGGAGAGAGGACAAGAGGGAGGGAGAGAGACAGAGAGAGAGAGAGAGGATGATAGAGAGAGACAGAGAGAGAGAGAGAGGATGATAGAGAGAGAAAGAGGGAGGGGGGAGAGAGTGAGAGAGATATATAGAGAGAGAAAGAGAGGGAGAGAGTGTGAGATAGAGAGAGAGAGAGGGAGTGGGAGAGAGGTTGAGAGAGAGAGAGGCAAGAGAGAGAGAGAGAAAACGAGAGAGAGGAGAGGGAGAGAGATTGAGAGAGAATGTGAGAGTGAGAGTGACAGAGATGGAGAGTGAGTGAGAGAGAGAAAAAGAGAGAGAGTGTGAGAGTGTGAATGTGAGTGATAGAGAGAGAATGAGATAGAGAGTGTGTGACAGAGAGTGACTGAGAGAGGGAGAGAGAGAGAGAACGAGATTGTGTGAGAGGGGGAGAGAGAAAGGGGAGAGAGTGACAGAGAGGTAGAGTGATAGAGAGGTAGAGTGACAGAGAGAGCTAGAGAGAGAGAGATAGGCACTACAAGAAATATGACATTCTACAAAAGGTATAAATCCCTGTGAAAAGTAATTCACAGGGTTATTGCGACGGCTGTGACAACCACTCATATTAAAAGTCTACTTTTTTGGCGAGGTGCACTTCCTCATGTGAAAAGTAATCTACAGGGTTTTTCAACTCATGTAGAACATTTTTTAATAGGGTTTTTGGACCATTGTTGATTATATTCAAGAAGTGTTCTTGATACCTGTGAACTAATTAAACTTTTTAATAGTTTTAATTTCATTTTATAAATGTTATAATAGTTAATTTACATGCAAATAGTTTACATACATATATAACACATTAGAAATTATATAGGATAAAGAAGCAACATGGGCTAGTGAAAGATATATAGTACGAGACATTCCATGCACACTTAAAAATTCTAAATGTGGAAGAAAATGAAAGCAGGGTAGACGGAAAAAGAACATACAAATAGCTCTTAAATCATCAATTTTGTTATGTTTGATATTAATATTCAAGTAAGATATTTCCTTCATTGAGGATAATGTTTTACCCAGCCAAAAATAATAATAGGACAGACCATTTGGAACTATAGTTGGCAAGCTAGTAAACTCATCTTGTATAATGAAAACTAAACTTGTAATGAAATTAGTACATGCCACTCACAATATTCAGAGAATGCATGTAGTAGACAGTGATAAATACAATACTTTTTCCATAAAAATGAATGGTGTGCCATAAAGATAGATAGAGAGAAGGGGGAGAGTGTGTGTGTGTGTGTGTGTGTGTCTGTGTGAGAGGGAGAGAGGGGGAGAGAGATAGCGACAGAGAGGGAGAGAGGGAGGGAGAGAAGGGGAGCGATAGCGAGACAGAGAGAGCAAGAGAGAGAGAGTGAGAGAGAGTGAGAGAGAGAGAGATATAGAGGGGGAGAGAGAATACGAGAGAAAATGAGATAGATAGAGATAGAGAGAGAGATAGAGAGAGTGAGATAGAGAGAGAGAGAAAGAGAGATAGAGAGAGTGAGTGAGAGCAAGTACGAGAGAGAGAGGGAGGAAGAGGGCTGAAGAGAGACAGAGGGAGGGTTACAGGGAGAGAGACAGAGAGAGAATAAGAGAGAAAGATAGATAGAGAGCAAGAGATAGATAGCAAGATAGAGAGAGTTATAGAAAGATAGATATATAGAGAGTGAGTGAGAGAGTGAGAGCGTGAAAGAGACAGAGAAAGGGAGGGAGAGAGAGTGAAAGAGAATGACAAAGAGAGTAAGAGTTAAAGGGAGAAAGAGAGAGAAAGAGAGAGACAGAGATTCAGAGAGAGATATAGAGAAAGATACAGAGATACAGAGAGGGAGATTGAGAGAGAGAAATACAAGGAGAGATAGAGACAGATAGATAGAGAGAGAGTAAGAGAGTGAGAGAGAAGGAGAGAAGAGTGAGAGCAAGGGAGAGAGAGATGGGCTGAAAGAGTGGGAAAGGGAGAGAGGGAGAAAGGGAGAAAGGGATAGAGATAGAGAGAGATAGAGAGAGAGTGAGAGAGCGAATGAGAGAGAGAATAAGTGAGAGAGGGAGTGTGTGACAATGAGAGAGAGAGGGGAGAGAGAGCGATAGCAGGAGAGAGAGGGAGAGGGAAAGGGAGAGATAGAGAGAGGGAGTGCTTGAGTGAAAGAGGGAGAGAGAGGGAAAGATAGAGATAGAGAAGCGATAGAGAAGGCGATAGAGAGCTATTTAGAGAGAGAGGGTGAGAATGAGAGAGAAAGTGAGAGAGTGGGAGGGAGATAGTGAGGAAGAGTGGGAGGGAGATAGAGAGAGGGTGAGAGAGAGATAGTGACAAAAAGTGAGTGAGAGAGTGTGTGTGAGAGAGAGAGCGTGATAGAGAGGGGAGAGAGCGAGAGAGAGATAACGAGAGAGAGAGAGAGGTAGAGAGATAGCGAGAGAGTGAGAATGAGAGAGAGAGCAATTTAGAGAGAGGGTGAGAATGAGAGAGTGAGAGAGAGCGAGGGAGTGGGAAAGAGAGAGGACTAGTGGTGAAGAGAGAGAGAGAGAGAGAGAAAATAAGAGATAAAGATAGAGAGAAAGAGAGAGAGAGAATAAGAGAGAAAGATAGAGAGAGAAAGAATAAGAGGGAAAGATAGAGAGAGTGAGTGAGTGAGTGAGTGAGTGAGTGAGGGCGCGCACTCGAGAGAGAGAGAGTGAGAGAGGGAGAGGGAGAGAGAGAATGAGAGAGTGAGATAGAGAGTGATTTTGAGAGAGAATGTGTGTGTGAGAACGAGAGATAGAGAGTGAGAGAGTGAGTGGCAGGGAGAGAGATGACGAGAGGAGAAAGAGAGTTAGTGATATATATATATATATATAGAGAGAGAGAGAGAGAGAGAGAGAGAATGGGAGAGAGAATAAGAGAGAAAAATAGAGAGAGAGTGACCGAGCGAGAAAGAGAGATAGTGATACAAAGAGAGGGAGAGAGAGTGTATGTGTGTGTGAGTGTGAGTGAGGGTGAGAGAGAGAGTGAGAGAGAGACAAAGAACAAGAGAGAGAGGGAGGGAGGGAGAGAAGAGCGAGAGTGAGGGAGAGAGAAACGGGATTAAAAAATGGGAAAGGGAGAGAAGGATAGAGATATAGAGAGATAGAGAGATAGAGAGAGTGAGAGAGTGAGTGAGACAGAGTGTGAGACAGAGAGAGTGTGGGAGAGAAGGAGCGAGAGAGCGATAGTGACAGAGTGAGAGAGAGCGTAAGAGAGAGACAGAGCGGGAGAAGAGAGAGATAGAGAGTAAGAGGGGGACAGAGAGAGAGTAAGAGTGAGCTCGCGTGAAAGAGAGGGAGAAGGAGAGAGTGTGAGAGAGAGAGAGAGAGAAAGAGAGAGCGTGATTTAGAGAGAGAGAATTAGAATGTGATAGAGCAAGAGAGTGGGAAAGAGAGAGGACGAGAGGAGAATAGAGAGAGATGGAGAGAGAAAAAGAGAGAAAGATAGAGAGAGAGGGAGAGATGGAAAGATAGAGGTACATAGGGAGAGAGATAGCGAGCTAGAGATAGAGTGAGAGAGCAAGAGATAGGAAGTGAGAGAGAGAGAGAGAGACAGAGTGAACAAGCGAGGGAGAGAAAGGGTGAGAGGGAGAGATAGAGCGAGAGAGAGACAGAGAGAGAGCGAGAGAGAGAGACAGAGAGAGTAAGAGTGTGTGTGTGACAATGATAGAGGAAGGGAGAGAGTGTGTGTGTGAGAGAGGGTGAGAGAGAGAATGAGAGAGATTGAGAGAGTGATTTAGAGTGAGTGTGTGTGTGAGAATGAGAGAGAGAGAGAGAGAGGAAAGCAGGGGAGTGGGAGAGAGTAAGAGGACGGAAGAGAGAGAGCATGAGATATATATATATAGAGAGAGAGAGAGTGGGAGAGTGAGTGAGTGAGGGCGCGCACGCGAGAGAGAGAGTGTGTGAGAGAGGGAGAGAGAGAGAGAGAATGAGAGAGTAAGATAGAGAGTGATTTAGAGAGAGAATGTGTGTGTGAGAACGAGAGACAGAGAGTGAGAGAGTGAGTGAGAGGGAGAGAGAAGATGAGAGGACAAAGAGAGTTTGTGATATATAGAGAGAGAAAGGGGGAGAGAATAAGAGAGAATAATTGAGAGAGAGTGACCGAGCGAGAAAGAGAGATAGTGATACAAAGAGAGGGAGAGAGAGTGTGTATCTGTGTGTGAGTTTGAGTGAGGGTGAGAGAGAGTGAGAGAGAGACAGAGAGTAAGCGAGAGAGAGTGAGGGAGGGAGAGAAGAGTGAGAGTCAGGGAGAGAGAAACTGGATTAAAGAGTGGGAAAGGGAGAGAAGGATAAAGATAGAGAGAGAGTGAGAGAGTGAGTGAGAGAGAGTGTGAGACAGAGAGAGAGAGCGGGAGAGGAGCGAGACAGCGATAGCGAGAGAGTGAGAGAGTGTAGGAGAGAGACAGTGGGAGAAGAGAGAGATGTAGAGACTGAGAGGGGGAGAGAGAGAGAGTAAGAGTGAGCTCACGTAAGAGAGAGAGAGGGAGAGACAAAGAGAGGGAGAAAGAGAGAGAGAGAGAGAGAAAACGAGTGAGAGAGCGATTTAGAGGGAGAATTAGAATGAGAGAGAGCGAGAGAGAGCGAGAAAGGGGGAAAGAGAGAGGACGGGAGGAGAATAGAGGCAGAGATAGAGAGAGAAAAAGGGAGAAAGATAGAGAAAGGGAAAGAAGGAGAGATAGAGGTACATAGAGAGAGTGTGAGAATGAAGGAGAGAGAGCGAGAGAGGTAGCGAGCTAGAGATAGAGGGAGAGAGCAAGAGATAGGAAGTGAGAAAGTGAGAGAGAAATAGGGATAGATAGAGAGTGAGAGATAAATAGCAAGATAGAGAGAGAGAGATAGAAAGATAGATATATAGAGAGTGAGTGAGAGAGCGAGAGCGTGAAAGAGACAGAGAAAGGGAGGGAGAGAGAGAAAGAGAATGACAAAGAGAATAAGAGTTAAAGGGAGAAAGAGAGAGATAGAGAGAGAGAGAGAGACATAGATCGAGAGAGAGATATAGAGAAAGATAGAGAGATATAGAGAGGGAGATTGAGAGAGAGAAATACAAGGAGAGATAGAGATAGATAGACAGAGAGAGAGTGAGAGAGAGGGAGAGAAGAGTGAGAGCAAGGGAGAGAGAGACGGGCTGAAAGAGTGGGAAATGGAGAGAGGGAGAGGGAGAAAGGGATAGAGATAGAGAGAGATAGAAAGAGTGAGAGAGCGAAAGAGAGAGAGAGAATAAGTGAGAGAGGGAGTGTGTGACAACGAGAGAGAGAGAGGAGAGGGCGATAGCAGGAGAGAGAGAAGGAGAGGGAAAGGGAGAGATAGCAGGAGAGAGAGGGAGAGGGAAAGGGAGAGATAGAGAGAGGGAGTGAGCGTGAGTGATAGAGGGAGTCATAGAGATAGAGAAGCGATAGAGCGTGATTTAGAGAGAGAGGGTGAGAATGAGAGAGAGAAAGTGAGAGAGTGGGAGGAGATAGTGAGGAAAAGTGGGGGAGAGAGAAAGAGAGAGGGTGAGAGAGAGATAGTGACACAAAGTGAGTGAGAGAGAGTGTGTGAGAGAGAGAGAGCGTGATAGCGGGGGTAGAGAGCGAGAGAGAGATAACAAGAGGGAGAGGTAGAGAGATAGCGAGAGAGTGAGAATGAGAGAGAGAGAGAGCAATTTAGAGAGAGGGTGAGAATGAGAGAGTGAGAGAGAGCGAGAGAGTGGGAGAGAGAGAGGACTAGACGTGAAGAGAGAGAGAGAGTAAGAGATACAGATAGAGAGAGAATAAGAGAGAAAATAAGAGATAAAGATAGAGAGAGAGAGAGAGAAAATAAGAGATAAAGATAGAGAGAGAATAAGAGAGAAAGATAGAGAGAGAGAGAATAAGAGGGAAAGATAGAGAGAATGAGTGACTGAGTGAGTGAGGGCGCGCACACGAGAGAGAGTGTGTGAGAGAGGGAGAGGGAGAGAGAGAATGAGAGAGTGAGATAGAGAGCAATTTTGAGAAAGAATGTGTGTGTGAGAACGAGAGATAGAGAGTGAGAGAGTGAGTAAGAGGGAGAGAGATGACGAGAGGAGAAAGGGAGTTAGTGATATATATATAGAGAGAGAGGGAAATAGAGATAGAGAGAGGGAGAGAGAGATAGAGAGAGAGAGAGAAAATGAGAGAGATTGAAATAGAGAGCGATATAGAGTGAGTGTGTGTGTGTGTGTGTGTGAGAATGAGAGATAGAGAGCGAGGGAGTGGGAGAGAGTGAGACGACAAGAGAGAGAGAGCGCGTTAGATATATATATAATATATATATATATATATTTAGAGAGAGGGGCTGGAGAGAGAATAAGAGAGAAATATAGAGAGAGAGAGAGAAAAAGAGAGATAGTGATACAGAGAGAGAGTGAGTGAAACAGAGCTAGAGACAGAGAGCGAGAGAGAGTTACAGAGAGCAAGACAAAGAGTGAGAGAGATAAAGAGAGAAAGAGAGAGAGAGTGTGTGTGTGAGAGAGAGAGATAGGGAGAGAAGAGCAAGAGCGAGGAGGAGAGAGAGTGTGAGTGGGAGAATATGAGAGATAGTAAGGAAGAGGGGGAGAGAGATAGAGAGATCGAGAAAGAGAGAGAGAGAGGGGAGAGAGAGAGAATAAGAGGGAGTGAGTGGGAGAGAGAGAGAGTGCGTGAGAGAGAGAGAGGAAGAAGGAGAGAATAAGAGAGAAGGATAGAGAGAGAGCGAAAGAGAAAATGAGATAGAAATACAGAGAGAGTGATTTTGTGTGAGAGAGAGTACAAGAGCGAGAGAAAGAGAAAGAGAGTGACAGAGAGTGAGAGTGAGAGAGATAAAGAGAGATAGAGAGAGGGAAATTTAGAGAGATAGATAAGGAGTGTGAAATAAAGATAAATAGAGAGGGGGGAGTGAGAGAGCGAGAGAGAGAGATCGAGAGAGAGACAGAGAGAGAGCTAGAGAGATAGAGAGAGTGTGTGAGAGTGTGTGTGTGTGTGTGACAATGATAGAGAGCGTGAGAGAGGGTGAGAGAGAGAATGAGAGGGTGAGAGAGAGAATGAGAGAGATTGAGAGAGAGTGATTTAGAGTGAGTCTCTGTGTGTGTGAGAATGAGAGAGAGAGAGGAAAGCAAGGGAGTGGGAGAGAGTGAGAGGATGAGAGAGAGAGCATGATATATATATATATATATATATATATATATATATAGAGAGAGAGAGAGAGAGAGAGAGAGAGAGAGGAGAGGGAGGAGAGAGAATGAGAGAGAGAGCGAGAGAAAAAGAGATAGTGATACAGAGAGAGTGTGAGAAAGAGAGCTAGAGACAGGGAGGAGAGAGAATGAGAGAGAGAGTGAGAGAAAAAGAGAGTGATACAGAGAGAGAGTGTGAGAAAGAGAGCTAGAGACAGGGAGCGAAAGAGTGAGAGAGCGAGAATATGAGAGAAAGATAGAGAGAGAGACATCAAGAGAGAAAGAGAGATAGAGGTACATAGAGAGAGTGAGAGAGAGAGAGAGCCAGAGATAGAGTGAGAGAGCAAGAGACAGGGAGCGAGAGAGAGAGGGAAATAGAGAGAGAGAGGGAGAGAATGAATGAGAGATGGAGAGAGAGGGAGAGAGAGAGATAGCGATAGTGAGAGATAGAGAGAGAGAGAGATAGAGAGAGAGGGAGAGAGAGAGAGAAAATGAGAGAGATTGAAATAGAGAGCGATATAGAGTGAGTGTGTGTGTGTGTGTGTGTGTGTGTGTGTGTGTGAGAATGAGAGATAGAGAGCGAGGGAGTGGGAGAGAGTGAGAGTTCAAGAGAGAGAGAGCGTTAGATATATATAATATATATATATATATTTAGAGAGAGGGGGTGGAGTGAGAATAAGAGAGAAAGATAGAGAGAGAGAGAGAGAAAAAGAGATAGTGATACAGAGAGAGAGTGAGAGAAACAGAGCTAGAGACTGAGAGCGAGACAGAGCGGGAGAGAGAGAGTGACAGAGAGACAGAGAGCAAGACAATGAGTGAGAGAGAAAAAGTGAGAAAGTGAGAGAAAGAGAGAGAGAGAGTGAGAGAGTGTGTGTGTGTGTGTGTGTGTGTGTGTGTGTGAGAGAGAGAGAGAGAGAGGGAGAGAAGAGCAAGAACAAGGAGGAGAGAGAGTGAGTGAGAGAATGGGAGAGATAGTAAGTGAGAGGGAGAGAGATAGAGAGAGATCGAGAGAGGGAGAGAGGGAGAGAGAGCAAGGGAGAGAGAGCAAGGGAGAGAGAGAGAACAAGAGGGAGTGAGTGGGAGAGAGATTAAAAGAGAAGGATAGATAGAGAGTGAAAGAGAAAATGAGATAGAAATACAGAGAGAGTGAGTTGGTGAGAGAGAGAGTTCAAGAGCGATAGAAAGAGAGAGTGAGAGTGAGAGAGATAAAGAGAGATAGAGAGAGGGAAATTAAGAGAGATAGATAAGGAGTGTGAAATAAAGATAAATAGAGAGAGGGGGAGAGAGAGAGGGGGGAGAGGGAGGGAGAGGGAGAGAGTGGGAGTGGGAGGGGACTAGAGGTCAAGAGAGAGAGAGAATAAGTGATAAAGATAGAGAGAGAATAAGAGAGAAAGATAGAAAGAGAGAGAAAGATAGGGAGTGAGTGAGTGAGCGCGCGCACGCGCGAGAGAGAGAGATTGAGTGAGAGAGGGAGAGAGAGAATGAGAGAGTGACCGAGCGAGAAAGAGAGATAGTGATACAAAGATAGGGAGAGTGAGTATGTATGTGTGTGTGTGTGTGTGTGTGTGTGTGTCTGAGAGAGAGTGTGAGAGAGGGTGAGAGAGAGAGAGTTATAGAGAGACGGAGAGCAAGAGAGAGAGAGATGGGGGAGGGAGAAAAGTACAAGAGTGAGGGGGAGAGAGACGGGATTAAAGAGTGGGAAAGGGAGAGAGGGATAGAGATAGAGAGAGATAGAGAGATAGTGAGAGAGATAGTGAGAGAGTGAGTGAGAGAGAGTGTGAGCGAGAGAGAAGGAGCGAGAGAGCGATAACGAGAGAGTGGACGAGAGTGGGAGAGAGAGATAAATAGAGACTGAGAGGGAGGGAGAGAGAGTGTGTGTGTGAGAGTGAGCTCACGCACGAGAGAGAGAGAGGGGGAGAGACAGAGAGGGGGAGAGAGAGAGAGAGAAAGAGAGAGAAAGATAGAGAGAGAGGAGGGGAGAGAAGGAGAGATAGAGGTACATAAAGAGAGTGTGTGAGAATGAAGGAGAGAGATATAGCGACCTAGAGATAGAGTGAGAGAGCAAGATATAGGGAGTGAGATAGTGAGACAGAAATAGAGAGAGAGAGAGAAGGAACAAGCGAGGGAGAGAGAGGGAGAGAGAGGGAGAGGGAGAGAGAGATAGATAGAGAGAGAAGTTGTGTGTGAGCGTTCATGCAAGAGGGAGAGAGATAGAGAGGGCGATAGAGAGCGATTTAGAGAGAGTGGGTGAGAATGAGAGAGAGAAAGCGAGAGAGTGGGAGGGAGATAGTGAGGAAGAGAGAGAGGGTGAGAGAGAGAGTGACAGGGAGTGAGTGCGAGAGAGAGTGAGTGAGAGAGAGAGCGTGATAGAGAGGGAGAGAGAGAGATAATGAGAGAGGGGGAGAGAGAGAGATAATGAGAGAGGGAGAGATAACGAGAGAGAGAGAGAGAGGTAGAGAGAGATAGCGAGAGAGTGGAAGAGAGAGAGAATGAGAGAGTGAGAATGAGAGAGAGAGATAGAGATCGATTTAGAGAGAGGGTGAGAATAAGAGAGTAAGAGAGAGCGAGAGAGTGGGAGAGAGAGAGGACTAGAGGTGAAGAGAGAGAGAGTAAATGATAAAGATAGAGAGAGAAAAATAGAGAGAGAGAAAAAATAAGAGAGATAGATAGAGAGTGAGTGTGTGAGTGAGCGCGCGAACGCGCGAGAGAGAGAGAGAGTGAGAGAGGGAGAGGGAGAGAGAGAATGAGAGAGTGACCGAGCGAGAAAGAGAGATAGTGATACGAAGAGAGGGAGAGAGAGAGAGAGAGAGAGAGAGAGAGAGAGAGTGTGTGTGTGTGTGTGTGTGTGTGTGTGTGTGTGTGTGTGTGTGTGTGTGTGTGTGTGTGTGTGTGTGTGTGTGGGCGTGTGCGTGTGTGTCTGAGAGCGAGAGAGGATGAGAGAGAGAGTGAGAGAGAGATGGAGAGCAAGAGAGAGAGAGTGAGAGAGGGAGGGAGAGTAGTGCGAGAGTGAGGGGGGAGAGACGGGATTAAAGAGTGGGAAAGGTAGAGAGGGATAGAGATAGAGAGAGATAGAGAGATAGTGAGAGAGAGAGGGTGAGAGAGTAAGTGAGAGAGAGTGTGAGACAGAGAGAGCAAGAGAGAAGGAGCGAGAGAGGGATAGCGAGAGAGGGATAGCGAGAGAGTGAGTGAGAGTGGGAGAGAGAGATAGATAGAGACTGAGAGGGATGGAGAAAGAGAGAGAGAGTAATAGTGAGCTCATGCGTGAGAGAGAGAGGGAGAGACAAAGAGAGGGAGAGAGAGAGAAAGAGAGAGAGGGAGAAAGATAGAGAGAGAGGGAGGGAGGGAGAAGGAGAGATAGAGGTACATAGAGGGTGTCTGTGAGAATGAAGGAGAGAGAGTGAGATAGCTACCTAGATATAGAGTGACAGAGCAAGATATGGGGAGTGGGATAGTGAGACAGAAATAGAGAGAGAGAGAGAACGAACAAGCGAGGGAGAGAGAGGGAGAGAGTGAGAGAGCGAGAGAGAGAGACAGAGAGAGAGAGTGTGTGCGTGTTTGTGTGTGTGACAATGATAGAGGGAGAGAGAGTGTGTGTGAGAGAGAGAGAATGAGAGAGATTTAGAGAGAGAGAGCGATTTAGAGTTAGTGTGTGTGTGTGAGAATGAGAGAGGGAGAGAGAGCATGGGAGTGGGAGAGAGTGAGAGGACGAGAGAGAAATAGGGAGAGAGGGGGAGAGAGAATAAGAGAGAAAGATAGAGAGAGAGCGAGAGAAAAAGAGAGGTGGTGATACAGAGAGAGAGCTAGACACAGGGGGCGAAAGAGTGAGAGAGAGAGAGAATAAGAGAGAAAGATAGAGAGAGACATCGAGAGAGAAAGAGAGATAGAGGTTCATAGAGAGAGTGTGAGAGTGAGAGAGAGAGAGAGATATATATATAGAGAGAGAGAGCTAGAGATAGAGTGAGAGAGCAAGAGACAGGGAGCGAGAGAGTGAGAGGGAAATAGAGAGAGAGAATGAACGAGCGAGGGAGAGGAAGGGAGAGAGAGATATAGCGAGAGAGAGATAGAGAGAGAGAGTGTGAGAGAGTGAGAGAGAGAGCTAGATAGATAGAGTGTGTGTGAGAGTGAGCGCGTGAGACAGAAAGAGAAACATAGAGAGAGAGAGGGAGATAGAGAATGAGAGAGATTGAAAGAGAGTGTGATTTAGAGTGAGAATGTGTGTGTGAGAGAGAGAGAATGAGAGAGAGAGAGCGAGGGAGTGGGAGAGGGTGAAAGGACGAGAGAGAGAGCGTAAGATATATATATATATATATATATATATTTAGAGAGAGGGGGAGAGAGAATAAGAGAGAAAGATAGAGAGAGAGAGAGAGAGAAAATATGAGATAGTGATACAGAGAGAGAGTGAGAGAAAGAGAGCTAGAGATAGGGAGTGAAAGAGTGGGAGAGAGAGAGAGAGATAGCAAAGATGGGGAACGATAGAGTGAGGGTGAGAAAGAAATATCGAGAGAGAGGGAGAAAGGGAGTGAAGGGGAGAGGGCAAGATGGAGAGAGAGAGAAAGCTAGATAGAGAAACAGAGAAAGTGAGAGAAAGAGACAAAATGAGAGAGGGAGAGAGGGAAAGGGGGAGAAAGAGAGAGAGAGAGAGGGAGGGAAAGAGAGTGAAAGAGAGAGAGAGACATAGATAGAGAGATAGAGGGGGGGTGAGAGAGTGTGTGTGAGTGAGGGAGAGAATGTTTGAGAGAGAGAGACATAAAGCTAGATAGAGAGATCGTGAGAGTGAGAGCAAGAGAGCAAATGATGGAGAGAGAGGGAGAGAGAATAAGAGAGAGTGTGTGTGTGTGAGGAAGAAATAGAGAGAGAGTGTGTGACATAGAGATAATGAGAGAGTGAGGGAGAATGTGAGAGAGAGTGTGAGCGGGAGAGATAGGAAGAGAGGACAAGAGGGAGTGGGAGGGAGAGAGAAGAGAGAGATATAGAGATAGAAAGATAAAGAGAGAGAGAGTAAGAGCGAGAGGGGGAGAGACAAAGAGAGAGGGGGAGAGAGAGGAAGAAAGGGAGGGAGAGATTGAGAGAGAGAATTAGAGAGAGAAAAAGAGGGAGAGGGCGATAGAGAGGGAGATTGATAAAGAGAGAGAGATAGCTAGAGGGAGAGAGAATAAGAGAAAGACAGAGAGGGTGAGCGATAGGAGAAAGTGAAAGAGTAAGAGATAATGAAAGAGAGACCGAGAGAGAAAGAGAGAAAGAGAGAGAGAGAGAGAGAGAGAGGGAGAGTGATAGAGAGAGGGAGAGCTAGAGAGGGAGAGTGATAGAGAAAGATAGAGAGGCTAAGTGAGAGGGAGAGAATGATAGAGAGGGAGAGTGATAAAGAGAGCTACAGAGAGAGAGAGAGTTAGAGAGAGAAAGAGAGGGTGAGCGAGAGTAGAAAGAGAGTGTCAGAGACAATGAGAGAGAGCGAGAGAAAAAGAGAGAGAGAGAGAGAAAGAGAATGATAGACAAGGAGAGTGATAGAGACAAAAAGAGAGCTAGAGAGGGAAAGAGAGTGAGAATGTTAGAGAGAGAGAGAAAGGGTGAGCGAGAGGAGAAAGAGAGAGTACAAGACAGTGACAGAAAGAGCGAGAGAGAAAGAGAAAGAGAATCAGAAAGAGAGAGAGTGAGAGTGAGAGAGAGTGCGAGTGAGAGAATGAGAGAGAGTGTGTGTGAGAAAATGGGAGAGAAATAGTACAAGAGAGGGGGAGAGAGAGAAAGAGAGAGCAATAGAGAGTGAGAGTGAATGATAGAGTTAAAGAGAGATAGAGAAAGAGAGAGAGTGAGAGAGATAGAGGGAGAGTGAGAGAGTGAGAGAGAGAGAGACAGACAGAGAGAGAATGAGAGAGAGAGAGATAGAAAGACAGTAACAGGGAGAGAAAGAGGGAGAGAGAGAGACATAGAGAGAAAGATAGACTGAGAGAGAGAGCGAGAGAGAAGAGAGAGAGAGTGTGTGTGTGTGTGTGTGTGTGTGTGTGTGAGTGAGCGAGAATGAAGGAGGGATAGAGTGAGATATATATATATATATATATATATATATATATATATATATATATATATAGAGAGAGAGAGAGAGAGAGAAAGAGAGAGAGAGAGAGGGTGAGCGAGAGGCAGAAAGAGAGAGAGGGTGAGTGTGGAAGAGGGTGAGAGTGAGAGATAGAGAGAGAGAAAGAGAGATAGAAATAGAGAGAGAGAACTAGAGAGAGGGTGAGTTAGAGGAGAAAGATAGAGAGTGTGTGGAGAAAGAGAGGGATAAAGAGGGAGATAGAGTGAAAAAGAGAGCGAGGGAGAGAGAGGAGAAAGGGAGAGAGAGAGAGAGAGAGATAGAGAGCGAGAGAGAGAGACAGAGAGCGAGAGAGATAGAGAAAGAGCAAGAGAGAGGGAGAGAAGAGCAAGAACAAGGAAGAGAGAGAGTGTGAGTCAGAGAATGGGAGAGATAATGAGGAAGAGGGAGAGAGAGATCGAGAGAGAGGGAGAGAGAGAGAACGAGAGAGAGAATGAGAGAGTGTGAGAAGGAGAGAGTGCGTGAGAGAGAGAGAGAATTAGAGAGAATGATTAAGAGAGAGAGAGAGAGAGAGAGAGAAAATGAGTTAGAAATACAGAGAGAGAGAGTTGGTTAAAGAAAGAGTGCAAGAGCGAGAAAGAGAGAGAGAGAGAGAGAGAGAGAGAGAGAGAGAGAGAGAGAGTGTGTGTGTGTGTGTGTGTGTGTGTGTGTGTGTGTGTGTGTGTGTGTGTGTGTGTGTGTGTGTGTGTGTGTGTGTGTGTGTGTGTGTGTGTGTGTGTGTGTGTGTGTGTGTGTGTGTGTGTGTGTGTGTGTGTGTGTGTGTGTGTGTGTGTGTGTGTGTGTGTGTG
>QANY01008653.1:47553-112553 GCA_003255025.1 Datisca glomerata
GTGTGTGTGTGTGTGTGTGTGTGTGTGTGTGTGTGTGTGTGTGTGTGTGTGTGAGACAGAGAGCGAGAGAGAGAGGGAGGGAGAGAGATAGCGATAGAGAGGGAGAAAGAGGGAGAGAGGGGGAGAGGGAGAGGGAGAGAGATTGTGTGAGAGAGAGAGAGAGAGCAAGAGAGAGAGGGAGAGAGAGAATGTGAGAGAAAAAGAGATAGATAGAGAGGGGGAGAGAGTGTTTGTGAGAATGATAGACAATAAGAGAGAGCAAGAGAGTGGGAGATAGAGACAAAGGACGAGAGGAGAAAATATAAAGACAAAGGGTGAGAGAGAGACAGAGAGAGTGTGAGAGTAAGAGAGAAGGATTGGGGGAGAGATAAGGAGCGAGAGAGATAGAATGAGAGATAGCGAGCTCGAGATACAAGGAGAGGGCAAGAGACGGGTAGTAAGAGAGAGAGAGCTAGGGACAGGGAGCAAGAGCGAGAGAGAGGGGGGTGTGAAGAGAGTGACAGAAAGAGATAGCGAGAGGGATATAGAGAGAACAAGAGACAGGGCGGAGAGAGAGGGAGAAAAATAGAGAGAAGGGGAGAAAGGGAGAGACTGAGAGCTTGATAGAGAGACAAAGAGAGTCAGAGCAAGAGAGGGAGAAAGAGAGAGAGGGCGGAGAGGTAGAGAGGTAGAGAGAGATAGATAGATAGAGTGAGAGAGACAGAGAAAGAGAGACAGAGACAGAGAGATAAAGAGTGAGAGTGTGAGAATGAGAGAGAGATAGGGATATAGAGAGGGAGGGAGACAGAGAGAGAGAGGGAAAGTAAAATATAGGGAGATGGAGAGCGAACGAAATAGGGGGAGTGAGAGAGAGAGACGGAGAGAAAAGATAGAGTGAGAGAGAGTGAGGGAGGGAGAGTAGACAAAGAGAGAGACAAGGAGAGAGAGAGGGAGAGAGGCAAAGATAGAGAGAGATAGATATATACATATATATAGATAGATTGAGAGAGAGAGAGTGTGTGTGTGTGTGTGTGTGTGTGTGTGTGTGTGAGTGAGTGTCAGACAAAGATCGAGAGAGAGAGAGAGTGAGAGGGGGAGAGAAGAGCAAGAGCAAGGGAGCTAGAGAGAGAGGGACTGAGACAGTGGGAGAGGGAGAGGGAGAGAGAGAGATAGAGAGAAAGAGAGATAGAGAGAAAGAGAGATAGATAGAGAGAGAGATAGAGAGAGTAAGTGAGAGCAAGAGTATGAGAGAGAGAGGAAGAGAGTAGAAGAGAGACAGTGAGGGTTACAGGGAGAGAGACAAAGAGACAATAAGAGAGAAAGACAGAGAGAGAGGAAGATAGAGAGAGATATATAGAAAAATAGATATATAGATAGAGAGTGAGAGAGCGAGAGCGTGAAAGAGATAGAGAAGTGGAGGGAGAGAGAGAGTGAGGGAGGAAGAGCAGACAAAGAGAGACAAGGAGAGAGAGGAGGATAGAGATAGATAGATATATAGATAAATTGAGAGAGTGTGTGTGTGTGTGTGTGAGAGAGAGAGTGAGTGAGTGTGAAACAAAGAGCGAGAGGGTGAGAGAAGAGCAAGAGCGAGGGAGCTAGAGAGGGGGAGAGAAGAGTTAGAGAGAGGGAGAGAAGGAGAGGGGGAGAGAGAGAGGGAGAGAGCGAGATAGAGATAGAGAGAGAGAGAGAGAGAGATTAAGAGCAAGCGCATGAGAGAGAGAGAGGAAGAGAGTAGAAGAGAGTAGAAGAGAGACAGGGGGAGGGTTACACGGAGAGAGACAAAGAGAGAATTTGAGAGAAAGATAGAGAGAGATAGCAAGATAGAGAGAGAGATAGAAAAATAGATATATAGATAGAGAGTGAGAGAGCGAGAGCATGAAGGAGAGAGGGAAAGGGAGGGAGAGAAAGAGAGAGAGAGAATGACAAAGAGAGTGAGAGTTAATAGGAGAAATAGAGAGAAAGAGAGAGACAGAGAGGGAGAGACAGAGAGTGAGAGAGAGATATAGAGAGAGATACAGAGAGGGTGATTAAGAGTGAGAGAGAGTTACAATGGGGAGATAGATATCGATAGAGAGAGTGAGAGAGAGTGAGAGTGAGAGGGAGGGAGAGAAGAATGAGAGTGAGGAAGGGAGAGAAGAGTGAAAGAGTGGGAAAGGGAGAGAGTGAGAAGGAGAGAGGGATAGAGATAGAGGGAGATAGAGAGAGTGAGAGAGCGAGAGAGAGAGAGGGTGTGAGAGAGACGTGAGCGAGTGAGAGAGAGTGTGAGATAGTGACAGCGAGAGAGTGAGAGAGAGAGAGAGCGAGAGAGAGAGAGCGAGAGAGAGTGACAGCGAGATAGAGAGAGGGGGAGAGAGGGAGACAGAGACAGAGAGAGAGTGAGCG
Source organism: Datisca glomerata (assembly GCA_003255025.1). Classification (NCBI taxonomy): domain Eukaryota; kingdom Viridiplantae; phylum Streptophyta; class Magnoliopsida; order Cucurbitales; family Datiscaceae; genus Datisca; species Datisca glomerata. Next base: position 49,915 of record QANY01008653.1, read on the forward strand.
TGCATGAAAGAGGGAGAGAGAGAGATAGAGAGGGCGATAGAGAGTGATTTAGAGAGAGAGGGTGACAATGAGAGAGAGAAAGTGAGAGACTGGGAGGGAGATAATGAAGAAGAGAGGGGATGAGAGAGAGTGACAGAGAGTGAGTGAGAGAGAGTGAGAGAGAGAGAGCGTGATAGAGAAGGGGAGAGAGCGATAGCGAGAGAGAGATAACGAGAGAGAGAGGTAGAGAGAGATAGCGAGAGATTGGAAGAGAGAAAATGAGAGAATGTGAGAGTGAGAATGAAAGAGAGATAGAGAGTGATTTAGAGAGAGGGTGAGAATGAGAGAGTGAGAGAGAGCGAGAGAGTGGGAGAGTGAGGACTAGAGGTGAAGAGAGAGGAGAGAATAAGAGATAAAGATTGAGAGAGAGATAATAGGAGATAAAGATATAGAGAGAGAAAGAATATGAGAGAAAGGGAGAGAGAGAGAGAGAGAGAGTGTGTGTGTGTGTGTGTGTGTGTGTGTGTGTGTGAGAGAGTGAGTGAGCGCGCGAGAGAGAGAGAGAGGGAGAGGGAGAGAGGGAGAGAGAGAGTGAGAGAGTGAGATAGAGAGAGTGATTTAGAGAGAGTGTGTGCGTGTGAGAATGAGAGAAAGAGAGCGAGAGAGTGAGTGAGAGGGAGAGAGAGGATGAGAGGAGAAAGAGAGTTTGTGATATATATATATATATAGAGGTACATAGAGAGAGAGAGACTGAGCGAGTGAGTGAGTGAGAGAGGGAAAAAGAGAGAGAGTGAGGGGAAGAGTGTGAGAGATGGAGAGAGAATGAGAGAAAGAGTGAGAGAGAGTGTGTGTGAGAGCATGAGTGGGAGAGATAGCGAGGGAGAGAGAAGGAGAGAGAGAGCAAGAGAGAGGTAGAGAGGGGAGGGAGAGAGAGTTAGGGACGAAGAGAGATAGGTAGAAAGAGCAAGAAAGGGAGAAAGAGAGAGTGTGAGATAGAAGGAGAGAGAGTGGGAGAGAAGAGCAAGAGTGCAGGAGAGAGACAGGGATGGACAGAGTGGGGGAGAGAGAGAGAGAATAAGAGAGAAAGATAGAGAGAGCGAGAGAGGAAGAGAGATAGAGATACAAAGAGAGAGATAGAGAGATAGGGAGTGAGAGAGAAGCAGAGAGTGAGAGAGAGAAAGACAGAGAGTGTGAGAATGAGCGCACACGAGATAGAGAGAGAAAGATAGAGAGAGATAGAGAGAGGGAGAGAGAGTGGGGAGAGCGGGAGAGGACAAGAGGAGATAGAGGGTGAGCTATATATATATATAGAGAGAGAGAGAGAGGGAGAGAGAGAGAGAGAGAGGAAGAGAGAATAAGAGAGAAAGAGAGAGAGCGAGAGAGAAAGAAAGATAGTGATACAGAGAGAGTGTGTGTGAGATTGAGTGAGAGAGAGAGGAGGCGGAGAACGGAACATAGAGAGAAAAGTAGGGTTTTTGGACCATTGTTGATTATATTCAAGAAGCGTTCTTGATACCTGTGAATTAATTAAACTTTTTAATAGTTTTAATTTCATTTTATAAATGTTATAATAGTTAATTTACATGCAAATAGTTTACATACATATATAACACATTAAATTTTATATAGGATAAAGAAGCAACATGGGCTAGTGAAAGATATATAGTACGAGACATTCCATGCACACTTAAAAATTCTAAATGTGGAAGAAAATGAAAGCACGGTAGACGGAAAAAGAACATACAAATAGCTCTTAAATCATCAATTTGGTTACGTTTGATATTAATATTCAAGTAAGATATTTCCTTCATTGAGGATAATGTTTTACCCAGCCAAAAATAACAATAGGACAGACCATTTGGAACTATAGCTGGCAAGCTAGCAAACTCATCTTGTATAATGAAAACTAAACTTGTAATGAAATTAGTAAATGCCACTCACAATATTCAAAGAATGCATGTAATAGACAGTGATAAATACAATACTTTTTCCATAAAAATGAATGGTGTGTTATGCATACATTCCAGAGTAGGGTTATTTGGAAACAAGACCCAAAGAATCAATAATTTCCTCATAGTTACAAAATTGGTTTTTTTAAGAGCTATGGTTCAAAATATGACTAATGCACATTCATAAATTCCTACAATCCACACTCTTTCTCTCCCTCACTTGATTCATTGAGACTTTCATCATAAAATGAAAAAATAAATCATTTTCCAATATCACAGTCCACCATCAAATAAGCTCAGGGAAAAAACCATATTGGTTATCCAGCACAAGCAAAGGCAATTCCACCACATGTGGCAGACACAACAACGACAACCAAATCTGAAAACATTATGAAGCTGATGGCGGCTAAAACCCATCATAAGTTAATACAAAGAAATGGGTTCATAAAGAATCTTATTGTTTTGAGTTTTTTTACAGGAAGAGACTATGAACCCTGTAAAATGTCATATTTATTGTAGTGAGGGAGAGAAAGAGAAGGTGAGCCAGAGGAGAAAGAGAGAGCAACATAGCGAGATAGAGAGAGAATGAGAGAGAGGGACAGAGCAAGATAGAGAGAGAGAATGAGAGAGAGTGAGAGAGAGTGAGAGAGAGCGGGAGAGAGGACGAGAGAGAGAATGAGAGAGACAGAGAGAGAGAACGAGAGAGATAAATTGAGAGAGAAAGTGTGAGAGAGGGAAAGCAAGATAGAGAGAGATAGAGACAGAGGGAGTGAGAGAGAGAGTGAGAGGAACAGAAGACAAGAGAGAGAGAGAGAATGAGAGAGGGAGAGAGAGTTAGTAAGTGAGAGAGAGGGAGAGAGAGATAGCGAGAGAGAGAGTGAGAGTGAGAATGAGAGAGAGATGAAGAGAGAAGGAGAGAGGAAGAGAGGACAAGAGAGAGAGAGAGATAAAGAGTGAGGGAGAGATAGCGTGAGAGAAAGGGGAAAGAGCGTGAGAGAGAAAGAGAGAGTGAAAGAGAGATTAAGAGTGAGATAAAGAAAGAGAGGGGGAGAGAGGGATAGAGAGAGAAAGAGAGCCAAAGAGAGCAACAGTGAGAACGAGAGAAAATGAGAGAAAACGAGAAGGAGAGAAATAGGGAGAGAGAGAGAGGAAGAGTGGACAATAGAGAGAGACAGAGAAAGAAAGAGACAGGGAGAGAAGGAGAGAGAGGGAGAGATAGAAAGAGAGAGAGAGGACAAGAGAGAGAGTGGAAGAGAAAGAGGGAGAGACGGAGAGAGAGAGAGGGAGATTAAGAGCGAGAGTAAGAGAGAGAGAGCAAAATAAAGAGAGTGTGTGAGACTGAGAGAGAGAATCAGAGAGAATAAGAAAGAGAGGGAGTGAGAGAGGGAGCGAGAGAGGGAGAGGGAGAAAGGAAGGGAGGACAAGAGATAGAGAGAGAATGAGATATAGAGAGGTACAGAGAGGAAGAGATAGGGAGAGGAAGAGAGAGAGACGGAGAATGAGATATTGGGAGAGAGAGATGTTGACAATGAGATAGAGAGAGAGAGAGAATGAGAAAGAGAGATTGAGTGAGAGAGAGAGAGATAAATTCAGAGATTAAGTGAGTGAGAGAGAGCAAAATAGAGAGAGAGACTGAGAGAGCCAGAAATAGATAGATAGATAGAGAGAGATAGCAAGAGACAGTGAGAGAGAGAGAGATAGCAAGAGAGAGTGAGAGAGAGAGAAATAGCAACAAAGAGAGAGAAATAGTGAGATAGAAAATGAGAGAGAGATAGAGAGAGACAGCAAGAGAGATCCAGAGAGAAAGAGTGAGAGAGGAAGAGAAATAGAGAGTGAAAGGGAGAGAGGGATAGAGAGAAAGTGGGAGTGAGAGTGAGAGAGAGATAGAGATAGAGAGAGGGGGGAAAAGTGAGAGAGAGCCGGAGAGTGACTGAAAGAGAGAAAGAGATCCAGAGAGAGATCAAGAGTGAGAACGAGAGAGAATGAGAGGGAGAGAGAGAGAAGAAGGGTGGACAATAGAGAGAGAGAAAGAAAGAGAGAGGGAGAGAGAGAGCGGGGGACAGAGGGAGAGAGAGATATTGAGAGTGAGAGTGAGAGAGAGGGGGAGATAGAGAGTGGGATAGAGAGTGTGCGTGAGAGTGACAGAAAGAGAGGGCCAGTGAGAGGGAGAGTGAGAGCGGGAGGGAGATAGGGAGCGAGAGAGGGGGAGAGATAAAGAGAGAGAGGAAGATAGGACGAGAGAGAATGAGAGTGGGGAGTGAGAGAAAGAGAGAGATAGAGAGATAAATTGAGAGTGTGAGTGGGAGTGGGGAGTGAGAGAAATAGAGAGAGAGATAAATTGAGAGTGTGAGTGAGAGAGAGAGAGAGGGAGTGAGATAAAGAGAGAGAGAGAGAGAGAATGAGAGAGTGAGAGCGAGAGAGAATGAGAGTGACAGAGAGAGTGTGAGAGAGAGTGTGAGAGAGAGAGTGAGAGAGAGAGTGTGGGAAAGAGAATGAGAGAGAAGGGGGAGAAAAGACAAGAGAGAGAGATGGAGAGAGAGAGAGAGGGAGAATGAGTAATTGGAAGAGAGAGTGAGTGAGATAGAGAGAGAGAATGAGAGAGAGAGAGATAAATTCAAAGATAGAGTGAGAGAGAGTGAGAGCAAAATACAAAGAGAGTGTGTGTGTGTGTGTGTGTGTGTGTGTGAGAGAGAGAGAATGTGTGAGTGAGTGAGTGAGAGCGAGAAAGGGAATGAGAGAGACAAAAAGAGAGAGTGAGTGAGGGAGTGTGTGTGTGTGTGTGTGTGTGTGTGTGTGTGTGTGTGTGTGTGTGTGTGTGTGTGTGTGTGTGAGGGAGAGAGAGGAGGAGGGAGAGAGGACAAGAGGGAGAGAGAGACAGAGAGAGAGAGAGAAAGGATGATAGAGAGAAAGAGAAGAGAAAGATGGAGGGGGAGAGAGAGTGAGAGAGATATATAGATAGAGAAAGAGAGGGAGAGAGGGAAAGAGAGTGAGATAGAGAGAGAGAGGGAGGGTGTGGGAAAGAGGGTGAGAGAGAGAGGCAAGAGAGAGAGAGAACGAGAGAGTGGAGAGGGAGAGAGATAGAGTGAGAATGTGAGAGTGAGAGTGATAGAGATGAAGAGTGAGTGAGAGAGAGAAAGAGAGAGAGTGTGTGTGTGAGAGTGAGAGTGTGAGTTATAGAGAGAATGAGATAGAGAGTGAGTGATAGAGAGTGAGTGAGAGAGAGGGAGAGGAAGAGAGAGAGAGAGAGAACGAGATTGTGTGAGTGAGAGAGAGAGAAAGGGGGAGAGAGTGACAGAGAGGTAGAGTGACAGAGAGACCTAGAGAGAGAGATAGGCACTACAAGAAATATGACTTTCTACAAGAAGTATAAATCCTTGTGAAAAGTAATTCACAGGGTTATTACGACGGCTGTGACAGCCCCTCATATTAAAAGTCTACTTTTTTGGCGAGGTGCACTTCCTCATGTGAAAAGTAATCTTCAGGGTTTTCCGACTCATGTAGAACATTTTTAATAGGGTTTTTGGACCATTGTTGATTATATTCAAGAAGTGTTCTTGATACCTGTGAATTAATTAAAGTTTTTAATAGTTTTGATAGCATTTTATAAATGTTATTTTTAATAGTTAATTTACATGCAAATAGTTTACATACATATATAACACATTAAAATATATATAGGATAAAGAAGCAACATGGGTTAGTGAAAGATATATAGTACGAGACATTCCATGTAGACTTAAAAATTCTAAATGTGGAAGAAAATGAAAGCAGGGTAGACGGAAAAGGAACATACAAATAGCTCTTAAATCATGAATTTGGTTCTGTTTGATATTAATAATCAAGTAAGATATTTCCTTCATTGAGGATAATGTTTTACCAAGCCAAAAATAACAATAGTACAGACCATTTGGAACTATAGCTGGTAAGCTAGCAAACTCATCTTGTATAATGAAAACTAAACTTGTAATGAAATTAGTAAATGCCACTCACAATATTCAAAGAATGCATGTAGTAGACAGTGATAAATATAATACTTTTGCCATAAAAATGAATGGTGTGCTATGCAGACATTCCAAAGTAGGGTTATTTGGAAACAAGACCCAAAGAATCAATAATTTCCTCATAGTTTCAAAATTGGTTTTTTTAAGTGCTATGGTTCAAAATATGACTAATGCCCATTCATAAATTCCTGCAATCCATACAATCCACCTTTTGAGAGAGCAAGTAAAATACAAAATTGTCTAGGACAAACCATGTATGCTTGTCAAGCTTTCTTATTAAATAAAAATAAAAAATTCAACATTAGAATGTATGCCTCACTTTATTCATTGAGACTTTCATCATAAAATGAAAAAACAAATCATTTTCCAATATCACAGTCCACCATAAAATAAGCTCAGGTGAAAAACCATATTGGTTATCCAGCACAGGCAAAGGTAATTCCACCACATGTGGCGGACACAACAATGACAACTAATTCTGAAAACATTATCAAGCTGATGGCGGCTAAAACCCATCATAAGTTAATACAAAGAAGTGGGTTCAAAAAGAATCTTATTGTTTTGAGTTTTTTACAGGAGGAGACGATAAACCTTGTACTTTAACCCTATAAAATGTCATATTTGTTGTAGTGAGGGAGAGAAAGAGAGGGTGAGCGAGAGGAGAAAGAGAGAGCAACATAGCGAGATAGAGAGAGAATGAGAGAGAGGGAGAGAGTAAGATAGAGAGAGCGAGAGAGAGAGTGAGTGAGAAAGAGCGGGAGAGTGGAAGAGAGAGTGAATGAGAAAGACAGAGAGAGAGAATGAGAGAGATAAATTGAGAGAGAAAGTGAGAGAGAAAGTGTGAGAGAAAGTGTGAGAGAGGGAGAGCAAGATAGAAAGAGATAGAGAGAGAGGGAGTGTGAGAGAGAGGGAGACGAACAGAAGATAAGAGAGAGCGTGAATAAGATAGGGAGAGAGAGTTAGTAAGTGAGAGAGGAGGAGAGAGAGATGGCGAGAGAGAGAGAGTGAGAGCGAGAGTGAGAATGAGAGAGAGAGGCGAAGAGAGAGGGAAAGAGGAAGATAGGACAAGAGAGAGAGAGAGAAAGAGATAAAGAGTGAGGGGGAGAGAGAGCATGAGAAAAATGGGAGAGAGCGTGAGAGAGAAAGAGAGAGTGAGAGAGTGTGAGAAAGAGATAGAGAGTGAGATAAAGAAAGAGAGGGGGAGAGAGGGATAGCAAGAGAGAAAGATAGCCAGACAGAGTAAGAGTGAGAATGGGAGAGAGAGGGGGGGAGAGAAATAGGGAGAGAGAGAGATAGGAAGAGTGGACAATAGAGAGAGACATAGAAAGAAAGAGAGAGTGAGAGAGAGGGAGAGAGATTTAGAGCGAGAGTGAGAGAGAGAGGGCGAGTGAGAGGGAGAGTGAGAGCGAGAGAGAGGAAGAGAGGACAAGAAAGAGAGAGAGAGAGAGATAAATTGATAGCGTGAGTGAGACCATGAGAGAATGAGAGAATGTGTGTGTGTGTGTGTGTGTGAGAGAGAGAGAGAGAGAGGGAGAAAAAGAGAGAGCCATAGAGATAGTGAGAGAGAGAAGGAGAGAGGGAGAGAGGGAGAGAAAGAGAGAGAGATAGAGAGAGAGAGAGAGGACAAGAGAGAGAGGGAGACACAGAGAGAGAGAGGGACAGACGGAGAGAGAAAGGGAGATAGAGAGAGTGTGTAAGACTGAGAGAGAGAATCAGATAGAATGAGAAAGAGAGGGAGTGAGAGTGAGAGCGAGGGTGAGAACGAGAGAGAACGAGAGAGTGGGAGAGGGAGAGAGGAAGGGAGGACAGGAGATAGAGAGAGGGAGAGAATTTGATATAAAGGGATAGAGAGAGGAAGAGATATAGAGAGATAGAGAGAGGAATAGAGAGATAGAGAGAGGAAGAGAGAGAGATAGAGAATGAGAGATTGGGAGAGAGATAGTGACAATGAGATAGAGAGAGAGAATGAGAGAGGGAGAGATAAACTCAGAGATTGAGTGAGAGAGAGAGAGATATATGTAAATTCAGAGATTGAGTGAGAGAGAGAGAGAGATAGCAAGAGAGAGTGACAGAGAGAGAAATAGCGAGAAAGAAAGAGAGAAATAGTGAGAGAGAGAGAGAGCGAGTGAGAGAGAGAGAGAGCGAGTGAGAGAGAGATAGAGAGAGATAGAGAGAGATAGCAAGAGAGAGCCAGAGAGAAAGAGTGAGAGAGGGAGAGAAAGAAAGTGAGAGAGGGAGAGAAAGAGAGAGTGGGAGTGAGAGTGAGAGAGAGAAAGAGAGAGATAGAGAGAGAGGGAAAAGTGAGAGAGAGAGCCAAAGAGTGAAAGCAAGAGAAAAAGAGAGTCAGAGAGATCAAGAGTGAGAACGAGAGAGAATGAGAGGGAGAGAGAGAGGAATAGTGGACAATAGAGAGAGAGAGAGAGAGAAAGAGAGAGGGAGATAGCGGGGGAGAGAAGGAGAGAGAGATATATATTGAGAGTGAGAGTCAGAGAGAGAGATATAGGGAGTGGGATAGAGAGTGTATGTGGGAGTGAGAGAAAGAGAGGTCGAGTGAGAGGGAGAGTTAGAGCGGGAGGGAGATAGGGAGCTAGAGAGGGGGAGAGAGAAAGAGAGAGAGAGGAAGATAGGACAAGAGAGAGTGGGGAGTGAGAGAAAGAGAGAGAGATAGAGAGAGATAAATTAAGAGCGTGAGAGAGAGAGAGGGAGTGAGATAGAGAGAGAGAGTATGAGAGAGTGAGAGCGAGAGAGAGAATGAGAGTGACAGAGAGAGTGTGAGAGAGAGGGGGAGAGAGAATGAGAGAGAGGGGAAGAAAAGAGAGAGAGAGAGAGGGAGAATGAGTAATTGGGAGAGATTGTGTGTGTGAGATAGAGAGAGAGAGAATGAGAGAGAGAGAAATTCAGAGATAGAGTGAGAGAGAGAGCAAGAGCAATATATATATATATAGAGAGAGAGAGAGAGAGTGAGAGCGAGAAAGAGAATGAGAGAGACAAAAAAGGAGAGTAAGTGACGGCGTGTGTGTGTGTCTGTGTGTGTGTGTTTGTGTGTGTGTGTGTGTGTGTGTGTGAGGGAGAGAGACTGGTGGAGGGAGAGAGAGAGAGGATTATAGAGAGAGAAAGAGAAGAGAAAGAGGGAGAGGGAGAGAGAGTGAGAGTTAGAGTGAGAAAGAGAGATTGAGAGAGAATGAGAGAGAGAGTGTGTGTGTGTGTGTGTGTGAGAGAGAGAGAAAGAGAGAGAGAGAGAGTGTGTGTGAGAGAGGGAGAGAGAGATAGAATAAGAAAGAGAGGGAGTGAGAGAGTGTGTGTGTGTGAGAGTGAGAACGAGAGAGAGAGCGAGAAAGGGAAGGGGAGAGAGGAAGGGAGGATAAGAGAGAGAGAGAGAGAATGAGATATAGAGAAATAGATAGAGAGAGGAAGAGATATGGAGAGATAGAGATTGGAAGAGAGAGACAGACGGAGATTGAGAGAATGGGAGAGAGAAAGAGAGATAGTGACAATGAGAAAGGGAGGGAGAATGAGAGAGAGATAAACTCAGAGATTTAGTGAGAGAGAGAGATAAATTCAGAGATTGAGTGAGAGAGAGAGTGAGTGAAATAGAGAGAGAGACTGAGAGAGCCAGAGATAGATAGAGAGAGAGAGAGATAGCAAGAGAAAGAGAAATAGCAAGAGAGAGAGTGATAGCAAGAGAGAAAGAGCCAGAGAGAGCTAGGGAGAGAGGGCGAGAGTGAGAGCGAGAGAGAGAGAGGGAGAGAAAGAGGGAGAGGAAGAGTGAATGAGAGAGAAAGAGGGTGAGAGAAAGATTGAGAGCGAGAGTGAGTGAGAGAGAGATAGAGAGAGTGTGTGAGAGCGAGAGAGAGAATGAGAGTGGTTGAGATAAAGAGGGAGAGAGAGAGAGACAAAGGGAGCGAGAGTGAGAGCGACAGAGAGATAGGGAGAGAGAGAGTGGAAGTGACAAAGAGAGAGAGTGAGAGATTGTGTGAGAGTGAGAGAGAGAGAATGAACGAGACAAAGAGAGAGAGTGAGAAGGAGAGAGGATAAGAGAGAGAGGGGGGGAGAGTGATAGTGAGAACGAGAGAGAGAGGAAGAGAGGATAAAAGAGAGAGAGCGACAGAAAGAGGGAGAGAGATAAATTGAGAGCGAGAGAAAGAAAGAGAAAGAGAGATAGAGAGCAAGATAGGGGGAGATAGAGAGTGCGAGAGAGAAAGGGAGGGAGAGAGGATGATAAAGGGAGAGATAGAGAGAGGGAGGGAGAGAACAAGAGTTTATGGAGAGACAGATAGTGAGAGATAGAGAGGGGAGAGAGATAATGAGAGGGAGAAGTGAGGAGAGAGAGATAAAGGGAGGGACAAATAGCGAGAGAGAACTAGGGAATGATAGAAAGAGAGAGCCAGAGGGAGCGAGATAGAGAGAGTGAGTGAGAGCGAGAATGAGAATGAGCGACAAAGAGAGGGAGAGAGAGATAAGCTGAGAGTGAAAGTGAGAGAGAGAGAGAAAGAGATAGAATGAGAGAGCGAAATAGATAGAGATTCAGAGATAGGCTGAGAGAGAGATATATAGTGAAATGGAGAGAGAAAGAGAGAGCGCGAGAGAGAGTGAGAGTGAGAGCGCGAGAGAGAATGAGAGTGATAGAAAGAAAGACCGAGAGGATGGGAGAAAGATAGAGAGAGATAGTGAGTGAGAGGGGGAGGATAGTGAGTTAGAGAGAGAGATGGAGAGAGAGATAGAGAGAGTGAGAGAGAAAGAAAGTGAGATCAAAAGAGAGAGAGAGAGATAGAGAGAGTGAGTGAGTGAGTGAGTGAGTGAGAGCGAGAGAGAGAGAGAGAGAAAGGGAGAGAGAGAGAGAGAGGGATAGAGAGAGATCGAGAGAATGAGTGTCAGACGGAGAGAGGGAGAGAGGAAGTGAGAGATAGATAGAGATAGGGAGAGGAAAAGAGGAGAAGTGAGAGAGAGAGGGAGAGAGAGAAAGAGATAGAGAGGGGAGCGAGAGAGAGAAATTGAGAGTGGGAGTGAGAAAGAGAGAGAGTTAGAGACCGAAATAGAGAGAGAGTGTGTGAGTGAGAGTGAGAGAGAGAATGAGAGTGACAGAGAGAGCAGGGGGAGAGAGAGGGAGAGAGGATGAGAGAGAGGGGGAGGGGGAGAGAAGACATGAAAAAGAGATAGAGAGTGAGAGTGAGAGGATGAGAGAATGAGAGATTAGGAGAGAGAGTGTGTGTGTGAGAGTGAAATAGAAAGAGTGAGAGAGAATAAGAGAGAGAGAGAGAGAGAGATAAATTCCTAGATAGAAAGAGAGAGCGAGAGAGAGAAAGAGATAGGCAGATATATATAGTGAGTGAGTGAGGGAGTGTGTGTGTGTCTGTGTGTCTGTGTGAGGGAGGGAGAGAGGATCAGAGGGAGAGAGAGAGAGAGAGAGAGAGAGAGAGAATGTGTGTGTGTGTGAGAGAGAGAGAGAGAGAGAGAAAGAGATAGGGAGAGAGTAGAGAGAGAGTGAGAGAGAGAGAGATTAAGAGAGAGATAGGGAGAAAGAGAGATGGAGCGGGAGATATCGAGAGTGAGAGTGAGATTGAGAGATTGAGAGCAAGATAGAGAGATAGAGAGCGAGTGAGAGTGTGAGAGAGAATGAGAAAGAGAGAGTGAGTGAGAGTGGGAGTTAGAACGAGAGAGTGCGAGTGCGAGAGCGAGAGCGAGCGAGAGAGAAAGAGAGAGAGAGAGAGAGTGTATGTGTGTGTGTGTGTGTGTGTGTGTGTGAGAGAGAGAAAGATAGATAGAGAGGGGGAGAGAGAGAGTTAAAGCGAGAATGAGAACGAGAGAGAGGGGAAGAGAGTGAGAGAGAGGAAGAAAGGATAAGAGAGAGATAAATTGAGAGCAGTAGTGAGAAAGAGGGATAGAGTGCGAGATAGATAGAGTGAGAGCGAGAGAGAGAATCGGCAAAGAGAGAGAGAGAGCGAGAGAGAGAATCGGCAAAGAGAGAGAGAGCGAGAATGAGAACGAGAGAGAAGGAGGGGGAGAGTGAGAAGGAAAAGAGGACAAGAGAGAGGGAGGGAGAGAGATAAATTTAGGGTGAGAGTTAGAGAGAGTGAGAGAGAGATAGAGAGTGAGAGTGATTGAGAGAGAGACTAGGATAGAGGATGAGAGAGAGAGAGAGAGTGGGAGAGAGAATACGAGAGAGACAGAGAGAGAGAAAGTAAGAGATAGAGAGTGAGAGAGAGAGTAAGAGAAAGAGAGTGAGAGAGAGAGTAAGAGAAAGAGAGTGAATGAGAGAGAGTGTGTGTGACTGAGAGTGAGAGAAATAGAGATATAGATAGAGAAATAGAGACACCGATTGAGAGAGAGAGTAAGTGGGAGTGAGAGAACAAGAGTGAGTGAGAGTCAGAGTCAGAGAGAGAGATAGAGAGATATAGAGAGCGGTTAAGAGAGAGAGAGGAAGGGGGAGAGATAGGGAGAGAATGAGATAGAGAGTGAGCTATAGAGGCAAAGAGAGGGGCATAGAGAGTGAGAGCGAGAATGAAAACGAGAGAGATAGTGAGAGAGAGAGAGAGAGGGAGGGGGGAGAGTGTGATGAAGAGAGGACAATAGAGAGAGCGTGAGAGAGAAAGAAAGAAAGAGAGAGAAATTGAGAGTGAGAGTGTGAGAGAGTGAGATAGAGAGAGCTAGAGTGAGAACGAGAGAGAGAATATGAGAGATAGAGAGGGGAGCGAGGGAGTGAGGACAAAAGAGAGAGCAAAGGAGAGTGGCTGAGTGGACCATAGTGTGTGTGTTTGTTTGTGTGTGTGTGTGTGTGTAAGAGTGAGAGACAGAGACAGAGAGGAGAGAGACAGAAAGGGGGAGAGAGAGGTAGCGAGAGAACGAGAGAGATAGACAGAGAGAGATAGCGAGAGAATCAGAGAGAGATTTAGATAGAGAGAGCGGATGAGTGAGAGAGAAAGGATGAGACAGAGAGAGAAGAGAAGAGATAGAAAGAGAGAGAAAGAGAGAGGCGTTGAGGGGGATGAGATATATACATATTTATATATATATATATATANTGTGAAATTCAGAAAGCACGAAAAATATATAGGTTCGTCACAGAGACTTGATTCAATTATGCCTAATAAGGAATCATGAAATTTATTGTGTCTTTTATCACGAACACAAATTACTGTTGACGTATTAAGTCCTAGTCTTGTTGCAGGTTTTAGACCAACTTGAATTAATCCAACGTGTAAAAATTTATATTTTTCTTTATGTTTAGAAATCAAGTTGCTAGACAACAAGTTAAATGAATTATAACCTTCAGTTAAAGGTATAGCTTCTTTAAATGTTTTAACAATATAATCAGAAGCAAAATCAAAAGTGCCTTTCTTCTTATAAACAGATGTAGAACTGGGAAGTTTCCAGTTTTGTAGAGTATTTTCAATATTTTCAGAAATCATAATTTCTTTATTAGCATTGCCCCTACTACCTCTATCAGTAGATTGATATCTACCTGATAAGGCTCTACTCAACCTATTCATAAGGTCTATCGATCACTGTCAACGACTTACGCCAAATTCCTAACACGCCTAGTCACCGGCTTCAACAGGAATATCCTGGCTACGCGACTTGGGGTTTCACGATAGCACTTATAAACAGATACGTAGATCCTTATCTAGTAAATACTAATTTACTGGTAAAGTAGTTAAACTGTCATAATAACTTTAATAGAAATCACCAAAGATTATTAATAACACAAAAATAGTATTATTGCATATATGAAAAATACAAATTGTAACGTACTTCTAGCCTACATATTGTATGTGGATAGCACACTTACCTCAAATGGATCTGATACCACTCAGTACACACTAGTATTAACACTCAGTACACACCAGTATTACATCAACCTTTTATATGAGGAAATTTACAAAAGTAGGCAGCGGAATATTACAAGGGGGAGATATAATCTCAATATGAGGAGAAGGTTAAGGTCTTGGATGCCCTCTCTGCTTGTGATGGATACCCTTTTATAGGCAAAGTCGAAGCCTCCAGATGCTAAAAAGTCTTCCGACTTCATCTTGGTCTTCAATAAGTGAGTGGGTGGCATAGTGCATGCACACATGTCCATTATAATGGCTTATTATATCAGCACATTCGTCAGCTAGCATGATTGACATGGGTTGTTAATCCTCATAAGGATCTTGGGAATCTTGCATAGGATCTGACTGTCGACTCACCATATCAGTGTCATCAGAATCAGATTCCTGTAAAATTTCTTTTAATTGCGCCTTGAGATCTGATTTTGATGAAGACGCTAATAATTCCCTCAATAGTTCAGCCACATCCTTCTTAGGACTCAGAGGAGGTGGTGGAGGTTCCAGATTATTTAATCCTTTTTTAGAGAACACGGAGGCTTCTGCAAAGAAGTCAAATTTATCCCACCATTTGATTAAAATTCTTCTTCCCAAATAAGGGATATGGGTAATAATATCTCCAAATTTTCGAAGAGGCATTTTGGAGATGGTAACATCCCATTTAACAATCCGCAGTACTTGAAAAAGTACTGCAAACTGTATTATGTGATTTTTTAAAGACACAATTGTTTTTGCGAAATTATCATAAATTGTTCTGATTTTATCAGGAAGAGTTATGGGATGAACTCCTCAATTATTGAACCACATTAAAAACACTCTCTCTCTCCCCCTCACTCTCACTTAATCTCTCTCTCTTTCATTCACTCTCTCTGCAACTCTCGTTCTCTTTCCCACCCTTTATCACTCTCCCTCCCTCTCGCTCCCTCTCTCTCTAATTCTCTCTCTGCTACTCTTGTTCTCTTTCCCACTCTCATTCTCTCACCCTCTCTCTCTCTTACTACCACTCTCTCTCACTCTCTCATTTTCTCACACTCTCCCACTCTTTTTCCCTCTCTCTCTCTCTTACCCTCTCTCTTTTTCCCACACACACTCTCTCTCATTCTCTCTCTCTCAATCTCTCCTTCACTCTCCCTCTCACACACACTGAATTTCTCTTTATATCTCTCTGTCTCTCTATCTCACTCTTTCTCTCACTCTCTCTCCCTGACTCTCTCTCTCACTCTCAATCTCAATCGCACTCTCATTTTCTGGCTCTCTCTCTTACTCTCTCTCACTTACTCTCTCTTGGTCCACATTTTCTCAAACACTCTCTCTCTTTCGTCCTCTCTCTCATTCTGTCTCTCTCTCGCACACTCTCGTTCTTTCTCTCTCTCTCACTCTCACTCTCTCTCTCACTCTCTCTCTCTCACTCTCCCTCATTCTCTCTCACTCACTCACTCTCACTCTCTCTCGCTCTCTCTCTCTGTCTTTCTATCTGTCTCACTCTCTCCCTCTCTCTATCTCTCTCACTCTCTCTCACATTCACTCCGTCTCGCTCTCACATCCTCTCAGTCTCTCTCCCCCTCTCTCTCGCTCTCTCTATCTCTCTCCCTGTCTCTCATTCTCCCTCCCTCTCTTGCTCTCATTCTCTCATTATCTTCCTCTCTCTCTCATTAGCTCTCACTCTCTCTCTTGCTCTCTCTCTCTCGCTTTCCCTCTTTCTCTCACCCTCAATCATTCTCTCTCTCTCTCATACTCCATCCCTCTATTTCTCTTATTCTCTCTCTATCTTCCTCTCTCTTTCTTTCTCTCTCGTCCTCTCACTCTCTCTCTTGCTCTCCCTCTCTCCCCCTGTCTCTCTTGCTCTCCCTCTCTCTCCCCCTCTCTCTCTTACTCTCCCTCTCTCTCCCTCAATCATTTTCTCTCTTTATCTCTCTTTCTCTCACTTCCCCCTCTCTCTCTCTCTTGTTCTCTCTTTCTCTCTTTCTCTCTATCTTTCTCTCTCTCTCCCCCTCTCACTCTCTCTACCTCTCTCTCACTCTCTTTATCTCTCTCTCTCTCTCACTCTCTCTATCTCTCATACACATTCTCTCTCTCACTCTCTTTCTCTCTCTCTTTCTCTCTCTCACTCTCACCCGCTCTCTCCCTCTCCTCCCTCTCTCTCTCGCTCTCTCTTTCTCTCTCTCACACAACGTTTTCTTGCACATTCTCTCTCTCTTCCTCTCTCGTTCTCTCTCTCTCTCGTTCTCTCTCTCCCTCATACTGTCTCCCTTACTCACGCACTCTCTCTCTCACTCTCTTTCTCTCTCTTCTCTCACTCTCCCTCATTCTCTCTCACTCACTCTCTCTCACTCTCTCTCGCACTCTCTCTCTCTCATTATCTTTATCTCTCTCCCTATCTCTCTCTCTATCACTCTCTATCACTCTCTCCCACTCTCTCTCTCACTGTCACTCTCACTCTCACACTCTCTCTTTCTATCTCGCTCAATTTATCTTTATGACTCTCTCTTTTCTTTGTCTCTCTCTCTATCTCCCTCCCTATCTCTCTCTCCCTCTCTGTCTCTCTCTCACTCTTGTTCTCTTTCCTACTCTCTCTCTCCCACTCTTGTTCGCTTTCCCACTCTCTCTCCCTCTCCGTCTCTCTCTCACTCTCTATCTCTCTCACCCCCTCTTCCACTCCCACTCTCTCTCGCTCTCTCATTTTCTCACTCTCTCCCTCTCCCTCTCTCCCTCCCCCTCTCTCCCTCTCCCTCTCCCTCTCTCTCATTCTCTCTCTTGTTCTCTCTCCCACTCTCGTTCTCTCACCCTCCCTTTCCCTCCCTCTCTTTATCTCTCTATCAGTCTTTCTCTCACACTCCCACTCACTCTCCTTTCTTTGGCTCTCTCATTTTCTCACTCTCTTCCTCTCTCTTTCCCTCTCCCTCTCCCTCTCTCCCTCTCTCCCTCTCTCCCTCTCTCTTATTTTCTCTTTCCCTCTAACTTTCTCAATCTATCTCTCTCTCTCACTCTCTCACGATCACTCGTTCTCTCATTTTCTCGCTCTCTCTACTCTCTCTCGCTCTCTCAATTACTCTCTCTCTCATTTTCTCTCTCTCTCTCTCTCTCATTTACTCTCTCTCTCTCTCACTCTTTCTCTCTCATTCTCTCACTCTCCGCACTCACTCTCTCTCACTCTCACTTATTCTCTCTCACACACTCCCTCCCACTCTCCCTTATTCTTTCTCACTCACTCCCTCTCACTCTCTCTCCCTCTCTCTATGTTTCTCTCTCTCTTTCTATCTTTCTAACTCTCTCACTCACTCTCACTTTCTCGCCCTCTCTCTCTCTCTCTCTCTCTTTCTCTCTCTCTCTCACTCTCTCTCACTCTCACTCTCTCTACCTCTCACATTTTCTCAATCTCTCTCTCTCGTTCTCCATCCCACTATTTCTCTCATTCTCTCTCTCTCTATCTTCCTTTATCTCTCTCTTTCTCTCTCGTTCTCTCACTCTCTCTCTTGCTCTCTCACTCTCTTTCTCTCTCTCTCTCTTGCTTTCCCCCTCTCACACTCTTGCCCTCCCTCTCTCTCCCTCAATCATTCTCTCTCTCTCTATCTAACTCTCTCACTCGCTCACACTCTCTCTCACTCACTCTATCTCTGCCTCACACACACACACACTCTCTCTCTCTCACTCTCACTCAATTTCATTCTCTTTCGCTCTCTGATTTTCTCAATCTCTCTCTCTCTCTCCTGCTCTCTCTCTCTCTCATTCACTCTCCCTCTCCTACTCTCGTTCTCTCTCCCTCTCTTTGTCTCTCTCTGACTCTCTTTGTCTTTCACACACACTCTCTATATCTCGCTTTCAATCTTCCTCAATCATTCTCTCTCTCTATCTCTTTCACACACACACACACTCTCTTTCTCTCTCTCTCTTACACATATACACACACACTCTCTCTCTCCCTCACTCTCACTTAATCTCTCTCTTTCTCTCTCATTCACTCTCTCTTTCTCTCTCATTCACTCTCTCTCCAACTCTCGTTCTCTTTCCCACTCTTTCTCTCTCTCACACACTGTCTTTGTCTCTCTCACACACTCTCTCTATCTCGCTCTCACTCTCATTCTTTATCGCTCTCTTGATTTCTCACTCTCTCGCTCATTCTCTGTTTATCTTTCTCTCTCTCTCTCACTCTCTCTCACTCTCTCTCCCGCTCTCACACACACACTCTCTCTATCACTCTCTCTCATCCTCACCCTTTATCACACTCCCTCCCTCTCTCTCCCTCTCTCTCTCGCATTCTCTCTCTGCTACTCTTGTTCTCTTTCCCACTCTCATTCTCTGACCCTCTCTCTCTCTCTCTCTTACTACCACTCTCTTTCACTCTCTCATTTTCTCATACTCTCCCACTCTTTTTCCTTCTCTCTCTCTCTTACCCTCTCTCTTTTTCCCACTCTCTCTCTCTCATTCTCTCTCTCTCGTTCTCTCTTTTTCTCTCCCTCTTAGACTCTCTCTCTCTCCCTCTCACTCACTCTGAATTTCTCTCTATATCTCTCTATCTCACTCTTTCTCTCACTCTCTCTCTCCCTTCCTCTCTCTCTCTCACTCTCAATCTCACACACTCTCTCTCTTTCGCCCTCTCGGTCATTGTGTCTCTCTCTCGCACTCTCTCGTTCTTTCTCTCTCTCTCACTCTCACTCTCTCTCTCATTCTCTCTCTCTCACTCTCCCTGATTCTCTCTCACTCACTCACTCTCACTCTCTCTCGCTCTCTCTCTCTTTGTCTTTCTATCTGTCTCACTCTCTCCCTCTCTCTATCTCTCTCACTCTCACTCACATTCACTGTCTCTCTCTCACATCCTCTCAGTCTCTCTCCCCCTCTCTCTCTCGCTCTCTCTCTATCTCTCTCCCTCTCTCTCGTTCTCCCCCTCTCTCTCTCACTCTCACTCACATTCACTGTCTCTCTCTCACATCCTCTCAGCTCTCTCTCTCACATTCACTCTCCCTCTCCCACTCTCGTTCTTTCTCCCACTATTTCTCTCTCTCGCAGACTCTCTTTGTCTCTCACACACACTGTCTCTATCTCGCTCTCGCTCTTCCTCAATCATTCTCTCTCTATCTCTCTCTCACTCACTCACTCTCTCTCTTCACTCACTCACTCTCTCTCTCTTTCTCTCTCTCTGTCTTACATACACACTCTCTCTTTCTCTCTCTCTCTCACTCTCATTTAATCTCACTCTCTTTCGCTCTTTGATTTTCTCAATCTCTCTCTCTCTTTCTTTCTCTCCTGCTCTCTCTCTCTCATTTACTCTCTCTCATTTACTCTCTCTCCCTCCCACTCTCGTTCTCTTTCCCACACACACTCTCTCATACTCTCATTGTCTCTCACACACTCTCTCTATCTCGCTCTCACTCTTTATCGCTTTCTTGATTTCTCACTCTCTCACTCTCCCTCTCTCTCTCGCTCATTCTCTGTTTATCTTTCTCTATCACTCTCTCTATCTCTCACTCCCTCTCCCGCTCTCACTCTCTCTATCACTCTATCTCACCCCCACCCTTTATCACTCTCCCTCTCTCTCCCCCCCTCTCTCATTCTCTCTCTGCTACTTTTGTTCTCTTTACCACTCTCATTCTCTCACCCTGTCTCTCTCTTACTACCACTCTCTATCACACTCCCACTCTCTCTCACTCTTTCATTTGCTTACACTCTCCCTCTCTTTTTCCCTCTCTCTCTCTCTTACCTTCTCTCTCTTTCTCCAACTCTCTCTCTCTCGTTCTCTCTCTCTTGTTCTCTCTTTCTCTCTCTCCCTCTCAGACTCACTCTCTCCCTCTCACTCACTCTCAATTTCACTCTATATCTCTCTATCTCACTCTTTCTCTCTCTCTCTCTCTCCCTTCCTCTCTCTCACTCTCAATCTCACTCGCACTCTCATTTTCTGGCTCACTCTCTTACTCTCTCTCACTTACTCTCTCTCATTTACTCTCTCTTAGTCCACATTTTCTCGCACTCTCTCTCTCTTTCTTCCTCTCTCTCTCTCATTCTATCTCTCTCTTTCTCATTCAATTTCTCTCTCACTTACTCTCACATTCTATCTCTCTCACTCTTTATCGCTCTCTTGATTTCTCACACTCTCTCAATCATTCTCTCTCTCTCTCTCGCTCACTCGCTCTCTCTCTCTCTCCTTCTCTCTCACACACAAACACTATCTCCCTCACTCTCTCTCTCAATCTTAGTCTCTTTCGCTCTCTCTCTCCCACTCTCACTCTCTCACCCTCTCTCTCTCACTCTCTCTCACCCTCCCTCATTCTCTCTTAGTCACTCTATCACACTCTTTCTCACACCCACACTCTCTCTCTTTCTCTGTCTCTCTCTCACTCTCTCTCACTCCCACTCTCTCTCACTCTCTCATTTTCTAACACACACTATCTCTCTTATTCTCTCTCTCAATCTTTCTCTCTCTCAAGCTCTCTCTCTCCCTCTTACTCTCTCTGTCTCTCTCACTCTCACTCTCTCTATCTCACACAAAAACACACACACACTCTCCCTTTCTCTCCCTCTCGCTTTAACTCGCTCTCTCATTTTCTCGCACTCTCTCTCTCCTCTCTCTCCTCTCTCTCCATCCCTCCCTCTCTCTTCTCTCTCCCTCTCTCTATCTTTCTAACTATCCATCTCTCACTCACTCTCTCTCACTAAATCTCTCTCACTCTCACGTTTTCTCGCTTGTTTTCTCTCTCTCTCCCACTCTCATTCTCCTAGCCTCTCTTTCTTTGTCTGTCTCTCTCTCTCTCTCACACACTCTCTCTCTCACTCCCACTTTTCTCTATCACTCCCACTCCCTCTCACTCTCTCATTTTCTTACACACACACTCTCTCAATCTTTCTCTCTCAAGCTCTCTCTTTCTCACCCATACTCTCTCTGTCTCTCTCACTCTCACTCTCTCTATCTCTCTCTCTCTCTCTCTCTCTCACACACACACACACACACACACACTCCCCCCTCTCTCTCACTCTCGCTTTAACTCACTCTCTCATTTTCTCGCACACTCTCTCTCTCACACACACACTCTCTCTCTTCTCTATCTCCTCTCTCTCCATCCAACCCTCTCTCTTCTGTCCCCATCTCTCTCTATCTTTCTATCTATCCATCCCTCACTCCCTCTCTCTTCTGTCCCCATATCTCTCAATCCTTCTCTCTCTCTCAAGCTCTCTACCTCTCACTCTTACTCTCATTCTCTCTATCTCACACACACACCCACTCTCTCTCCCCCTCTCTCCCACTCTCGCTTTAACTCGCTCTCTCATTTTCTCGCACTCTCTCTCTCTCACTCACACTCTCTCTCCTCTATCTCCTCTCTCTCCATCCCTCCCTCTCTCTTCTATCCCCCTCTCTCTCTATCTTTCTGTCTATCCATCCCTCACTCACTCTCTCTCACTCTCTCTCGCTCTATCCCCCACTATCTCTCCCTCTCTTTATCTCTGTCTCTATCTCTCTCTGACTCTCCCTCACACACTTTCTCTTACTCACTTTCTCCCACTCACTATATCTCACTCTCTTTCTCTATCTCTCTCTCTCTCTCTATCTCTCTCACTCTCTCTCGCTCTCTCGTATTCTCACACACACTCTCTCTCCCACTCTCGTTCTCTCACCCTCTCTTTCTTTGTATCTCTCTCTCTCTATGTCTCTCTCACTCTCTCTCTCCCTCCCATTTTCTCTCTCACACACCCACTCTCTCTCACTCTCTCATATTCTCACACACTCTCTCTCGTCTTCTCTCTCTCTCAATCTTTCTCTCTCCCAAGCTCTTTCTCTCACTCTCACTTTCTCTCTCTCTCTCTCTCTATCTCTCTAACGCTCTCTCTTTCTTTCACTCTCACTCTCTCTATCTCTCTCACTCTCTCTATCTCTCTCTCTCTCTCTCTCTCTCTCACTCGCTCCCTCATTTTGTCGCTCTCTCTCCTCTCTAAATCCTATGTCTCCCTCTCTCTCTCTCTCTTCGTCTCACCCGCTCTCTCATTTTCACACTCTCTCTCCTCTCTAAATCCTCTCTCTCCCTCTGTCCATCTCTCCCTCTCTCACTCCTCTCTCGCTCTCAATCACTCACTCTCGCTCACTCACACTCTCTCACTTTCTCTCGCTCTCTCTTCCCCACTCTCTCCCTCTCTCTATCGCTCTCTCTATCTCTCTCTCTCACTCACTCTCCCTAACCCACTCTCTCTCTCTCTCTCACTCAATCACTCTCACATTCTCTTTGTCTCTTTCTTTCTCTCGTATCCTCACTCTCCCTATTTTTCTCTCCCTCTCTCTCTCATTGACGTTCTCTCTCCCAATCTAGTTCTCTCTCCCACTCTCGTTCTCTCTCCCTCTCTTTCTCTATCTCTCTCTCTCTTCCTCTTTCTCATTCCCTCTCTCTCACTCTGTCTTTTCACTCCTTGTCTCTCTATCATTCTCTCACTCTCTTCCTCTCTCTTTCTCTATCGCGCTCTCTCTCCCACTCTTGTTCTCTCACCCTCTCTTTCTCTCTCCCTCCCACTTTCTCTCCCACTGTCTCTCTCCCTCCAACTTTCTCTCCCACTGTCTCTCTCCCTCCCACTTTCTCTCTCTCACTCCCACTCTCTCTCACTCTCTCATTTTCTCACTCACTTTCTCTCTCTTATTCTGTCTCTATCTCTATCTCAATCATTTTCTCTCTCAAGCTCTCTCACTCTCACTCTCCCTCTCTCTTTCTCCCATTGTCTCTCTCTATCGGTCTCACACATAAACACGCACACACTCTCTCTCCCCCTCTCTCTCTTGCACACTCTCTCACTCTCGCTTTCACTCACTCTCTCATTTTCTGTCTCCTCTCACTCTCACTCTCTTCTCTCTCCCCTCTCCTCTCTCTCATTTTGTCATTCTCACTCTCTCTCCCCTCTCCTCTCTCTCGCTCTCTCATTTTCTCACTCTATCTCTATTGTGTTATCTTTTTCTCTCTCTCAATCTTTCTCTATCCCAAGCTCTCTCTCTCACTCTCTCTCTTTTTCCCATTCTCACTCTCTCTATCTCTCACACACACACACACTCTCTCTCTCTTTCTTTCTCTCTCACTCCCTCTCTTTCTCTCTCCCTCTCTTTCTCTCTCATCGACGCTCTCTCTCCCAATCTAGTTCTCTCACCCACTCTCGTTCTCTCACCCTCTCTTTCTCTCTCTCTCTCACTCTCTTCCTCTATTTTCCTCTTTGACTCCCTCTTTCTCTCTCTCTTTTCCTCTTATTCTCTCTTTGGCTCTCTCTATCTCTCTCAATCTTTGCCTCTCTCAAACTCTCTCGCTCTCTCCCTCTCCCACTCTCTTTCTTTCACTCTCCTCTCTCTCTCATCGCCACTCTCACTATCACTCTAACTCACTCTCACTCTCTCTCGCTCTCTCATATTCTCACTCTCCCTCTTTCTCTCTCCCTCTCTTTCTCTCTCATTGACGCTCTCTCTCCCACTCTCATTCAATCACCCTTTCTCTCTCTCTCCCACTCTATTCCTCTCTTTTCCTCTCTGACTCCCTCTCTCTCTCTCCCTCTTATTCTCACTTTGGCTCTCTCTATCTCTCTCAATCTTTGTCTCTCTCAAACTCTCTCATTCTCTCCCTCTCAAACACTCTCTCATTCTCACTCTCTCTCACTCTCACTCTCACTCTCACTCTCACTCGCTCTCTCATTTTCTCACTCCCTCTCTCCCTCTCTATGTATCTATCTATCTATCTATCTCTCACTTACTCTCTCTCACTCTCTCTTGCTCTCTCTCCCTCTCTCTCCCGCTCTGTCTCTCCCTCTCTCTCTCTCTCTCTCACTCACCCTCACTCACTGTCTCTCACACTCACCCTCTCTCGCGCTCTCTCTCACACCCACTATCTCTCCCTCTCTCACACTCTCTCACTCTCACTCTCTCTCGCTCTCTCACTTACTCTCTCTCACTTTCACATTTTCTCGTAATTTTTCTCACGCTCTCTCGCTCTCTCATTTTCTCTCTCTCTCTCATTCTGTCACTCTCACTTTCAATCGCTCTCTCTTTTTCTCATTCCCTCTCCTCTCTCTCCCTCTTTCCCTCTCTCTGTCCTATCTCCCTCACTCTATCCCTCTCTCTCTATCTATCTATCGTTCACTTACTCTCTCTCACTCTCTATCCCTCTCTCCCACTCTCTCTCTCTCTCTCACTCTCTATCACTCACCCTCACTCACTCTCTCTCACGCCCACTTTTTCTCACTCTCTCTCTCTTTGACTCTCTCTCTCTCACCCACTATCTCACTCACACTCTCTCTCATACTCTCTCACTCTCTTACTCTCACTTTTTTTCATCTCTCTCACTCTCTCGCACTCTCCCTCACTCTCACTCTCACTCTCTCTCTCCCTCCCTCTCTCTCTCTCTCGCTCTCTCTCTCGCTCTCTCTCTTACTCTCTCTCTCTCTCTTCCTCTCTCTCTCTCACTAACTCTCTCTCTCTCTTTGTCACAGACTGACACTCTCTATCTGTGACAGACACTCTCTGTCTCTCTCACGCTCTCTCACTCTCACTCTATTTCCTTCTCTCATTTTCGCAATCACTCTCTCACTCCCACCCTCTCTCTCTCTCTCTCATTCACTCTCCCTTTCTCATTATGGTTCTCTCTCCCTCTCTCTCTCACACTCTCTCTAACACACACACTCTCTCTCTATCTCACTCTAATTCTCACTCTTTTTCGCTCTCCCGATTTCTCACAGTCTCTCTCCCTCTCTCTCGTTCTCTGTTTCTCTATCTCTTTATCTATCTATCTCTCTCTCACTCTCTCACTCTCACTCTCTCTCACTGTTACTCTCTCTCTCTCTCTCTCCCTCTCTCTCTCTCATTCTCTGTTTCTCTTTCTATATTTCTCTCTCTATGTCTCTCTCTCTCCCACTCTCACTCTCACTTTCACTGTCACTTTATATCTCTCTCCCACTCTTACTCTCTCTCTCATTGTCACTGTCACTTTGTATCTCTCTCTCTCTCTCTCTCTCTCTCTCTCTCTCTCTCTCTATCAGTACCTTTCTCTCTTTCGTTCTCTCTTTATCGCTCTCTCATATTCTCACTCCCCCTCTCTCTGTCATTCGCTTTCTATCTCCTACTCTTGTTCTCTTTATTACTCTCATTCTCTCACCCTCTCTCTCTCAATCACTATCTCACTCACACACACACTCTCTCTCACTTCCACTCCCTCTCTCAATCCCACTCTTATTCCCTCACCCTCTCTCTCTCAATCTTTATCTCTCTCAATCTCTCTCATTCCCAATCTCTCTCTCTCCCTCACTCCCACTCTCTCTCACTCTCACATTTCCTCACTCTCTCCCTCTCCCCCTCCCTCTCTCCCATTCTCTCTCTCTCTCGCCTAATCTAGTTCTCTTCCCCACTCTCGTTCTCTCACGCTCTCTCTCAATCACGCTCTCTCTCTCTCTCTCTCTATCACTCTCTCTCACTCTCACACTCTATCTCTCTCCCTTACTCTCTCTATCTCTCTCTATCATTCTCTCTCACACTCCCACTCTCTTTCCCACTCTCTCTCCATCTTGTTCTCTCTTTTTTTCTTTATCTCTCTCAATCTTTCTCTCTCTCAAACTCTCTCTCCCTCTCACACTCTCTTTCCCCCTCTCACTCCCTCTATATATATATCTCTCTCTATCACACTCTGTCGCTTTCTCTCTTTAACTCTTTCTCACTCTCTCACTCTCACTCTCACTCTCCCTCTCATTTTCTCGCTCTCTCTCTCTCTCGCGCTCTCTCTTACTCTCTCTTATTGAATCTCTCTCACTCTTACATTTTCTCGCTTGTTTTCTTGCACTCTCTTTCTCTCTCCCTCCCTCTCACTCTCTCTCACTCTCTCTCACTCCCTCACTCTCTCTCTCTCTCACTCTCTCTCACTCCCTCACTCTCTCTCTTACGCTCACTCTCTCTCCCTTTCTCTCACACACACACACTCTCTCTCCCTCTCTTTCTCTTTCTCTTTCTCTCTCTCTTAGTCTGGCTTTAACTTGCTCTCTCATTTCTCGCTCTCTCCCTCTCTCAATCTCACTCTCTCTCCTCTCTCCCTCTCTATCGATCTTTCTATCTATCTATCCCTCACTCACTCTCTCTCACTCTCTTACTCTCTCTCTCACTCACTCTCTCTCACTCTCTCTGTCTCTTTCTCTCTCTATCTCTCTCACCGACACTCTATCTCTTTCTCTCTCTATCTCTTTCTCTCTTTATCTCTTTCTCTCTCTATCTCTCTCACCGACACTCTGTCTCACACTCTCTCTCTCACTCTCTCACACTCTCACTCTCTCTCTCTCTCTCATATTCTCACTCTCTCACTCACTCTCTCTCTCTCACTCTCTCTCTCTCCTACTCTCTCTCTCTCACTCTCTCTTTTTCTCTCACTCTCACTCTCTCTCTATCTCTCTCACACTTTCTCTCTTTCTCTCTTTCTCTCTCTCACACTCTCACTCGCTCACTCATTTTCTCGCTCTCTCTCTCTCCTCTCTCAATCCTCTCTCTCCCTCTCTCTCCCTCTCTCACACTTTCTCTAACACACACACTCTCTCTATCTCGCTCTAATTCCAACTCTTTTTCTCCTCTCTCAATACTCTCTCTCTCATTGTCACTGTCACTTTGTATCTCTCGCTCTCTCTCTCTCTCTCTTTCTCAGTCCCTCACTCTCTTTCGCTCTCTCTCACTCTCACTCTTTATCGCTCTCTCATATTCTCACTCCCCCTCTCTCTATCATTCTCTCTCTATCACCCACTCTTGTTCTATTTCTTACTCTCACCTTCTCTCTCTCAATCTCTATCTCTCTCACTCTCTCTCTCACTTCCACTCTCTCTCTCAATCCCACTCTTATTCCCTCACCCTCTCTCTCTCTCTCTCAATCTCTATTTCACTCAGTCTCTCTCATTCCCACACACACACACACACTCTCTCTCTCTCTCACTCCCACTCTCTCTCACTCTCACATTTTCTCACTCTCTCCCACTCCCTCTCCCTCTCACTCTCTCCAATTCTCTCTCTCTCTCCCAATCTACTTCTCTTCCCCACTCTCATTCTCTCATCCTCACTTTCCCTATCTCACCCTCTCTATCCCTCTCTCACTCTCTCTCTCACTCCTCTCGCTCTCTAATTTTCTCACTCTCTCCCCGTCCCTTTCCCTCTCTCTCTTGTTCTGTCTTTCTCTCTCTCATTCTCTCTCTCCTCTTCTTTCTCCATCACTCACGCTCTCTCTCTCTCACTCTCCCTCATTCTCTCTCACTCACGCTCTCTCTATCTCTCTCTCTCACACTCTAACTCTCCCACTCTCTCTCGCTCTCTCATATTCTCGTACTCTCTCTCTCTCTCCCCCACTCTCGTTCTCTCACCCTCTCCTTCTCTGTCTTTCTCTCTATGTCTCTCTCACTCTCTGTCTCACTCCCACTTTCTCTCTTTCACTCCCACTTTCTCCCACTCTCAAATTTTCTCACTCTCTCTTTTGTTCTCTCTCCTTCTCTCTCTCACAATCTTTCTCTCTCCCAATCTCTCTCTCACTCTCACTCGCTCTCTCATTTTCTCCCTCTCTCTCTCCTCTCTCTCTCCTCTCTCCCTCTCTCTCTATCTATCTATCCGTTACTCACACTCTGTCACTCTCTTTCACACATTCTCCCCCACTCTCTCTCACTCTATCTGTCTCTCTCTATCTCTGTCTCTCTCACTCACTCACTCTTTCTCACACTCTCTTTGTCTCTTACTTTCTCTCTCTCCCTCACTCTCCCTCACTCACTCTCTCTCTCACTCTCTTTGTCTCTTTCTTTCTCTCTCTCTCATCAACTCTCTCTCTCACTCTCTCTCGTATCCTCACACTACTTATTTTTCTCTCCCTCTCTTTTTCTCTCATTGACGTTCCCTCTCCCAATCTAGTTCTCGCTCCCACTCTTTTTATCTTACCCACTCTTTCTCTATCTCTCACTCTCCCCCTCTCTCTGTCATTCTCTTTCTATCTCCTACTCTGGTTCTCTTTATTACTCTCATTCTCTCACCCTCTCTCTCTCAATCACTATCTCTCTCACACTCTCTCTCTCTCTCACTTCCACTCCCTCTCTCAATCCCATTCTTATTCCCTCACCCTCTCTCTCTCAATCTTTATCTCTCTTAGTCTCTCTCATTCCCAATCTCTCTCTCTCCCTCACTCCCACTCTCTCTCGCTCTCACATTTTCTCACTCTCTCCCTCTCCCCCTCCCTCTCTCCCATTCTCTCTCTCTCCTAATCTAGTTCTCTTCCCCACTCTCATTCTCTCACGCTCTCTCTCTCTCTCTCACTCTCCCTCATTCTCTCTCACACTCTCTCTCAATCACGCTCTCTCTATCTCTCTCTCCCTCTTTCTCTCTCTCACTCTCACACTCTATCTCTCTCTCTTTCTCTATCTCTCTCTCTATCATTCTCTCTCACACTCCCACTCTCTTTCCCACTCTCTCTCCATCTTGTTCTCTCTTTTTTTCTTTATCTTTCTCAATCTTTATCTCTCTCATTTCTCGCTCTCTCCCTCTACTCTCTCTCACTCTCTTACTCTCTCTCTCACTCACTCTCTCTCACTCTCTCTGTCTCTTTCTCTCTCTATCTCTCTCACCGACACTCTATCTCTTTCTCTCTCTATCTCTCTCACCGACACTCTCTCACTCTCTTTCTCTCACTCTCTCTCACTCTCACTCTCTCTCTCTCTCACATATTCTCACTCTCTCACTCACACTCTCTCTCTCACTCACTCACTCTCTCTCTCACTCTCTCCTACTCTCATTCTCTCACCCTCTCTTTCTCTGTCTCTCTCTCTATGTCTCTCACTCTCTCTCACTCCCACTCTCTCTCTCACTCCAACTCTCTCTCACTCTCTCATTTTCTCACACACACTCTCTCATTTTCTCTCTCCCTCCTCTCTCTCAATCTTTCTCTCTCCCAAGCTCTCTCTCTCACTCTCACTCTCTCTCTTTCTCTCACTCTCAGTCTCTCTTTCTCTCTCTCACACTCTCACTCGCTCACTCATTTTCTCGCTCTCTCTCTCTCCTCTCTCAATCCTCTCTCTCCCTCTCTCTCCCTCTCTCTCCCTCTCTCTCACACTCTCTCTAACACACACTCTCTCTATCTCGCTCTAATTCCAACTCTTTTTCACCTCTCTCAATACACTCTCTCTCATTGTCACTGTCACTTACTATCTATCGCTCTCTCTCTCTCTCTTTCTCAGTCCCTCACTCTCTTTCGCTCTCTTTCACTCTCACCCTTTATCGCTCTCTCATATTCTCACTCCCCCTCTCTCTCTATCATTCTCTCTCTATCACCCACTCTTATTCTCTTTCTTACTCTCACCTTCTCTCTCTCAATCTCTATCTCTCGCTCACTCTCCCAAGCTCTCTCTCACTCTCACTCTCTCTTTTTCTCTCACTCTCACTCTCTCTCTATCTCTCTAACCCTCTCTCTCTTTCTCTCTCTCACACACTCTCTCTATCTCTCTCACACTCTCTCTCTTTCTCTCTCTCACACTCTCACTCGCTCACTCATTTTCTCTCGCTCTCTCTCTCCTCTCTCAATCCTCTCTCTCCCTCTCTCTCCCTCTCTCTCCCTCTCTCTCACACTCTCTCTAACACACACTCTCTCTCTATCTCGCTCTAATTCCAACTCTTTTTCTCCTCTCTCAATACTCTCTCTCTCATTGTCACTGTCACTTTGTATCTCTCTCTTTCTCTTTCTCAGTCCCTCACTCTCTTTCGCTCTCTCTCACTCTCACTCTTTATCGCTCTCTCATATTCTCACTCCCCCTCTCTCTCTATCATTCTCTCTATATCACCCACTCTTGTTCTCTTTCTTACTCTCACCCTCTCTCTCTCAATCTCTATCTCTCTCACTCTCTCTCTCACTTCCACTCTCTCTCTCAATCCCACTCTTATTCCCTCACCCTCTCTCTCTCTCTCAATCTCTATCTCACTCAGTCTCTCTCATTCCCACACACTCTCTCTCTCTGTCTAACTCCCAGTCTCTCTCTCTCACATTTTCTCACTCTCTCCCACTCTCTCTCCTCTCTCAATCCTCTCTCTCCCTCTCTCTCCCTCTCTCACACTTTCTCTAACACACACACTCTCTCTATCTCGCTCTAATTCCAACTCTTTTTCTCCTCTCTCAATACTCTCTCTCTCATTGTCACTGTCACTTTGTATCTCTCGCTCTCTCTCTCTCTCTTTCTCAGTCCCTCACTCTCTTTCGCTCTCTCTCACTCTCACTCTTTACCGCTCTCTCATATTCTCACTCCACCTCTCTCTCTATCATTCTCTCTCTATCACCCACTCTTGTTCTCTTTCTTACTCTCATCTTCTCTCTCTCAATCTCTATCTCTCTCACTCTCTCTCTCACTTCCACTCTCTCTCTCAATCCCACTCTTATTCCCTCACCCTCTCTCACTCTCTCTCTCAATCTCTATTTCACTCAGTCTCTCTCATTCCCACACACACACTCTCCTCTCTCTCTCTCTCGCTCCCACTCTCTCTCACTCTCACATTTTCTCACTCTCTCCCACTCCCTCTCCCTCTCCCTCTCTCCAATTCTCTCTCTCTCTCCCAATCTAGTTCTCTTCCCCACTCTCATTCTCTCACCCTCACTTTCCCTATCTCACCCTCTCTATCCCACTCTCACTCTCTCTCTCACTCCTCTCGCTCTCTCATTTTCTCACTCTCTCCCCGTCCCTTTCCCTCTCTCTCTTGTTCTGTCTTTCTCTCTCTATCTTTCTCTCTCTCATTCTCTCTCTCCTCTTCTTTCTCCATCACTCACGCTCTCTCTCTCTCTCTCACTCTCCCTCATTCTCTCTCACACTCTCTCTCACTCACGCTCTCTCTCTCTCTCTCTCACACTCTAACTCTCCCACTCTCTCTCGCTCTCTCGTATTCTCGTACTCTCTCTCTCTCTCCCCCACTCTCGTCCTCTCACCCTCTCCTTCTCTGTCATTCTCTCTATGTCTCTCTCACTCTCTGTCTCACACCCACTTTCTCTCTCTCACTCCCACTTTCTCCCACTCTCAAATTTTCTCACACTCTCTCTTTTGTTCTCTCTCCTTCTCTCTCTCAATCTTTCTCTCTCTCAATCTTTCTCTCTCCCAAGCTCTCTCTCTCTTTCTCTCACTCTCACTCGCTCTCTCATTTTCTCTCTCTCTCTCTCCTCTCTCTTTCCTCTCTCTCTCCTCTCTCCCTCTCTCTATATATATCTATCCGTTACTCACTCTCTCTCACTCTCTTTCACACACTCTCCCCCACTCTCTCTCCCTCTCTCTGTCTCTCTCTATCTCTGTCTCTCTCACTCACTCACTCTTTCTCACACTCTCTTTGTCTCTTACTTTTTCTCTCTCTCTCTCACTCTCCCTCACTCACTCTCTCTCCCTTACTCTCTTTGTCTCTTTCTTTCTCTCTCTCTCACTCTCTCTCGTATCCTCACTCTACTTATTTTTCTATCCCTCTCTTTTTCTCTCATTGACGTTCCCTCTCCCAATCTAGTTCTCGCTCCCACTCTTTTTATCTTACCCTCTCTTTCTCTATCTCTCACTCTCCTCCTCTCTCTGTCATTCTCTTTCTATCTCCTACTCTTGTTCTCTTTATTACTCTCATTCTCTCACCCTCTCTCTCAATCACTATCTCTCTCACACTCTCTCTCTCTCTCAGTTCCACTCCCTCTCTCAATCCCACTCTTATTCCCTCACCCTCTCTCTCTCAATCTTTATCTCTCTCAGTCTCTTTCATTCCCAATCTCTCTCTCCCTCACTCCCACTCTCTCTCGTTCTCACATTGTCTCACTCTCTCCCTCTCCCCCTCCCTATCTCCCATTCTCTCTCTCTCTCCTAATCTAGTTCTCTTCCCCACTCTCATTCCCTCACGCTCTCTCTCTCTCACTCTCCCTCATTCTCTCTCACACTCTCTCTCAATCACGCTCTCTCTATCTCTCTCTCTATCACTCTCTCTCACTCTCACACTCTATCTCTCTCTCTTACTCTCTCTATCTCTCTCTCTATCATTCTCTCTCACAATCCCACTCTCTTTCCCACTCTCTCTCCATCTTGTTCTCTCTTTTTTTCTTTATCACTCTCAATCTTTCTCTCTCTCTCAAACTCTCTCTCCCTCTTACACTCTCTTTCCCCCTCTCACTCCCTCTATATCTCTCTCTCTCACACACTCTGTCTCTTTCTCTCTTTAACTCTTTCTCATTCTTTCACTCTCACTCTCACTCGCCCTCTCATTTTCTCGCTCTCTCTCTCTCTCTCGCTCACTCTCTCTCTTACTCTCTCTTATTGAATCTCTCTCACTCTTACATTTTCTCGCTTGTTTTCTTGCACTCTCTTTCTCTCTCCATCCCTCTCACTCTCTCTCACTCTCTCTCACTCCCTCACTCTCTCTCTTACTCTCACTCTCTCTATCCCTTTCTCTCACACACACACTCTCTCCCTCTCTTTCTCTTTCTCTCTCTCTTATTCTGGCTTTGACTCGCTCTCTCATTTCTCGCTCTCTCCCTCTCTATCGATCTTTCTATCTATCTATCCCTCACTCACTCTCACTCTCTCTCACTCACTCACTCTCACTCTCCCTCACCCTCTCTCTCTCTCTCAATCTCTATCTCACTCAGTCTCTCTCATTCCCACACACACACTCTCTCTCTCTCTCTCACTCCCACTCTCTCTCACTCTCACATTTTCTCACTCTCTCCCACTCCCTCTCCCTCTCCCTCTCTCCAATTCTCTCTCTCTCTCCCAATCTAGTTCTCTTCCCCACTCTCATTCTCTCACCCTCACTTTCCCTATCTCACCCTCCCTATACCACTCTCACTCTCTCTCTCACTCCTCTCGCTCTCTCATTTTCTCACTCTCTCCCCGTCCCTTTCCCTCTCTCTCTTGTTCTGTCTTTCTCTCTCTATCTTTCTCTCTCTCATTCCCTCTCTCTCTCCTCTTCTTTCTCCATCACTCACGCTCTCACTCTCTCTCTCTCACTCTCCCTCATTCTCGCTCACACTCTCTCTCAGTCACGCTCTCTCTATCTCTCTCTCTCGCACACACTAACTCTCTCACTCTCTCTCGCTCTCTCGTATTCTCGTACTCTCTCTCTCCCCCACTCTCGTTCTCTCACCCTCTCCTTCTCTGTCTTTCTCTCTATCTCTCTCTCACTCTCTGTCTCACTCCCACTTTCTCTCTCTCACTCCCACTTTCTCCCACTCTCAAATTTTCTAACTCTCTCTCTTTGTTCTCTCTCCTTCTCTCTCTCAATCTTTCTCTCTCCCAAGCTCTCTCTCTTTCTCTCACTCTCACTCTCACTCGCTCTCTCTATCTCTCTCTCTATCATTCTCTCTCACAATCCCACTCTCTTTCCCACTCTCTCTCCATCTTGTTCTCTCTCTTTTTCTTTATCACTCTCAATCTTTCTCTCTCTCAAACTCTCTCTCCCTCTCACACTCTCTTTCCCCTTCTCACTCCCTCTATATCTCTCTCTCTCACA
Source organism: Datisca glomerata (assembly GCA_003255025.1). Taxonomy (NCBI): domain Eukaryota; kingdom Viridiplantae; phylum Streptophyta; class Magnoliopsida; order Cucurbitales; family Datiscaceae; genus Datisca; species Datisca glomerata. The sequence continues at coordinate 83,114 of QANY01008653.1, forward strand.
CACTCTGTCTCTTTCTCTCTTTAACTCTTTCTCATTCTCTCACTCTCACTCTAACTCGCCCTCTCATTTTCTCGCTCTCTCTCTCTCTCGCTCGCTCTCTCTCTTACTCTCACTTATTGAATCTCTCTCACTCTTACATTTTCTCGCTTGTTTTCTTGCACTCTCTTTCTCTCTCCATCCCTCTCACTCTCTCTCACTCTCTCTCACTCCCTCACTCTCTCTCTTACTCTCACTCTCTCTATCCCTTTCTCGCACACACACACTCTCTCCCTCTCTTTCTCTTTCTCTTTCTCTCTCTCTTACTCTGGCTTTGACTCGCTATCTCATTTCTCGCTCTCTCCCTCTCTCAATCTCACTCTCTCTCCTCTCTCCCTCTCTATCGATCTTTCTATCTATCTATCCCTCACTCACTCACACTCACTCTCTCTCACTCTCTCTCTCACTCACTCTCTCTCACTCTCTCTGTCTCTTTCTCTCTCTATCTCTCTCACCGACACTCTATCTCTTTCTCTCTATCTCTCTCACCGACACTCTGTCTCACTCTCTCTCTCTCACTCTCTCACACTCTCACTCTCTCTCTCTCATTTTCTCACTCTCTCACTCCCTCTCTCTCTCTCACTCTCTCCTACACTCATTCTCTCACCCTCTCTTTCTATGTGTCTCTCTCTCTATGTCTCTCACTCTCTCAGTCCCACTCTCTCTCTCTCACTCCCACTCTCTCTCACTCTCTCATTTTCTCACACACACTCTCTCAGGTTCTCTCTCCCTCCTTTCTCTTAAACTTTCTCTCTCCCAAGCTCTCTCTCTCACTCTCACTCTCTCTCTTTCTCTCACTCTCACTCTCTCTCTATCTCTCTCACACTCTCTCTCTTTCTCTCTCTCACACTCTCTCTCTATCTCTCTCACACTCTCTCTTTTTCTCTCTCACACTCTCACTCGCTCACTCATTTTCTCGCTCTCTCTCTTTCCTCTCTCAATCCTCTCTCTCCCTCTCTCTCCCTCTCTCTCACACCCTCTCTAACACACACTCTCTCTCTATCTCGCTCTAATTACAACTCTTTTTCTCCACTCTCAATACTCTCTCTCTCATTGTCACTGTCACTTTGTATCTCTCTCTCTCTCTCTCTCTCTTTCTCAGTCCCTCACTCTCTTTCGCTCTTTCTCACTCTCACTCTTTATCGCTCTCTCATATTCTCACTCCCCCTCTCTCTCTATCATTCTCTCTCTATCACCCACTCTTGTTCTCTTTCTTACTCTCACCCTCTCTCTCTCAATCTCTATCTCTCTCACTCTCTCTCTCACTTCCACTCTCTCTCTCAATCCCACTCTTATTCCCTCACCCTCTCTCTCTCTCTCTCAATCTCTATCTCACTCAGTCTCTCTCATTCCCACACACACTCTCTCTCTCACTCCCACTCTCTCTCACTCTCACATTTTCTCACTCTCTCCCACTCCCTCTCCCTCTCTCCAATTCTCTCTCTCTCTCCCAATCTAGTTCTCTTCCCTACTCTCATTCTCTCACCCTCACTTTCCCTATCTCACCCTCTCTATCCCTCTCTCACTCTCTCTCTCACTCCTCTCGCAATCTCATTTTCTCACTCTCTCCTCGTCCCTTTCCCTCTCTCTCTTGTTTTGTGTTTCTCTCTCTATCTTTCTCTCTCATTCTTTCTCTCTCTCATTCTCTCTCTCCTCTTCTTTCTCCATCACTCACGCTCTCTCTCTCTCACTCTCCCTCATTCTCTCTCACACTCTCTCTCACTCACGCTCTCTCTATCTCTCTCTCTCTCACACTCTAACTCTCTCACTCTCTCTCGCTCTCTCGTATTCTCGTACTCTCTCTCTCTCCCCCACTCTCGTCCTCTCACCCTCTCCTTCTCTGTCATTCTCTCTATGTCTCTCTCACTCTCTGTCTCACTCCCACTTTCTCTCTCTCACTCCCACTTTCTCCCACTCTCAAATTTTCTCACTCTCTCTCTTTTGTTCTCTCTCCTTCTCTCTCTCTCAATCTTTCTCTCTCCCAAGCTCTCTCTCTCTTTCTCTCACTCTCACTCGCTCTCTCATTTCCTCACTCTATCTCCTCTCTCAATCCTCTCTCTCTCTTTCTCTCACTCTCACTCGCTGTCTCATTTCCTCACTCTCTCTCCTCTCTCAATCCTCTCTCTCTCCTCTCTCCCTCTCTCTCTATCTATCTATCCGTTACTCACTCTCTCTCACTCTCTTTCACACACTCTCCCCCACTCTCTCTCCCTCTCTCTGTCTCTCTCTATCTCTGTCTCTCTCTCACTCACTCTTTCTCACACTCTCTTTGTCTCTTACTTTCTCTCTCTCTCTCACTCTCCCTCACTCACTCTCTCTCTCTCACTCTCTTTGTCTCTTTCTTTCTCTCTCTCTCATCTACTCTCTCTCTCACTCTCTCTCGTATCCTCACTCTACTTATTTTTCTCTCCCTCTCTTTTTCTCTCATTGACGTTCCCTCTCCCACTCTAGTTCTCGCTCCCACTATTTTTATCTTACCCTCTCTTTCTCTATCTCTCACTCTCTTCCTCTCTCTTTTCCTCGCTCACTCCCTCTCTCTCTCCGTCTTGTTTACTCCTTGTCTCTTATCATTCTCTCACTCCACTTTCTCTCTATCACTCCCACTCTCTCTCACTTTCTCATTTTCTCACACACTATCTCTCTCGCTCATTCACTCTCTCTCTCTCAATCTTTTTCTCTCTCAAGCTCTCTCACTCTCTCTCTTTCTCTCACTCACACTCTCTCTATCGCACTCACACACAAACACACACACTCTCTCTCCCCCTCGCTCTCTCTTACTCTCTCACTCTCACTGTCACTCGTTCTCTCATTTTCTCTCTCCTCTCTCTCAATCTCTCCCTCCCTCTTCCCTCTCCCTCTCCCTCTCCCTCTCCCTCTCCCACACTCTATCTTTCTATCTATCTATCCCTCATTAAATCTCTCTCACTCTTTTACGCTATCTCTCCCCCACTCTCTCTCCCTCTCTCCCTTTGTCTTTTTGTCTCTCTCTCTATCTCGCTCAATCTCTCGCCCCCTCAAACTCTCTATCGCCCTCTCACACATTCTCTCTCTCAGTCTCACTCTCTCTATCTCTCTCTCTCACACACACACACACGCACACACTTTCTCACTCTCTCTGTCTTTAACTGTCTCTCACTCTCTCAATCTCACTCTCGCTCGCTCTCTCATTTTCTCGCTCTCTCTTTCTCTTACTCTCTCTCACTCTCACGTTTTCTCGCATGTTTTGTCATACTCTCTCTCTCTCTCTCCCACTCTCATTCTTTCACCCTCTCTTTCTCTGTCTCTCTTTCTCACTCTATCCCTCTCTCTCTCACTCCTTTCTCTCTCTCACTCCCAGTCTCTCTTGCTCTCTCATTTTCTCACACTCCCTCTCTTATTCTCTGTGTGTCTCTCTCTCAATCTTTCTCTCTCTCAAGCTCTCTATCACTCTCACTCTCCCTCTTTCTCTCACTCTCACTCTCTCTATCTCTCTCTTTCACACACACACACTGTCTCTCTCTCTCTTCCAATCTCTCTCTCCCTCTCTCAGTCTCACTTTTACTCGCTCACTCATTTTCTTGCTCTCTCTCCCCTCTTTATCTCTCTCTCCCTCTCTCTCCCTCTCTCTCCTTCTCTCTCCCTCTCTCAATCATTCTATTTATGTATCGCTCACTCACTCTCTCTCACTCTCTCACACCTCTCTCTCCTTCTCTCTCCCTCTCTCACTCTCGCTCTTAATCTCTCTCTCTCACTCACCCTCAGTCACTCTTTCTCTCATTCACTCTCTCTCTTTCTCTCACTCACACTCTCTCTATTGCTCTCACATGCAAACACACACACTCTCTCTCCCCCTCGCTCTCTCTTACTCTCTCACTCTCACTATCACTCGTTCTATCATTTTCTCTCTCCTGTCTCTCCTCTCTCTCAATCTCTCCCTCCCTCTTCTCTCTCCATCTCCCTCTCCCACACTCTATCTTTCTATCTATCTATCCCTCATTAAATCTCTCTCACTCTTTCTCGCTATCTCCCCCCCCACTTTCTCTCCCTCTCTCCCTTTGTCTTTTTGTCTCTCTCTCTCTTTATCTCGCTCAATCTCTCGCCCCCTCAAACTCTCTCTCGCCCTCTCACACATTCTCTCTCTCAGTCTCACTCTCTCTATCTCTCTCTCTCTCTCACACGCACACTCTTTATCACTCTCTCTGTCTTTAACTGTCTCTCACTCACTCAATCTCACTCTCGCTCGCTCTCTCATTTTCTCGCTCTCTCTCTCTTACTCTCTCTCACTCTCACGTTTTCTCGCATGTTTTGTCATACTCTCTTTCTCCTACTCTCTCCCACTCTCATTCTTTCACCCTCTCTTTCTCTGTCTCTCTTTCTCACTCTATCCCTCTCTCTCTCTCACTCCTTTCTCTCTCTCACTCCCAGTCTCTCTTGCGCTATCATTTTCTCACACTCCCTCTCTTATTCTCTCTGTGTCTCTCTCTCAATCTTTCTCTCTCTCAAGCTCTCTCTCACTCTCACTCTCCCTCTTTCTCTCACTCTCACTCTCTCTATCTCTCTCTTTCACACACACACTGTCTCTCTCTCTCTTTTTCTCTCTCTCCCTCTCTCAGTCTCACTTTTACTCGCTCTCTCATTTTCTTACTCTCTCTCCCCTCTTTATCTCTCTCTCCCTCTCTCTCCTTCTCTCTCCCTCTCTCAATCTTTCTATTTATGTATCGCTCACTCACTCTCTCTCACTCTCTCACACCTCTCTCTCCCTCTCTCTCCCTCTCTCACTCTCCTCTTAATCTCTCTCTCTCACTCACCCTCACTCACTCTTTCTCTCATTCACTCTCTCTCTCTGTGAGTCTTTTTTTCTCTCTCTCTCTCTCACTCACTATCTCTCCCACTCTCTCACTCTTTCTCTCATTCACTCGCTCTCTCATTTTCTCGCACTTTTTCTCACACTCTTTCTCTCTCTCTCTCCCACTTTCATTCTGTCACCCTCTCTTTCTCTGTATCTCTCTCTATATATCTCTCTCCCACTCTCTCTCTCTCACTCCCACTCTCTCCCTCTCATTCCCACACTCTCTCGCTCTCTCATTTTCTCACTCTCTCTATCTCTCACACACATACACTCTCTCTCTCCCTCTCTCTCTCACTCTCTCACTCTCTCACTCTCACTATCACCTGTTCTCTCATTCTCTCTCTCCTCTCTCTTTTTCACTCTCTCTCTCCTCTCTCCTCTCTCTCCATCTCTCTTACCCTCTTGTCTCTCCCTCTCTCTTTCCCTCACTCTCTCTTTCTATCTATCTATCCCTCATTATGTCTCTCTCACCCTTTCTCAATTACTCTCCCCCACTCTCTCTCCCTCTCTCCCTTTATCTTTTTTACTCTCTCTATCTCGCTCAATCTTTCTCTCTCTCAAACTCTCTCTCTCTCCCTCTCACACTCTATCTCACTCTCACTCTCACTCTCTCTATCTCTCTCACACACTCTCTCTCTCACTCTCCTTCTGTCTTTAACTCTCTTTCAATCTCTCATTCTCACTCTTAGTCGCTCTCTCATTTTCTCGCTCTCGCTCTTACTCTCTCTCACTTACTCTCTCTCTCACTTTCACATTTTTACGCATGTTTTCTCATACTCTCTCTCTCTCTCTCCAACTCTCGTTCTCTCACCCTCGCTTTCTCTATCTCTCTTTCCCATTCTATCTCTCTCTCACTCCTTTCTCTCTCTCACTCCCAGTCTCTCTTACTCTCCCATTTTCTCACACTCTCTCTATTATTCTCTCTCTCTTTCCCTCTCAATCTTTCCCTCTCTCAAGAACTCTCTCTCACTCTCACTCTCTCTCTTTCTCTCACTCTCACTCTCTCTATCTCTCTCTCACACACGCACTATCTCTCTTTCTCTCTCACTTTCTCTCTCTTTCTTTCTCTCTCTCACTCTCTCACTCTTACTTTCACTCGCTCTCTCATTTTCTAGCTCTCTCTCTCTCCCTCTCTCTCCCTCTCGCTCTCTCTCTCCCTCTCTCTCCCTCTCGCTCTCGATCTCTCTCTCTCTCTCACTCACTCACCCTCAGTCACTCTTTCTCTCATTCACTCTCTCTCTGTGACTCTTTCTTTCTCTCTCTCTAACTCACTATCTCTCTCACTCACTCACTCTCGGTCTCTCTGTCTCTCTCTCTCTCACTCACTCTCCCTCACTCACTCACTCCCACACTCTCTCTCACTCTTTCACTCTCGGTCTCTATCTCTCACTCACACACATTCTCTCTCTCTATGTCACTCTCTCACTTCCACTCTCCCTCGCTATCTCATATTCTCACTCTCCCTCTTTCTCCTAATCTAGTTCTCTCTCCCACTCTCGTTCTCCCTCCCTATCTCTCTCTATCTTTGTCTCACTCTCTCTCTTCTTCCCACACTCTCACTCACTCCCAGTCTCTCTCACTCTCTAATTTCATCACACTCTCCCTCTCTCTTAACCTCTATCTCTCCCTCTCTCTCTCTCTGTCCCTCTTATTCTCTCTTTGTCTCTCTCTCTCTCAAACTCTCTATCTCTCTTCCTCTCACTGTCTCTCTCTCTCTCACTCTCTATCTCTCACACACACACACACACTCTTTATCTCTCTCTCATTCTCTCACTCTCACTCACACTCGCTTTCTAATTTTCTCTCTCTCTCTTACACTCTCTTACTCTCACTTTTTCTCACACTCTATTTCTTTCTCTCTCCCACTTTACTTATGTCACCCTCTCTTTCTCTGTATCTCTCTCCCACACACACACCCTCTCTCACTCCCACTCTCTCACTTTCTCAATCTCACTGTCACTCGCTCTCTTATTTTCTCTCTCTCTCTCTTCTCTCTCTCTCCCTCTCTCCCTATCTCCCTCTCTCCCTATCTCCCTCTCTCTACTCTCCCTCCCTCTCCCTCTCCCTCTCTCTCTATCTATCTATCTATCCCTCACTCACTCTCTCTCGCTCTCTCTCCCACTCTCTCTCTTTGTCTCTATCTCTCTCACTCGCTCTCCCTCACTCCCACTCTCTCTTGCGCTCTCATTTTTTCACACACACACTCTCTATACCTCACTCTCACTCTCTCTATCTCTCACACACACACTCTCTCTCTTACTCTCTCTCCTACTCTCTCTCTCTCACTCACTCACTCTCACTTTCACTCACTCTATCATTTTCTCACACTCTCTCTCATTTCTCCCTCTCTCTCTCTATCTGTCTATCTCTCACTTACTCTCTCTTGCTCTCTCGCTCTCTCTCCCTCCCCCCACTTTCTCTCTTTCTCTCTCTCTCATTCTCTCTCTTACTCACCCTCACTAACTCTCTCTCACACTCACTTTCTCTCACTATCTCTCTCTGACTCTTTCTCTCTCACTCACTCTCTCTCACACTCTCTCACTCTCACTCTCTCTCGCTCTCTCACTTTCACATTTTCTCGCACTTTTCCTCACACTCTCTTTCTCTCACTCTCTCTCCCACCCTCGTTCTCTCACCATCTCTTTCTCTGTATCTCTCCCTCTCTCTCCCACTCTCTCTCTCACTCCCACTCTCTCCGTTTCACTCCCACTCTCTCTCGCTCTCTCATTTTTTCACTCTCACACACACTCTCTCTTTCTCAAACTCTCTCACTCTCTCACACTCACTCACTATCTCTCTTTTCCTCTCTCTCTTTCAAACTCTCTCACTCTCTCGCGCTCTCCCTCAGTCTCTCACTCTCAGTCTCTCTCTTTCTATCTCTCCCTTACGCTCTCTCACACACACACACTCTCTCTCTCTCGCTCGCACATTTTCTCGCTCCCTATCTCTCTCTCTCTCGTTCTCCCTCCCACACTTTCTCTCATTCTCTCTCTTCCTCTCTCTATTTTCTCTCTCTCCCTCTCTCTCTCCCTCTCTCTATCTATCTATCTATCTATCACTCACTCACTCTCTCTCGCTCTCTCTCACACTCTCTCTCTCTGTCTCTCTCTCTCTCACTCCCACTCTCTCACTCACTCTCCCTCACTCCCACTCTCTCTTGCGCTCTCATTTTTCCACACACACACTCTCTATATCTCACTCCCACTCTCTCACTCTCTCTCACTCTCCCTTATTCTCTTACACTCACTCACTATCTCTCTCTTTCTCTCTCTCTTTCAAACTCTCTCACTCTCTCGCACTCTCCCTCACTCTCTCACTCTCACTCTCCTCTTTCTATCTCTCCCTTACGCTCTCTCACTCTCTCTCTCTCTCGCTCGCACATTTTCTCGCTCTCTCTCCCTCTCTCCCTCTCTCCTTCTCTCCCTCTCTCTCTCTTACTCTCTCTGCTACTCTCTCTCTCTCTCACTCACTCGCTCTCACTTTCACTCACTCTATCATTTTCTCACACACTCTCTCTCCTTTCTCCATCTCTCCCTCTCTCTCTATCTATCTATCTCTCACTTACTCTCTCTTGCTCTCTCGCTCTCTCTCCCTCCCCCCACATTTTCTCGCTCCCTATCTATCTCTCTCTCGTTCACCCTCCCACACTTTCTCTCATTCTCTCTTCCTCTCTCTCTTTCTCTCTCTCTTGCTCTCTCTCTTTCTCTCTCTCTTGGTCTCTCTCTTTCTCTCTCTCTCTCTATCTTCAGACAGACACACTCTGTCACTCTCACTCTCTCTCACACTCACTCTCTTTTGGTCTTTCAATTTTTCAATCATTCTCTCACTCTCGCCTCTCTCTCTCATTCAATTTCGTTCTCCCACTCTGGTTTTCTCTCCTTCTCTCTCTCTCTCACTCTCTCTCTTACACACACTCTCTCGATTTCTCTCTCTCTCTCTTTATCTCTCTCGCTCTCATTCTCTCTCTCATTCTCTCTCTCATTCTCTCTCTCTCATTCTCTGTTTCTCTCTCCTCTCTCTCTCACTCTCTCTCTCTCCCCTCTCTTCTCTTTTTCCATCTCTCACTCTCTTCTCTTTCCCTCTCTCTCCCTCTCTCTATCTTTCTATTTATCTATCCCTCATTCACTCTCACTCACTCTTTCTTGCTCTCTCCCCCCCCACTTTCTCTTCCTCTCTCTTTGTCTCTTTCTGTCTCTCTCTTTCTCACTCTTTCTAACTCTCTCTCACTCTCACTCTCACTCTCACTCTCTCTCGCTCTTTGATATTCTCACTCTCCCTCTTTCTCTCACCCTCTCTTTCTCTCTCATTGATTCTCTCTCTCCTAATCTAGTTGTCTCTCCTGCTCTCTTTCTCTCACCCTCTCTTTCTTTCTCTCTTCCTCTCGCTTTCCCTCTTTGACTCATTCGCTCCCCCCTCTTATTCTTTTTTTGTCTCTTTCTATCTCTCTCAATCTTTCTCTCTCAAACTCTCTTTCTCTCCCTCTCTCTCACACACACACACTCTCTTTCTCATTCTCACTCTCTCTATCTCTCACACACACACACTCTCTTTCTCATTCTCACTCTCTCTATCTCTCACACACACACACACTCTCTCTTTTACTCTCTATCTCACACTCTCTCACTCTCTTTGTCTTTATCTCTCTCTCACTCTCACTCTCACTCGCTCTCTCATTTTCTCGCTCTCTCTCTCTCTCTTACTCTCTCTCACTTACCCTTTCTCTCACTCCCACATTTTCTCGCATGTTTTCTCGTACACTCTTTCTCTCTCTCCCTCTCTCGTTCTCTCACCCTCTCTTTCTCTGTCTCTCTTTCTCTCTCTATCTCTATCTCTCACTCTCTCTCACTCCTTTCCCTCTCTCACGCCCAGTCTCTCTTGCTCTCTCATTTTCTCACACACTTTCTCTCTTGTTCTCTTTCTCTCTCTTAATCTTTCTTTCTCTCAAGATCTCCCACTCACTCTCACTCTCTCTTCCTCTCTCTCTCTCAATCTTTCTCTCTCTCAATCTTTTCTTTCTCCCTATCTGTCTCTCACTCCCCCTCTCTCTCTCCCCTTCTCTCTCTCACACTCCCAGTCTCTCACTCCCCCTCTCTCTCTCCCATTCTCTCTCTCACACTCCCAGTCTCTCTCTCGCCCACTCTCTTTCCCCTTCTCTCTCTCCCACTTTCATTCTGTCACCCCCTGTTTCTCTATAGATCTCTCTCTCTATCTCTCTCCCGCCCTCTCTCTCTCACTCCCACTCTGGCCCTCTCACTCCTGCTCTCTCTCGCTCTCTCATTTTCTCACTTTCTCTATCTCTGACTCTTACTCTCTCTATGTCTCACACACACACACACCCACACACTCTCTCTCTCACTCTCTCACTCTCACTTTCACTCGCTCTCTTTTTTTCTCTCTCTTCTCTTTCTCTCCTCTCTCTCCCACTCTCCTTCTCTCTCTCCTTTCTCCCTCTCTCTCTCCCTTTCTCTATCTATCTATCTATCCCTCACTCACTCTCTCTCGCTCTCTCTCTCTTCTCTATTTCTCTCCCTCTCGCTCTCGATCTCTCTCTCTCTCTCACTCACTCACCCTCAGTCACTCTTTCTCTCATTCACTCTCTCTGTGACTCTTTTTTCTCTCTCTCTCTAACTCACTATCTCTCTCACTCTCTCACTATCGGTCTCTCTCTCTCTCACTCTCCCTCACTCATTCACTCCCACTCTCTCTCTCACTCTTTCACTCTCAGTTTCTATCTCTCACTCTCACATATTATCTCTCTCTATGTCACTCTCTCACTCCCACTCTCCCTCGCTATCTCATAATCTCACTCTCCCACTTTCTCGCTCCCTCTCTCTCATTCTCTTTCTCCTAATCTAGTTCTCTCTCCCACTCTCGTTCTCCCACCCTTTCTCTCTCTATCTTTGTCTCACTCTCTCTCTTCTTCCCACACTCTCACTCACTCCCAGTCTCTCTCGCTCTCTAATTTCTTCACACTCTCACTCTCTCTTAACCTCTATCTCTCCCTCCCTCTCTCTCTCTGTCCCTCTTATTCTCTCTTTGTCTCTCTCTCTCTCAAACTCTCTATCTCTCTCCCTCTCACTGTCTCTCTCTCACTCTCACTCACACTCGCTCTTTCACACACACACTCTCTCTCTATCTCATTCTCTCACTCTCACTCACACTCGCTCTCTCATTTTCTCTTTCTCTCTCTCTCTCTCTTACACTCTCTTACTCTCACTTTTTCTCACACTCTATTTCTTTCTCTCTCCCACTTTACTTCTGTCACCCTCTCTTTCTCTGTATCTCTCTCCCACACACACACTCTCTCTCACTCCCACTCTCTCATTCTCACTCCCTCTCTCTCGCTCTCTCATTTTCTCACACTCTCTATCTCTCACTCTTACTCTCTCTATCTCTCTCTCTCTCTCTCACACACACACATACACACTCTATCTCTCTATCACTTTCTCACTGTCTCACTTTCTCACTCTCACTATCACTCGCTCTCTTCTTTTCTCTCCCTCTCTCCCTCTCTCCCTCTCTCCCTCTCTCCCTCTCTCTCCCTCTCTCCCACTCTCTACTCTCTCTCCCTCTCTCTATCTATCTATCTATCCCTCACTCACTCTCTCTCGCTCTCTCACTCGCTCTCTCTCCCACTCTCTCTGTCTGTCTCTCTCTCACTCACTCTCCGTCACTCCCACTCTCTCTTGCGCTCTCATTTTTCCACACACACACTCTCTATATCTCACTCCCACCCTCTCACTCTCTCTCACTCTCCCTCATTCTCTTACACTCACTCACTATCTCTCTCTTTCTCTCTCTCTTTCAAACTCTCTCACTCTCTCGCGCTCTCCCTCACTCTCTCACTCTCACTCTCCTCTTTCTATCTCTCCCTTACGCTCTCTCTCACTCTCTCTCTCTCGCTCGCACATTTTCTCGCTCTCTCTCCCTCTCTCCCTCTCTCTCTCTCTCTTACTCTCTCTCCTACTCTCTCTCTCTCTCTCACTCACTCACTCTCACTTTCACTCACTCTATCATTTTCTCACACTCTCTCTCCTCTCTCCCTCTCTCCCTCTCTCCCTCTCTCCCTCTCTCCCTCTCTCCCTCTCTCTCTCTATCTATCTATCTCTCTCTCGCTCTCTCTCGCTCTCTCTCCCTCCCCCCCACTTTCTCTCTTTCTCTCTCTCACTCTCTCTCTTACTCACCCTCACTAACTCTCTCTCACACTCACTTTCTCTCACTATCTCTCTCTGACTCTTTCTCTCTCACTCACTCTCTCACTCTCACTCTCTCTCGCTCTCTCACTTTCACATTTTCTCGCACTTTTCCTCACACTCTCTTTCTCTCACTCTCTCTCCCACCCTCGTTCTCTCACCCTCTCTTTCTCTGTATCTCTCCCTCTCTCCCCCACTCTCTCTCTCTCACTCCCACTCTCTCTGTTTCACTCCCACTCTCTCTCGCTCTCTCATTTTTTCACTCTCTCTACCTCTCACTCTCACACACTCTATCTCTCACACACACACTCTCTCTCTTTCTCTCTTTCACTCTCGTTCTCTCTTAATTTATCTCTCTTTCTCTCATTCTCTCTCCTCTCACTCTCTCTCACTCTCCCTCATTCTCTTACACTCACTCACTCTCTCTTTCTCTCTCTCTTTCAAACTCTCTCACTCTCTCACTTTCTCACTCTCACTCTCTCTCTTTCTATCTCTTCCTTACGCTCTCTCACACACTCTCTCTCTCGCTCGCACATTTTCTCGCTCCCTATCTATCTCTCTCTCTCGTTCTCCCTCCCACACTTTCTCTCATTCTCTTTCTTCCTCTCTCTCTTTCTCTCTCTCTCTTGCTCTCTCCCTTTCTCTCTCTCTCTCTCTCTATCTTCAGACAGTCACACTCTGTCACTCTCACTCTCTCTCACACTCACTCTCTTTTGGTCTCTTATTTTTTCAATTATTCTCTCACTCCCGCCTCTCTCTCTCTCTCATTCACTTTCCCTCTCCCACTCTGGTTTTCTCTCCTTCTCTCTCTCTCTCACTCTCTCTTAACCACACTCTCTCTATCACTCTCTCGATTTCTCTCTCTCTCTTTATCTCTCTCGCTCTCGTTCTCTCTCTCTTTCTCTCTCTCTTATTCTCTGTTTCTCTTTCTCTATCTCTGTCTCTCTCACTCTCTCTCCCTCTCTCATTTTCTCTCTCCTCTCTCTCTCTCACTCTCTCTCTCCTCTCTCACTCTCTCCTCTCTCTCCTCTCTCTCACCCTCTCTCTCCCCTCTCTTCTCTCTTTCCATCTCTCACTCTCTTCTCTTTCCCTCTCTCTCCCTCTCTCTATCTTTCTATTTATCTATCCCTCATTCACTCTCACTCACTCTTTCTTGCTCTCTCCCCCACTTTCTCTTCCTCTCTCTTTGTCTCTCTCTGTCTCTCTCTTTCTCACTCTTTCTCACTCTCTCTCACTCTCACTCTCACTCTCTCTCGCTCTTTGATATTCTCACCCTCCCTCTTTCTCTCGCCCTCTCTTTCTCTCTCATTGATTCTCTCTCTCCTAATCTAGTTGTCTCTCCTGCTCTCGTTCTCTCACCCTCTCTCTCTTTCTCTCTTCCTCTCTGTTTCCCTCTTTGACTCCTTCTCTCCCCCCTCTTATTCTCTTTTTGTCTCTTTCTATCTCTCTCAATCTTTCTCTCTTAAACTCTCTCTCTCTCCATCTCACACACACACACACTCTCTTTCTCACTCTCACTCTCTCTATCTCTCTCTCACACACACTCTCTCTCTTACTCTCTATCTCACCCTCTCTCACTCTCTCTGTCTTTATCTCTCTCTCACTCTCACTCTCACTCGCTCTCTCATTTTCTCGCTCTCTCTCTCTCTTACTCTCTCTCACTTACCCTTTCTCTCACTCCCACATTTTCTCGCATGTTTTATCGTACACTCTTTCTCTCTCTCCCTCTCTCGTTCTCTCACCCTCTCTTTCTCTGTCTCTCTTTCTCTCTCTATCTCTATATCTCACTCTCTCTCTCACTCCTTTCCCTCTCTCACACCCAGTCTCTCTTGCTCTCTCATTTTCTCACACACACTCTCTCTCTTGTTCTCTTTCTCTCTCTCAATCTTTCTCTCTCTCAAGCTCTCCCACTTACTCTCACTCTCTCTTCCCCTCTCTCTCTCAATCTTTCTCTCTCTCAATCTTTTCTCTCTTCCTATTTGTCTCTCACACCCCCTCTCTCTCTCCCCTTCTCTCTCTCACACTCCCAGTCTCTCTCTCGCCCACTCTCTCTCTCTCTCCCACTTTCATTCTGTCACCCCCTATCTCTATATATCTCTCTCTATCTCTCTCCCGCCCTCTCTCTCTCACTCCCACTCTGGCCCTCTCACTCCCGCTCTCTCTCGCTCTCTCATTTTCTCACTTTCTCTATCTCTGACTCTTACTCTCTCTGACTCTTACTCTCACTTTCACTCGCTCTCTTATTTTCTCTCTTTCTCTCTTCTCTTTCTTTCCTCTCTCTCCCACTGTTCTTCTCTCTCTCCTCTCTCCCTCTCTCTCTCCCTTTATCTATCTATCTATCTATCCCTCACTCACTCTCTCTCGCTCTCTCTCTCCTCTCTATCTCTTTCTCTCCCTCTCTCCCTCTCACTCTCGATCTCTCTCTCTCATGCTCTCACTGACTCACCCTCAGTCACTCTTTCTCTCATTCACTCTCTCTGTGACTCTTTCTTTCTCTCTCTCTAACTCACTATCTCTCTCACTCTCTCACTCTCCCTCACTCACTCACTCCCACTCTCTCTCACTCTTTCACTCTCCGTCTCTATCTCTCACTCACACACATTCTCTCTCTCTATGTCACTCTCTCACTCCCACTCTCCCTCGCTATCTCATATTCTCACTCTCCCTCTTTCTCGCTCCCTCTCTCTCGTTCTCTTTCTCCTAATCTAGTTCTCTCTCCCACTCTCATTCTCCCACCCTTTCTCTCTCTATCTTTGTCTCACTCTCTCTTCTTCCCACACTCTCACTCACTCCCAGTCTCTCTCGCTCTCTAATTTCTTCACACTCTCCCTCCCTCTCTCTATGTCCCTCTAATTCTCTCTTTGTCTCTCGCTCTCAAACTCTCTATCTCTCTCCCTCTCACTGTCTCTCTCTCACTCTCACTCTCTATCTCTCTCACACACACTCTCTCTTTATCTCTCTCTCTCATTCTCTCACTCTCACTCACACTCGCTCTCTCATTTTCTCTCTCTCTCTCTTACACTCTCTTACTGTCACTTTTTCTCACACTCTATTTCTTTCTCTCTCCCACATTAATTCTGTCACCCTCTCTTTCTCTGTATCTCTCTCCCACGCACACACTCTCTCTCACTCCCACTCTCTCCTTCTCACTCCCTCTCTCTCGCTCTCTCATTTTCTCACTCTCTCTATCTCTCACTCTTAATCTCTCTATCTCTCTCTCTCTCTCACACACACACACATACACACTCTATCTCTCTCTCACTTTCTAACTGTCTCACTTTCTCACTCTCACTATCACTCGCTCTCTTATTTTCTCTCTCTCTCTCTCCTCCCTCTCTCCCTCTCTCCCTCTCTCCCTCTCTCCCTCTCTCCCTCTCTCCCTCTCTCTCCCTCTCTCCCTCTCTCTACTCTCTCTCCCTCTCTCTCTATCTATCTAGCTATCCCTCACTCACTCTCTCTCGCTCTCTCACTCGCTCTCTCTCCCACTTTCTCTTTGTCTGTCTCTCTCTCACTCCCACTCTCTCACTCGCTCTCCGTCACTCCCACTCTCTCTTGCGCTCTCATTTTTCCACACACACACTCTCTATATCTCACTCCCACTTCTCACTCTCTCTCACTCTCCCTCATTCTCTTACACTCACTCACTATCTCTCTCTTTCTCTCTCTCTTTCAAACTCTCTCACTCTCTCGCGCTCTCCCTCACTCTCTCACTCTCACTCTCCTCTTTCAATCTCTCCCATACGCTCTCTCACTCTCTCTCTCTTTCGCTTGCACATTTTCTCGTTCTCTATCTATCTCTCTCTCTCGTTCTCCCTCCCACACTTTCTCTCATTCTCTCTCTCTTGCTCTCTCTCTTTCTTTCTCTCTCTCTCTCTCTATCTTCAGACGGACACACTCTGTCACTCTCACTCTCTCTCACACTCACTCACTTTTTCTCTCTCATTTTTTCAATCATTCTCTCACTCCCGCCTCTCTCTCTCTCTCTCATTCACTTTCCCTCTCCCACTCTGGTTCTCTCTCCTTTTCTCTCTCTCACTCTCTCTCTCTCTGTCGATTTCTCTCTCTCTCTTTATCTCTCTCGCTCTCGTTCTCTCTCTCTCTCTCTCTCTCTCTCATTCTCTGTTTCTCTTTCTCTATATCTGTCTCTCTCACTCTCTCACTCTCACTCCCTCTCCCTCTCCCATTCTCTCTCTCCTCTCTCTCACACTCTCTCTCTCTCACTCTCTCTCCTCTCTCTCACTCTCTCTCCTCTCTCTCACTCTCTCTCCTCTCTCTCACTCTCTCTCTCTCCCCTCTCTTCTCTCTTTCCGTCTCTCACTCTCTTCTCTTTCCCTCTCTCTCCCTCTCTCTCCCTCTCTCTATCTTTCCATTTATCTATCCCTCATTCACTCTCACTCACTCTTTCTTGCTCTCTCTCCCCCACTTTCTCTTCCTTTCTCTTTGTCTCTCTCTGTCTCTCTCTTTCTCACTCTCTCTCAGTCTCACTCTCACTCTCACTCTCTCTCGCTCTTTGATATTCTCACTCTCCCTCTTTCTCTCGCCCTCTCTTTCTCTCTCATTGATTCTCTCTCACCTGCTCTCGTTCTCTCACCCTCTCTTTCTTTCTCTCTTCCTCTCTCTTTCCTTCTTTGACTCCTTCTCTCTCCCTCTCTTATTCTCTTTTTCTCTCTCTTAATCTCTCTCAATCTTTCTCTCTCTTAAACTGTCTCTCTCCCTCTCTCACACACACACACTCTCTTTCTCACTCTCACTCTGTCTATCTCTCACACACACTCTCTCTTACTCTCTCTCTCACTCTCTCTCACTCTCTCTCTGTCTTTATCTCTCTCTCACTCTCACTCTCACTCGCTCTCTCATTTTCTCGCTCTCTCTCTCTCTCTCTTACTCTCTCTCACTTACCCTTTCTCTCACTCCCACATTTTCTCGCTTGTTTTCTCGTACACTCTCTCTCTCTCTCCTACTCTTGTTCTCTCACCCTCTCTTTCACTGTCTCTCTTTCTCTCTCTATCTCTCTCTCTAACTCTCTCTCTCACTCCTTTCCCTCTCTCACACCCAGTCTCTCTTGCTCTCTCATTTTCTCACACACACTATCTCTTGTTCTCTTTCTCTCTCTCAATCTTTCTCTCTCTCAAGCTCTCCCACTCACTCTCACTCTCTCTTCCTCTCTCTCTCTCTCTCTCAATCTTTCTCTCTCTCAATCTTTTCTCTCTCCCTATCTGTCTCTCACTCCCCCTCTCTCTCTCCCCTTCTCTCTCTCACACTCCCAGTCTCTCTCTCGCCCAATCTCTCTCTCCCTCTTTCATTCTGTCACCCCCTCTCTCTCTATATATCTCTCTCTATCTCTCTCCCGTCCTCTCTCTCTCACTCCCACTCTGGCCCTCTCACTCCCGCTCTCTCTCGCTCTCTCATTTTCTCACTTTCTCTATCTCTGACTCTTACTCTCTCTATGTCTCACACACACACACACACACACTCTCTCTCTCTTTCTCGCTCTCAAACTTTCTCTCTCTCTCTTTCTCTCTCTCAATCTTTCTCTCTCTCAAGCTCTCCCCCTCACTCTCACTCTCTCTTCCTCTCTCTCTCTCACTCCCTCACTCTCACTTTCACCCACTCTCTCATTTTCTCACCCTCTCTCTCCCCTCTCTCTCTCTCTCTATCTTTCTATCTATGTATCGCTCACTCACTTTCTGTGACTCTCTTTTGCTCTCTATCTCTCTTGCTCTCTCTCTCTCCATCTCTCTTCCTCTCTAACTCTCGCTCTCAATCTCTCTCTCTCACTCACTCACCCTCACTCACTCTTTCTCTCACTCCCTCTCTCTGTGTGACTCTTTCTCTCTCTCTCTCTCTCACTATCTCTCTCACACACTCTCTCTCTCACTCTCTCACTCTCGATCTCTCTCTGTCACTCTCTCTTTCTCTCTCACTCTCCCTCACTCACTCACTCACTCCCACACTCTCTCTCACTCTTGGTCTCTATCTCTCTGTCACTCACACACACTCTCTCTCGCTCTCTCATATTCTCATTGTCGCTCTTTCTCTCTCCCTTTTCTCTCTCCCTATCTGTCTCTCACTCCCCCCTCTCTCTCCCATTCTCTCTCTCACACTCCCAGTCTCTCTCTCGTACACTCTCTCTCTCTCCCACTTTCATTCTGTCACCCCCTCTTTCTCTATATATCTCTCTCTCTATCTCTCTCCTGCCCTCTCTCTCTCACTCCCACTCTAGCCCTCTCACTCCAGCTCTCTCTCGCTCTCTCATTTTCTCACTTTCTCTATCTGTGACTCTTACTCTCTCTATGTCTCACACACACACACACACTCTCTCTCTCTTTCTCTCTCTCTCACTCTCTCACTATCACTTTCACTCGCTCTCTTATTTTCTCTCTCTCTCTTCTCTTTCTCTCCTCTCTCTCCCACTCTCCTTCTCTCTCTCCTCTCTCCCTCTCTCTATCTATCTATCTATCCCTCACTCACTCTCTCTCGCTCTCTCTCTCTCCCTCTCTCTCTATTATTCTCTCTCTCTTTCCCTCTCAATCTTTCCCTCTCTCAAGCACTCTCTCTCACTCTCACTCTCTCTTTCTCTCACTCTCACTCTCTCTATCTTTCTCACACACACACACACTGTCTCTTTCTCTCTCTCTTTCTCTCTCTTTCTTTCTCTTTCTCACTCTCTCACTCTCACTTTCACTCGCTCTCTCATTTTCTAACACTATCTCCTCTCTATCTCTCACTCTCCCTCTCTCTCCCTCTCGCTCTCTCTCTCTCTCTCACTCACTCACCCTCAGTCACTCTTTCTCTCATTCACTCTCTCTCTCTGTGACTCTTTCTTTCTCTCTGTCTCTAACTCACTATCTCTCTCACTCTCTCACTCTCGGTCTCTCTCTGTCTCTCTCTCTCTCACTCTTCCTCACTCACTCACTCCCACTCTCTCTCTCACTCTTTCACTCTCAGTCTCTATCTCACTCACACACATTCTCTCTCTCTATGTCACTCTCTCACTCCCACTCTCCCTCGCTATCTCATATTCTCACTCTCCCTCTTTCTCGCTCCCTCTCTCTCATTCTCTTTCTCCTAATCTAGTTCTCTCCCACTCTAGTCCTCCCACCCTTTCTCTTTCTATCTTTGTCTCACTCTCTCTCTTCTTCCCACACTCTCACTCACTCCCAGTCTCTCTCGCTCTCTAATTTCTTCACACTCTCCCTCTCTCTTAACCTCTATCTCTCCCTCCCTCTCTCTGTCCCTCTTATTCTCTATTTGTCTCTCTCTCTCTCAAACTCTCTATCTCTCTCCTTCTCACTGTCTCTCTCTCACTCTCACTTTGTATCTCTCACACACACACTCTCTCTTTATCTCTCTCTCTCATTCTCTCACTCTCACTCACACTCGCTCTCTCATTCTCTCACTCTCACTCTCACTCACACTCGCCCTCTCATTTTCTCTCTCTTACTCTCACTTTTTCTCATACTCTATTTCTTTCTCTCTCCTACTTTACTTTTGTCAGCCTCTCTTTCTCTGTATCTCTCTCCCACACACACACTCTCTCTCACTCCCACTCTCTCCTTCTCACTCCCTCTCTCTCGCTCTCTCATTTTCTCACTCTCTCTATCTCTCACTCTTACTCTCTCTATCTCTCTCTCTCTCACACACACACACACACACACACTCTATCTCTCTCTCACTTTCTCACTCTCTCACTCTCTCACTCTCACTGTCACTCGCTGTCTTATTTTCTCTCTCTCTCTCTCCTCTCTCTCCCTCTCTCCCTCTCTCCCTCTCTACTCTCTTTCCCTCTCTCTCCCTCTCTCTCTATCTATCCCTCACTCACACTCTCTCGCTCTCTCACTTGCTCTCTCTCCCACACTCTCTCTCTGTCTCTCTCTCTCTCTCTCACTCCCAGTCTCTCACTCGCTCTCCCTCACTCCCACTCTCTCTTGCGCTCTCATTTTTTCACACACACACTCTCTATATCTCACTCCCACTCTCTCACTCTCTCTCACTCTCGCTCATTCTCTTACACTCACTCATTATCTCTCTCTTTCACTCTCTCTTTCAAACTCTCTCTCTCTCTCTCTCTTTCAAACTCTCTCTCTCTCTCTTTCAAACTCTCTCACGCTCTCCTTCACTCTCTCACTCTCACTCTCTCTCTTTCTATCTCTCCCTTACGCTCTCTCACTCTCTCTCTCTCTCTCTCGCTCGCACATTTTCTCGCTCCCTATCTATCTCTCTCTCGTTCTCCCTCCCACACTTTCTCTCATTCTCTCTCTCTTCCTCAGTCTCTCTCTCTCTTGCTCTCTTTCATTCTTTCTCTCTCTCTCTCTATCTTCAGACAGACACACTCTGTCACTCTCACTCTCTCTCACACTCACTCTCTTTTGCTCTCTCATTTTTTCAATCATTCTCTCACTCCCGCCTCTCTCTCTCTCATTCACTTCCCCCTCCCACTCTGGTTCTCTCTCCTTCTCTCTCTGTCTCACTCTCTCTTAAACACACACTCTCTCTCTCTCTCTCGATTTCTCTCTCTCTCTCTCTCTCTCTCTCTATCTCTCTCACTCTCGTTCTCTCTCACTCTTTCTCTTTCTCTCATTCTCTGTTTCTCTTTCTCTATCTCTGTCTCTCCCACTCTCTCACTCTCACTCTCTCTCCCTCTCTCATTCTCTCTCCTCTCTCTCTCACTCTCTCTCTCACTCTCTCTCTCCTCTCTCTCACTCTCTCTCACTCTCTCTCCTCTCTCTCACTCTCTCTCTCCCCTCTCTTCTCTCTTTTCATCTCTCACTCTCCTCTCTCTCACACTCTCTCTCTCCCCTCTCTTCTCTCTTTTCATCTCTCACTCTCTTCTCTTTCCCTCTCTCTCCCTCTCTCTATCTTTCTATTTATCTATCCCTCATTCACTCTCACTCACTCTTTCTTGCTCTCTCTCCCCCACTTTCTCTTCCTCTCTCTTTGTCTCTCTCTGTCTCTTTCTTTCTCACTCTCTCTCACTCTCACTCTCACTCTCACTCTCTCTCGCTCTTTGATATTCTCACTCTCCCTCTTTCTCTCGCCCTCTCTTTCTCTCTCATTGATTCTCTCTCCTAATCTAGTTCTCTCTCCTGCTCTCGTTCTCTCACCCTCTCTTTCTTTCTCTCTTCCTCTCTCTTTCCCTCTTTGACTCCTCCTCTCTCCCCCTCTTATTCTCTTTTTGTCTCTCTCAATCTCTCTCAATCTTTCTCTCTCTTAAACTCTCTATCTCCCCCTCTCTCACACACACACACTCTCTTTCTCACTCTCACTCTCTCTATCTCACACACACACACACACACTCTCTCTTACTCTCTCTCTCACTCTCTCTCACTCTCTCTCTGCCTTTATCTCTCTCTCACTCTCACTCTCACTCTCACTCGCTCTCTCATTTTCTCGCTCTCTCTCTCTCTCTCTTACTCTCTCTCACTTACCGTTTCTTTCACTCCCACATTTTCTCGCATGTTTTCTCGTACACTCTTTCTCTCTCTCCCTCTCTCGTTCTCTCACCCTCTCTTTCTCTGTCTCTCTTTCTCTCTCTATCTCTTTCTCACACTCTCTCACTCCTTTCCCTCTCTCACACCCAGTCTCTCTTGCTCTCTCATTTTCTCACACACTCTCTCTCTTGTTCTCTTTCTCTCTCTCAATGTTTCTCTCTCTCAAGCTCTCCCACTCACTCTCACACTGTCTTCCTCTCTCTCTCACTCCCTCACTCTCACTTTCACCCGCTCTCTCATTTTCTTGCCCTCTCTCTCCCCTCTCTCCCTCTCTCTATCTTTCTATCTATGTATCGCTCACTCACTTTCTGTGACTCTCTCTTCCTCTCTATCTCTCTTGCTCTCGCTCTCTCCATCTCTCTTCCTCTCTCACTCTCGCTCTCAATCTCTCTCTCTCTCTCTCACTCACTCACCCTCACTCACTCATTCTCTCACACACTCTCTCTCTGACTCTTTCTCTCTCTCACTATCTCTCCTTCACACTCTCTCTCTCACACTCTCACTCTTGGTCTCTCTCTGTCACTCTCTCTCTCTCATTCTCCCTCACTCACTCACTCCCACACTCTCTCTGACTCTCTCACTCTTGGTCTCTCTCTCTCTGTCACTCACACACACTCTCTCTCGCTCTCTCATATTCTCATTGTCGCTCTTTCTCTCTCCCTTTTCTCTCTCCCTATCTGTCTCTCACTCCCCCTCTCTCTCCCCCTCTCTCTCTCACACTCCCAGTCTCTCTCTCGCCCACTCTCTCTCTCTTTCCCACTTTCATTCTATCACCCCCTTTTTCTTTATCTCTCTCTCTATCTCTCTCCCGCCCTCTCTCCCTCACTCCCACACTGGCCCTCTCACTCCCGCTCTCTCTCGCTCTCTCATTTTCTCACTTTCTCTATCTCTGACTCTTACTCTCTCTATGTCACACACACACACACACACACACTCTCTCTCTCTCTCTTTCTCTCTCTCTCACTCTCTTACTCTCACTTTCACTCGCTCTCTTATTTTCTCTCTCTCTCTCTTCTCGTTCTCTCCTCTCTCTCCCACTCTCCTTCTCTCTCTCCTCTCTCCCTCTCTCTCTTTCCCTCTCTCTATCTATCTATCTATTCCTCACTCACTCTCTCTCGCTCTCTCTCCCTCTCTCTCTCCCACTCTCTCTCTCTCACTCACTCTCCCTCACTCCCACTCTCTCTCTCGCTCTCTCATTTTATCACACCAACTCTCTCTATCTCTCTCTCACTCTCTCTCTATCTATCTCTCTCTCTCACTCACTCACTCTCTCTCACTTTCACTCGCTCTCTCACTTTCTCACTCTTACTATCGCTCCTCCTCTCTCTCATCTCTCTCTCTCCTCCTCTCTCTATCTATCTATCTCTCACTTACTCTCTCTCAATCTCTCCCACTTTCTCACACTCTCTCACTCACCCTCACTCATTCTCTTTCACACTCACTTTCTCTCTCTCTCTGACTTTTTCTCTCTCGCTCTCTCTCTCACACACCCACTATCTCTCTCACTCTCTCACTCTCACTCTCTCTCACTCTCTCACTTTCATATTTTCTCGCACTTTTTCTCACACTCTATTTCTCTCAATCTCTCTCCCTTCCTCGTTTACTCACCCTCTCTTTCTCTGTATCTCTCCCCCTCTCTCTCTATCTCTCACACACACACATTCTCTCACTCCCACTCTCTCCCTCTCACTTCCACTCTCTCTCGCACTCTCATTTTCTCACTCTCACACTCTTTATATGTCACACACACACACACTCTCTCTCTTACTCTCTCTCTCTCTGTTTCTCTGTCACTCTCGTTCTCTCTCTCTCATTTTGTCTCTATTTCTCTCTCTCACTCGCTAATTCACTCTCCCTCATTCTATCTCACTCACTCTCTCTATCTCTCTCTCTCCCTCTTTCTCTCTCTCTTTCAATCTCTCTCACTCTCTCGCACTCTCCCACACTCTCTCACTCTCACTCTATCTATTTCTATCTCTCCCTCACTCTCTCTCACTCTCACACTCTCTCTCGCTCGCTCTCACATTTTTGGCTCTCTATCTCTCTCTCTCTCTCGTTCTCCTTCCCACTCTTTCTCTCATTTCTCTTTCTTCCTCTCTCTTTCCCTCGTTATCTCTCTCTCTTGCTCTCTTTCTCTCTCTTCCGCTCTCTCTCTTGCTCTCCTCTTCTCTCTCTTAGACACTCATTCTCTCTCTCTCTCTGTATCGCTTTCTCTCTCTCACTCAATCATACTCTCTCTCTCACTCACTCAGTCTCTCTCTATGTCTCAGACCTACACAGTCTGTCACTCTAACTCTCTCGCACTCTCACTCTCTTTCACTCTCTCATTTCTCAATCACTCTCTCTCTCTCATTCACTCTCCCTCTGCCACTCCAGTTCTCTATCCCCCCCTCTCTCAGACTCTCTCTCTTACACACACACACTCTCTCTATCTCGCTCTCACTCTCACTCTTTCTCGCTCTCTTGATTTCTCACACTCTCTCTTTCTCTCTCTCTCGTTCTCTATTTCTCTTTCTTTAACTCTCTCTCTCTCACTCTCTCTCTCCCACACTCACTCTCTCACTGCCACCCTCTCTCTCACTCATTCCCCATTTCTCTTTCTCTATGTCTCTCTCTCAGTTTCTCTTTCCCACTCTCATTCTCACTCTCTACTCTCACACTCTCTATATGTCACACACACACTCTCCTTACTCTCTCTCTGTTTCTCTTTCACTCTCGTTCTCTCTCTCTCATTTTGTCTCTATTTCTCTATCTCTCTCTCACACTCTCTTTCACTCTCCCTCATTCTCTCTCACTCACTCTCTCTATATCTCTCTCTCTTTCCCTCTCTCTTTCAATCTCTCTCACTCTCTCGCACTCTCCCACACTCTCTCACTCTATCTCTTTCTATCTCTCCCTCACTCTATCTCACTGTCACACTCTCTCTCTCGCTCTCATATTTTTTGGCTCTCTATCTCTCTCTCTCTCTCTCGTTCTCCCTCCACTCTTTCTCTCATTTCTCTCTCTTCCTCTCTCTCTTTCCCTTGTTATCTCTCTCTCTCTTGATCTCTCTCTCTCTTGTCCACTCTATCTCTCTCGCTCTCCCCCTCTCTCTCTTACACGTTCATTCTCTCTCTCTCTCTCTGTATCGCTCTCTCTCACACAATCATACTCTCTCTCTCACTCACTTAGTCTCTCACTCTATCTCAGACCTACATACTCTGTTACTCTAACTCTCTCGCACTCTCACTCTCTTTCGCTCTCTCATTTTCTCAATCACTCTCTCACTCCCACCCTCTCTCTCTCTCATTCACTCTCCCTCTCCTACTCTAGTTCTCTATCCCCCCTCTCTCACACACACTCTCTCTTACACACACACACTCTCTCTCTATCTCTCTCTCACTCTCACTCTTTCTCGGTCTCTCGATTTCTCACACTCTCTCTCTTTTTCTCTCTCTTGTTCTCTATTTATCTTTCTTTCACTCTCTCTCTCCCACTATCACTCTCTCTCACTGTCACCCTCTCTCTCACTCGTTCTCTGTTTCTCTTTCTCTATCTCTCTCTCTTTCTTAGTTTCTCTCTCCCACTCTCATTCTTACTCTCTACTCTCACTCTATCTCTCTCTCCC
The DNA here is from genome assembly GCA_003255025.1 of Datisca glomerata. NCBI lineage: Eukaryota > Viridiplantae > Streptophyta > Magnoliopsida > Cucurbitales > Datiscaceae > Datisca > Datisca glomerata. The sequence goes on from QANY01008653.1 coordinate 108,269, forward strand.
ACTCTCACACTCTCTCTCACTGTTACTGTCACTCTCTATCTCTCTATCTCTCACTCTTTCCCTCTTTCTTTCTCACTCCCTCTTTCTTTCTCACTCCCTCTTTCTCTTTCGCTCTCTCACATTCTCTCACTCTCACACTTTGTAACTCTCTCATATTCTCACTCTCCCACTCTCTCTCCCTCTCTCTCTCATTCGCTTTCTATGTCCCACTCTTGTTCTCTTTCGTACTCTCATTCTCTCACCCTTTCTCTATCTCAATCTCTATCTCTTTCACTCTCTCTCTGTCACTCCCACTCTCTCCCTCACTCCCACTCTCCCTCTCACTCCAACTCTTATTCCCTAACTCTCTCTCTCTCTCCCAATCAATATCTCTCCCACTCTCTCTCACTCCCACTCTCTCTCTTTCTCTCACTCCCACTCTCTCTCGCTCTCGCATTTTCTCACTCTCTCCCTCACCCTCTCCCTCTCTCTCATTCATCTATTTCAGTCTCTCTCACTCCCAATCTAGTTCTATCTTCCACTCTCATTCTCTCACCCAAACTTCCCCTATCTTTATCTCTCTCTCTCTCTCTCTCTCTGTTACTCCCACTCTCTCTCTCATTCCTCTCCCTCTCTCATTTTCTCACTCTCTCCCTCTCTCTTTCCCCCTCTCTCCCTCTCTCTCTTGTTCTCTCTTTCTCTTTTTGTCTCTATCTTTCTCTCTCTCCCTTTCACACTCTCTATCTCTCATACACATTCTCTCTCTCTCACTCTCACCCGCTCTCTCTCTTTGCTTTCTCTCTCGCTCTATCATTATCTTTCTCTCACACCACGTTTTCTTGCACTCTCTCTCTCTCTTTCTCTCTCGTTCTCTCTCTCTCTCATTCTATCTCTCTTCGTTCTCTCTCTCTCATACTGTCTCCCTCTCTCGCGCTCTCTCTCTCACTCTCTCCCACTCTCTCTCTCTTCCACAATCTCGCTCTCTCCCTCTCTCCCTCTCTCTTTATGTAACTCACCGTCTCTTTCTCTTTCTCTCTGTTACAATCTATCTTTATCTTGCTCTCTCTCTCTCCCTCCTTCTCTCTCTCTCTCTCGCTCTCTCTCTATCTCTATCTTCCCCATCTCCCTCTCTCTCTCTTACTCTCACTCATAGAATGAGAGAAAGAGTGGGAGGAAATGAGAGAGATAGTGAGGGATAGAGAGAGAGCGAGATAGATAGAGGGAGGGAGAGACTGAGAAAATGTGAGAGCGAGAGAGAGTGAGAGTCAGAGAGAGTGAGAGAGTGTGTGGGAGAGAGAGATAGATAGAGAGAGTGAATGAGAGCAAGAGAGAGAATGAGAGTGAGAGAGCGCGAGAGAGAGACATAATGAGAGAGAGAGGAAGAAAGATTGAGATTGCGAGAAAATGTGGACTAAGAGAGAGAGAGCCAGAAAATGAGAGTGCGCGTGAGATTGAGAGTGTGAGAGAGAGAGAGGAAGGGAGAGAGAGAGAGAAAAAAAAGAGAGAGATATAGGGACATAGGGAGAAATTGAAAGTGAGTGAGAGGGGGAGAGAGAGAAAGAAAGAACAAGAGAGAGAATGAGAGAGAGTGTGTGGGAGAAAGAGAGAGGGTAAGAGAGAGAGAGGGAAAAAAAGAAGGAGAGTGTGAGAAAATGAGAGAGTGAGAAAGAGTGGGAGTGAGATAGAGAGTGGGAGTAAGAGAGAGAGGGTCAGAGAATGAGAGTGGGAAAGAGAACAAGAGTAGGAGAGAGAGAATGAGAGAGAGAGGATCAGGGTTAGAGAGAATGATAGAGAGAGAGTGGAGCGAGAGAGAGAGTGAGAAAGAGAGAGAGAGAGAGAAAGATAAAAGGAGAATGTGCGAGAGAGAAAGGGAGAGTGAGAAAGTGAGAAATCAAGAGAGCAATAAAGAGTGAGAGTGAGAGCGAGATAGAGAGAGTGTGTGGGAGAGACAAAGAGAGTGTGTGAGAGAGAGAGAAAGAGTGGGAGAGAGAATGAGAGTTGGAGAGGGAGAGTGAATGAGAGAGAGAGTAGGAGAGAGAGAGAGATTGAGAAAATCAAAGAGTGAAAGAGAGTGTGTGCGTGTGTGTCTGTATGTGTGTAGGACAGAGAGAGAGAGGGTGAGAGTGAGTGAGAAAGATAGAGTGAGTGACTGAGAGAGAGAGAGATAGAGAGAATGATGCCTTGTCTTTAACTGAGGACAAGAGAGTGGGAGAGAGAGGGAGTGAGAGAATGTGTGGGAGAGATAGATAGATAGAGAGAGTGAGAGAGAGGGAGAGGGTAAGGGAGAGAGAGACAGTGGGAGAGAGAAAGAGAGAGGTAGAGAGGGAGAGAGAGAGACAAAGTGGGAGAGAGAGTGAGGGTCAGCGAGAGAGGGAGAGAGGGAAAGAGAGCAAGTGAGAGACCAAGAGAGAGAGAGAGAACGAGAGAGAGTAAGATAGAGAGAGTGAATGAGAGAAAGAGTGGGAGGGAGAACGAGAGAGATAGTGAGGGATAGAGAGAGAGCGAGATAGAGAGAGGGAGAGAGAGACTGCGAAAATGTGAGAGTGAGAGAAAGTGAGAGAGAGTGAGAGTCAGAGAGAGTGAGAGAGTGTGTGGGAGAGAGAGATAGATAAAGAGAGTGAGAGAGAGGGAGAGGGTAGGGGTGAGAGAGAGTGTGTGTGGGAGAGAGAGTGAGAGAAAGAGAGAGAGAGAGAGGTAGAGATGGAGAGAGATGGAGTGATAGACAGTTAGTGAGGGAGAGGGAAAGAGAAAGAGATTCGAAGAGAGAGGGATAAAGGGAGAGCGAGGTGGAGTGTGAGAGTGTGAGAGAGAGGGAGGGAGAGGGTGAGAGAGAGAGTGGGACTAAGAGATAGATAGAGAGAGAAAGTGTTAGAGAGAGAGATGGAGAGAGAGGATGAAAGAGAGGGGTGAGGGGAAAATAGAGAGGGAGATAGAGAGGGAGATAAAGAGGGAGGTACGGAGAGGGAGTGAGAGTAAGAGGGAGAAGGAGAGAGTGTTAGAGGGAGAGTGAAAGAGATAGTGTGAGTGAGATAGAGAGAGGGATAGAGCAAGAATCAAAGAGAGAGAGAGAGAGAGAGAGAGATCAGAGATAGTGAGATAGAGAGACTGCACGAGAATTAGAAAGAGAGGGAGGGAGGTCGGGAGAGAGAGCGATGGGGTAAGTGACAGAGAAAGAGAGAACGAGAGGGGAATGAGAGAGATAAAGTAGGAGAGAAAGAGAGGGAGAGAGGGAGAGCAAGAGTGAGAGATTGAGAGAGGGGAAGAGAAAGAGTGAAAGACCAAGAGAGAGAGAGAACGAGCGAGAGTACGATAGAGAGTGTGAATGAGAGAAAGAGTGGGAGGGAGAACGAGAGAGATAGTGAGGGATAGAGAGACTGAGAAAATTTGAGAGCGAGAGAGAGTGAGAGTGAGAGAAAGTGAGAGAGATAGAGAGAGAGGGAGAGAGTGATAGAGATAGAAAGAGAGACAGAGAGACAGAGAGTGAAAGAGAGTGAGTGAGAGAGAATGAGGGAGAGTGAGAGAGAGAGTGTGTGAGAGAGAGGGTGAGAGAGTGAGAGTGGGAGAGAGAGAAAGAGAGATTGAGAAAAAAGAGAGAGCGAAAGAGAGGAGATTGGGAGAGAGAGTGTGTGTGAGACAGGGAGAGAGAGAGTGAGGGAGTGAGAGAGAGAACGATTGAGGGTGAGAGAAAGAGGGACAGTGAGAGAGAGGAGGAGGAGAGAGAGAGAGGGAGAGCGAGAGAGAGAGTGAGAGAGAATGAGAGAAAGAAAGGGAGGGAGAACGAGAGAGAGGGGAAGAGAGAGGGTGGGAGGGAGAGGGTGAGAGAGAGATTGAGTCTAAGAGATAGATAGAGAAAGAAAGAGTTAGAGAGAGACGGAGATAGAGGAGGAAAGAAAGGGGTGAAGGGAAGATAGAGAGGGAGATCAAAGACAATGAGATAGAGAGACTGAGTGAGAATTAGAGAGAGAGGGAGGAAGGGAGAGAGAGCGATAGGGTAAGTGATAGAGAAAGAGAGAGTGTTTGAGGGTGAGGGAGAGAGATAGAGATAGATAGAGAGAGAGATGAGATAGGGAGAAAGAGAGAGTGTTTGAGGGTGAGAGAGAGTGTGTGTGTGTGTGAGGGTGAGAGAGCGAGAGAGAAAGTAAGAGACAAAAAGAGAGAGAGAGTGAGAGAGCGAGAGAGAGGGGGCGAGAGAGAAAGAGAGAAAGAGCGAGAGAGCGAGAGAGAGAGAGAGGGAGAGAGAGAGAGAGAGAAAGAGAGAACGAGAGAGAGAGCGACAAAAAAAGAGAGAGCAAGAGTGATAGAGAGA
>QANY01008653.1:115053-182553 GCA_003255025.1 Datisca glomerata
GAGAGAGAGTGTAAGAGAGTGAGAAAGTGAGATAGCGAGAGGGATAGCGGGAGAGCGAGATAGCGAGAGGGATAGCGGGAGAGCGAGATAGCGAGAGGGAGAGCGAGAGAGCGAAATAGAGAGAGAGACATATATATAGCGAAAGAGAGAGAGGGGGGAAGGAGAGGGGGAGATAGAGATAGATAGAGAGAGAAATAGTGAGAGAGAGAGAGAGCGAGAGAGAGAGTGAGGGAGAGAAGGATAGAGGGAATGAAGTATTCAGAGAGCGAGATCGAAATAGAGATAGACTGAGGGAGAGAGATAGGGGGAGGGAGATTCAGAGCGAGATAGAAAGAGTTAGAGAAAAAGAGACAGGCAGAGAGAAAGATAGATAGAGAGGGATTGAGAGAGAGAGTGAGAGAGAGAGAAGGAGGGAGGGAGGGAGAGAGAGATAGAGTGAGAGACAAACATAGTGGGAGAGCGACAAAGCGAGTGAGAGAGAGAGAGGGAGCGAGAGAGATAGAGAGAGGGAGCATGAGAAAGAGAGAGAAAGATAGCAAATAGGAGAGAGTGGGAGGAGGAGACCGACATATATATATATATATAGATAAAGTGAGAGAAATGAGAACGAGAGAGAGAGAGAGAGCAAATGAGAGAAATGAGAACGAGAGAGAGAGCAACAAAAAGAGAGAGCAAGAGTGACAGAGAGAGTAAGAGTGAAAATGAGAGAAAGAGACAGAGAGAGAAAGAGAGAGAGTGAGACAGAGAGAGAAAGAGAGAGAGTGAGGAGCGAGAGAGTGAGATAGCGATAGTGAAGAGAGAGCGAGATAGCGAGAGTGAGGGAGGCAAGGAGTGAGGGAGAGAGAATAAGAGAGAGAGAGATAGAGATAGTTAGAGAGAGAGAGACAGACATAGAGGGAGAGCTAGAGAGAATGTTGGAAAGAGATAGATAAAGAGAGAGAGGGGGAGATGGAGTGAGTGAGAGAGAGAGACAATGAGAGAGGTAGAAAGGGAGAGAGAGAGTGAGTAAACAAGAGAGTGGGCCAGAGTCAAACGGAGAGAGAGTAAGAGAGAGAAAGAGAGAGAGTGAGATAGAAATTGAGAGACACAACAAGACAAAGATGTATATGTATAGAGAGAGAGTAGAAAGAGGCATAGAGAGAGAGAGCGGGAGAGAGAGGAGAGAGAGGCATAGAGAGAGAGAGTGAGAGAGAGATAGATAGAGAGGGAGAGTGAGAGAGAGTGTAGGAGAGAGATAGAGAGAGAAAGGGAGTGAGAGAGTGAGAGAGAGATAGTGAATGAGAGTGAAAGTGTGTGAGAGAGTGTGAGAAAATAAGAGAGGGAGAGGGAGAGTGAGACAGAGAGAGTGAGAGTAGGAGAGAGAAAGAGGGAGAGTGAGACAGATAGAGTGTGAGACAGAGAGAGCGAGAGAGTGAAATACCGAGAGAGTGAGAGATAGAGACTGTGGGAGAGAGGGAGATGGAGAGTTAGAGGTAGAGAGAAGGAGCGAGATGGTGATAGATATATAGATGCAGAGAGAGCTAGAGAGAGATAGAGAGGGAAAAGGAGAGAGAGTGAGACAGAGAGAGGGGGAGAGGAACAGACATAAAGGGAGAGTGAGAATTAGAGAGAGAGGGAGGGAAAGAGAGAGAAAGATGAGGTAAGTGATAGAGAAAGAGAGAGTGAGAGGGGAGTGAGAGAGACAAAGTGGGAGAGAGAGCGAGGGTGAGCGAGAGAGGGAGAGAGGGGAATAGAGCAAGTGAGAGACCAAGAGAGCGAGAGAGAACGAGATAGAGTAAGATAGAGAGAGTGAATGACAGAAAGAGTGGGAGGGGGAATGAGAGAGATAGTGGGGGATAGAGAGAGAGCGAGATAGAGAGAGGGAGAGAGAGACTGAGAAAATGTGAGAGTGAGAGAGAGTGAGAGTCAGAGAGAGTTAGAGAGAGTGAGAGAGTGTGTGGGAGAGAGAGATAGATAGAGAGAGTGATAGAGAGGGAGAGGGTAAGGGCGAGAGAGAGTGTGTGTGTGGGAGAGAGAGTGAGAGAAAGAGAGAGAAAGAGAGGTAGAGAGGGAGAGAGAGATGGAGTAATAGACAGTTACAGAGGGAGAGGGAGAGAGAGAAAGAGATTCAAAGAGAGAGGGATAGAGGGAGAGCGAGGTGGAGAGTGAGAGTGTGAGAGAGAGGGAGGGCGAGGGTGAGAGAGAGAGTGGGACTAAGAGATAGATAGACAGAGAAAGCGTTAGAGAGAGAGAGACAGAGAGAGAGGATGAAAGAGAGGGGTGAGGGGAAAATAGAGAGGGAGATAGAGAGGGAGGTACGGAGAGGGAGGTACGGAGAGGGAGTGAGAGAGAGAGAGAGGGAGAAGGAGAGAGTGTGAGAGGGAGAATGAAAGAGATAGTGTGAGTGAGATAGAGAGAGGGAGAGAGCAAGAATCAAATAGAGAGAGAGATCAGAGACAGTGAGATAGAGAGACTGCACGAGAATTAGAAAGAGAGGGAGGGACGGATGGAGAGAGAGATGTGGTAAGTGACAGAGAAAGAGAGAGCGAGAGGGGAGTGAGAGAGACAAAGTAGGAGAGAGAGAGAAGGAGAGAGGGAGAGTAAGGGTGGGAGATTGAGAGAGGGGAAGAGAGAGAGTGAAAGACCAAGAGAGAGAGAGAGAACGAGAGAGATAGTGAGGGATAGAGAGACTGAGAAAATGTGAGAGCGAGAGAGAGTGAGAGTGAGAGAAAGTGAGAGAGATAGAGAGAGAGGGAGAGAGTGAGAGAGATAGACACATAGAGAGAGAGAGAGAGACAAAGAGTGAGAGAGAGTGAGTAAGAGAGAATGAGGGAGAGTGAGAGAGAGAGTGTGTGAGAGAGGGGGTGAGAGAGTGAGAGTGGGAGAGAGAGAAAGAGAGATTGAGAAAAAAGAGAGGCGAAAGAGAGGAGACTAGGAGAGAGAGTGAGAGAGAGTGTGTGTGTGTGAGACAGGGAGAAAGAGAGTGAGGGAGTGACAGAGAGAGAGAATGATTGAGGGTGAGAGAAAGAGGGACAATGAGAGAGAGTGGAGGAGAGAGATAGAGGGAGAGCGAATGAGAGAGAGAGGAAAATAGAGAGAGAATGAGAGAAAGAAAGGGAGGGAGAACGAGAGAGAGGGGGAGAGAGAGGGAGGAAGGGAGAGGGTGAGAGAAAGAGTGAGTCTAAGAGATAGATAGAGAGAAAGAGTTAGAGAGAGAGAGACGGAGATAGAGGAGGAAAGAGAGGGGTGAAGGGAAGATAGAGAGGGAGATAGAGAGGGAGATAGAGAGGGAGGTAGGGGGAGGTACGGAGAGGGAGTGAGAGAGAGGGAGAGAGTGTGCGTGTGTGTGAGAGAGAGAGAGAGTGTGTGTGAGAGAGTGTTTGAGTGAGATAGACAAAAAGAGAGAGCAAGAATCAGAGAGAGAAAGAGATCAAAGACAATGAGATAGAGAGACTGAGCGAGAATTAGAGAGAGAGGGAGGAAGGGAGAGAGAGAGATAGGGTAAGTGATAGAGAAAGAGAGAGTGAGCGGGGAGTGAGAGAGACAAAGTGGGAGAGAGAGAGATGAAGAAAGAGAGCGAGACAGGGAGAGAGGGGAGAGAGAGTTGGAGACTAAGATAAAGAGAGAGAACGAGAAAGAGTAAGATAGAGAAAGTGAATGAGAGAAAGAGTAGGAAGGAGAACGAAAGAGATAGTGAGGGATAGAGAGAGTGTGTGAGTGAGAGCGAGATAGAGGGAGGGAGAGAGAGACTGAGGAAATGTTAGAGCGAGAGAGAGTGAGAGAGTCTGTGGGAGAGAGAGATAGATAGAGAGAGTGAGAGAGAGGGAGAGGGTAAGAGCGAGAGAGAGTGGGAGAGAGAGAGTGGGAGAGAGAGAGAGAGAGAGAGACAGACAGACGTAGAGGGAGAGCTAGAGAGAATGTTGGAAAGAGATAGATAAAGAGAGAGAGGGGGAGATGGAGTGAGTGAGAGAGAGAGAGAATGAGAGAGGCAGAGAGGGAGAGATAGAGTGAGTAAACAAGAGAGTGGGCTAGAGTCAAATGGAGAGAGAGTAAAAGAGAGAAAGAGAGAGAGTGAGATAGAAATTGAGAGACACAACAAGACAAAGATGTATATGTATAGAGAGAGAGAGAGAGTAGAGAGAGGCATAGAAAGTGAGAGCGGGAGAGAGAGGAGAGAGAGGCATAGAGAGAGAGAGAGTGAGTGAGAGAGAGAGAGAGAGAGAAATAGATAGAGAGGGAGAGTGAGAGAGAGTGTGGGAGAGAGATAGAGAGAGAAAGGGAGTGAGAGAGTGAGAGAGAGATAGTGAATGAGAGTGAGAGAGTGAGAGAGAGAGAGAGAGAGAGAACATAAGAGAGGGAGAGGGAGAGTGAGACAGAGAGAGTGAGAGTGGGAGAGAGAAAGAGGGAGAGTGAGACAGATAGAGTGTGAGACAGAGAGAGAGAGAGCGAGAGTGTGAAATACCGAGAGAGTGAGAGATAGAGATTGTGGGAAAGAGGGAGATGGAGAGTTAGAGGTAGAGAGAAGGAGAGAGATGGTGATAGATATATAGATGGAGAGAGTGCTAGAGAGAGAGATAGAGAGGGAAAAGGAGAGAGAGTGAGACAGAGAGAGGGGGAAGAGAGACAGACATAAGGGGAGAGTGTGAATTAGAGAGAGAGGGAGGGAGGGAGAGAGAAAGATGAGGTAAGTGATAGAGAAAGAGAGAGTGAGAGGGGAGTGAGAGAGACAAAGTGAGAAAGAGAGCGAGGGTGAGCGAGAGAGGGAGAGAGGGGAAGAGAGCAAGTGAGAGACCAAGAGAGAGAGAGAGAATGAGAGAGAGTAAGATAGAGAGAGTGAATGAGAGAAAGAGTGGGAGGGAGAACGAGAGAGATAGTGAGGGATAGAGAGAGAGTGAGATAGAGAGAGGGAGAGAGAGACTGAGAAAAAGTGAGAGTGAGAGAAAGTGAGAGAGAGTGAGAGTCAAAGAGAGTCAGAGAGAGTGAGAGAGTGTGTGGGAGAGAGAGATAGAGAGAGTGAGAGAGAGGGAGAGGGTAAGGGCAAGAGAGAGAGAGAGTGTGTGTGTGGGAGAGAGAGTGAGAGAAAGAGAGAGAGAGAGAGGTAGAGAGTGAGAGAGATGGAGTGATAGACAGTTAGAGAGGGAGAGGGAGAGAGAGAAAGAGATTCAAAGAGAGAGGGATAGAGGGAGAGCGAGGTGGAGAGTGAGAGTGTGAGAGAGGGAGGGAGAAGGTGAGAGAGTGTGGGACTAAGTGATAGATAGAGAGAGAAAGCATTAGAGAGAGTGAGAGACGGAGAGAGAGGATGAAACAGAGGGGTGAGGGGAAAATAGAGAGGGAGATAGAGAGGGAGAAGGAGAGAGTGTGAGAGGGAGAATGAAAGAGATAGTGTGAGTGAGATAGAGAGAGGGAGAGAGCAAGAATCAAAGAGAGAGAGAGAGACTGCACGAGAATTAGAAAGAGAGGGAGGGAGGGAGGGAGGGAGAGAGATGGGGTAAGTGACAAGGAAAGAGAGAGCGAGAGGGGAGTGAGGGAGACAAAGTAGGAGAGAGAGAGGGAGAGAGGGAGAGCAAGAGTGAGAGATTGAGAGAGGGGAAGAGAGAGAGTGAAACACCAAGAGAGAGAGAGAATGAGAGAGAGACAGTACGATAGAGAGTGTGAATGAGAGAAAGAGTGGGAGGGAGAATGAGAGAGATAGTGACGGATAGAGAGACTGAGAAAATTTGAGAGCGAGAGAGAGTGAGAGTGAGAGAAAGTGAGAGAGATAGAGAGAGAGGGAGAGAGTGAGAGAGATGATAGATAGAGAGAGAGAGACAGACAGACAGAGAGTGAGAGAGAGTGAGTGAGAGAGAATGAGGGAGAGTGAGAGAGAGTGTGTGTGAGAGAGGGGGTGAGAGAGTGAGAGTGGGAGAGAGAGAAAGAGAGATTGAGAAAAATGACAGAGCGAAAGAGAGGAGACTGGGAGAGGGAGTGAGAGCGAGTGTCTGTGTGTGAAAGGGAGAGAGAGAGAGTGAGGGAGTGAGAGAGAGAGAATGATTGAGGGTGAGAGAAAGAGGGACAATGAGAGAGAGAGGAGGGGAGAGAGAGAGAGGGAGAGCGAGAGAGAGAGGTGGCGATTGAGAGAGTGAGAGCGAATGAGAGAGAGGAAAATAGAGAGAGAATGAGAGAAAGAAAGGGAGGGAGAACGAGAGAGAGGGGGAGAGAGAGAGGGTGAGAGAGAGTGTGAGTCTAAGAGATAGATAAAAGAGAAAGAGTTAGAGAGAGAGACAGAGATAAAGGAGGAAAGAGAGGGGTGAAGGGAAGATAGAGAGGAAGATAGAGAGGGAGATAGAGAGGGAGGTAGTGGGAGGTACGGAGAGGGAGTGAGAGAGAGGGAGAGATAGAGTGAGTAAACAAGAGATTATGCCAGAGTCAAATGGAGAGAGAGTAAGAGAGAGAAAGAGAGAGAGTGAGATAGAAATTGAGAGACACAATAAGACAAAGATGTATATGTATAGAGAGAGAGAGTAGAGAGAGGCATAGAGAGAGTGGGAGAGAGAGAGATAAAGAGAAATAGATAGAGAGGGAGAGTGAGAGAGAGTGTAGGAGAGAGATAAAGAGAGAAAGGGAGTGAGAGAGTGAGAGAGAGATAGTGAATGAGATTGAAAGAGTGAGAGAGAGAGAGAGTGAGAAAATAAGAGAGGGAGAGGGAGAGAGTGAGAAAATAAGAGAGGGAGAGGGAGAGTGAGACAAAGAGGTGAGAGTGGGAGAGAGAAAGAGGGAGAGTGAGACAGATAGAGTGTGAGACAGAGAGAGAGAGAGATAGCGAGAGAGTGAAATACCGAGAGAATGAGGGAGAAAGAGAGGAGACTGGGAGAGAGAGTGAGAGTGAGTGTGTGTGAGAAAGGGAGAGAGAGAGAGTGAGGGAGTGAGAGAGAGAGAGAGAATGATTGAGGGTGAGAGAAAGAGGGACAGTGAGAGAGAGAGGAGGAGAGAGAGAGAGGGAGAGCGAGAGAGAGAGGTGGAGAGAGAGTGAGAGCGAATGAGAGAGAGGAAAATAGAGACAGAATGAGAGAAAGAAAGGGAGGGAGAACGAGAGAGAGGGGGAGAGAGAGGGAGGGAGGGAGAGGGTGAGAGAGAGTGAGTCTAAGAGATAGATAGAGAGAGAAAGAGTTAGAGAGAGAGACGGAGATAGAGGAGGAAAGAGAGGGGTGAAGGGAAGATAGAGAGGAAGATAGAGAGGGAGATGGAGAGGGAGGTAGGGGGAGGTACGGAGAGGGAGTGAGAGAGAGGGAGCGAGAGTGTGTGTGTGGGGGGGGGAGAGAGAGAGAGTGTGAGAGAGAGTGTTTGAGTGAGATAGACAAAGAGAGAGAGCAAGAATCAGAGAGAGAGAGATCAAAGACAATGAGATAGAAAGACTGAGCGAGAATTAGAGAGAGAGGGAGGAAGGGAGAGAGAGCGATAGGGTAAGTGATAGAGAAAGAGAGAGTGAGTGGGGAGTGAGAGAGACAAAGTGGGAGAGAGAGAGATGGAGAAAGAAATCCAGAGAGGGAGAGAGCGGAGAGAGAGTTGGAGACCAAGATAGAGAGAGAACGAGAAAGTGTAAGATAGAGAGAGTGAATGAGAGAAAGAGTAGGAAGGAGAACGAGAGAGATAGTGTGGGATAGAGAGAGAGAGTGAGTGAGAGTGAGATAGAGGGAGGGAGAGAGAGACTGAAAAAATGTTAGAGCGAGAGAGAGTGAGAGAGTGTGTGGGAGAGAGAGATAGATAGAGAGAGTGAGAGAGAGGGAGAGGGTAAGAGCGAGAGAGAAAGTAAGGAGAGAGAAAGTGAGGAGAGTGAGAGAGAGTGAGAGAGAGGGAGAGGGTAAGAGTGAGAGAGATAGTTGGAGAGATAAAGTGGGAGAGAGAGAGAGTGGGAGAGAGAGGTAGAAAGGGAGAAAGAGATGGAGTGATAGACAGTTAGAGAGGGAGATAGAGATGGAGAGAGAGACAAATAGAGAGAGGGATAGAGGGAGAGTGAGCTGGAGAGTGAGAGTGAGAGAGAAAATGAGGGAGAGGGTGAGAGAGAGAGTGGGACTAAGAGATGGATAGAGAGAGAAAGAGTTAGAGAGAGAGACGGAGAGAGACGAGGAAAGAGATGGGTCAGGGAAGATAGAGAAGGAGATAGAGAGGGAGATAAAGAGGGAGGTAAAGAGGGAGGTAGGGAGGGAGGTACGGAGAGGGAGTGAGAGAGAGAGAGAGTGTGTGAGATGGAGAGTGAAAGAGAGAGTGTGAGTCAGATAGATAGAGAGAGAGAATAAGAGTCAAAGAGAGAGAGAGAGATCAGAGATAGTGTGATAGAGAGACTGCGCGAGAATTAGAGAGAGGGATGGAGGGAGGGAGAGAGAGTGAGAGACCAAGAGAGAGAGAGTAAGATAGAGAGAGTGAATGAGAAAAAGAGTGGGATGAAGAATGAGAGAGATAATGTGGGATAGAGAGAGAGAGCGAGATAGAGAGAGGGAGATAGAGGCTGAGAAAATGTGAGAGCGAGAGAGAGTGAGAGTGAGAGAGAGTGAGAGAGATAGAGAGAGTGAGAGAGTGAGAGAGATAGAGACAGTGAGAGAGAGAGAGAGAGAATAAGGGAGAGTGAGAGAGAGTTAGAGAGAGGGGGAGGGGGGGAGAGACAGAGAGATGGGGTAAGTGATAGAGAGTTAGAGAGAGGGGGAAGGGGGAGAGACAGAGAGATGGGGTAAGTGATAGAGAAAGAGAGAGTGAGTGGGGAGTGAGAGAGACAAAGTGGGAGAGAGAGAGAGGGAGAGTGAGAGCGAGAGAGGGAGTGAGGGGAAGAGAGAGAGTGAGAGACCATGAGAGAGAGAGATGAGAGAGAGTAAGATAGAGAGAGTGAATGGGAGAAAGAGTGGGAGGGAGAATGAGAGAGACAGTGAGGGATAGAGAGAGAGCGAGATAGAGAGGGAGGGAGAGACTGAGAAAATGTGAGAGCAAGAGAGAGTGAGGGTCAGAGAGAGTCAGAGAGAGTGAGAGAGTGTGTGGGAGAGATAGATAGATAGAGAGAGTGGGAGAGAGAGCGAGGGTGAGCGAGAGAGGGAGAGAGGGGAAGAGAGCAAGTGAGAGACCAAGAGAGAGAGAGAGAACGAGAGAGAGTAAGATAGAGAGAGTGAATGAGAGAAAGAGTGGGAGGGAGAACGAGAGAGATAGTGGGATAGAGAGAGAGCGAGATAGAGAGAGGGAGAGAGAGACTGAGAAAATGTGAGAGTGAGAGAGAGTGAGAGAGTGTGTGGGAGAGAAAGATAGATAGAAAGAGTGAGAGAGGGAGAGGGTAAGGGCAAGAGAGTGTGTGTGGGAGAGAGAGTGAGAGAAAGAGAGAGAGGTAGAGAGGGAGAGAGAGATGGAGTGATAGACAGTTAGAGAGGGAGAGAGAGAAAGAGATTCAAAGAGAGAGGGATAGAGGGAGAGCGAGGTGGAGAGTGAGAGTGTGAGAGAGGGAGGGAGAGGGTGAGATAGAGAGGGAGAGGGTAAGAGCGAGAGAGAGTGGGAGAGAGAGAGGTAGACAGGGAGAGAGAGATGGTGTGATAGACAGTTAGAGAGAGAGAAAGACGGAGGGAGAGTCAAAGAGAGAGAGGGATAGAGGGAGAGTGAGCTGGAGGATGAGAGTGAGAGAGAAAATGAGGGAGATGGTGAGAGAGAGAGAGTGGGACTGAGAGATGGATAGAGAGAGAAAGAGTTAGAGAGAGACGGAGAGAGACGAGGAAAGAGAGGGGTGAGGGGAAGATAGAGAAGGAGATAGAGAGGGAGATAAAGAGGGAGGTAAAGAGGGAGGTAGGGAGGGAGGTACGGAGAGGGAGTGAGAGAGAGAGAGAGTGTGTGAGATGGAGAGTGAAAGAGAGAGTGTGAGTCAGATAGATAGAGAGAGAGAATAAGAGTCAAAGAGAGAGAGAGAGATCAGAGATAGTGTGATAGAGAGACTGCGCGAGAATTAGAGAGAGGGATGGAGGGAGGGAGAGAGAGTGAGAGACCAAGAGAGAGAGAGTAAGATAGAGAGAGTGAATGAGAAAAAGAGTGGGATGAAGAATGAGAGAGATAATGTGGGATAGAGAGAGAGAGCGAGATAGAGAGAGGGAGATAGAGGCTGAGAAAATGTGAGAGCGAGAGAGAGTGAGAGTGAGAGAGAGTGAGAGAGATAGAGAGAGTGAGAGAGTGAGAGAGATAGAGACAGTGAGAGAGAGAGAGAATAAGGGAGAGTGAGAGAGAGTTAGAGAGAGGGGGAGGGGGGAGAGACAGAGAGATGGGGTAAGTGATAGAGAAAGAGAGAGTGAGTGGGGAGTGAGAGAGACAAAGTGGGAGAGATAGGGAGGGAGAGTGAGAGCAAGAGAGGGAGTGAGGGGAAGAGAGAGAGTGAGAGACCATGAGAGAGAGAGAGAGATGAGAAAGTGTAAGATAGAGAGAGTGAATGGGAGAAAGAGTGGGATGGAGAATGAGAGAGATAGTGAGGGATAAAGAGAGAGCGAGATAGAGAGGGAGGGAGAGATTGAGAAAATGTGAGAGCAAGAGAGAGTGAGAGTCAAAGAGAGTCAGAGAGAGTGAGAGAGTGTGTGGGAGAGAGAGATAGATAGAGAGAGTGGGAGAGAGAGAGGGAGAGAGGGGAAGAGAGCAAGTGAGAGACCAAGAGAGAGAGAGAGAACGAGAGAGAGTAAGATAGAGAGAGTGAATGAGAGAAAGTGTGGGAGGGAGAACGAGAGAGATAGTGAGGGATAGAGAGAGAGCGAGATAGAGAGAGGGAGAGAGAGACTGAGAAAATGTGAGAGTGAGAGAGTGTGTGGGAGAGAGAGATAGATAGAGAGTGTGAGAGAGAGAGGGAGAGGGTAAGGGCAAGAGAGAGAGTGTGTGTGGGAGAGAGAGTGAGAGAAAGAGAGAGAGAGAGGTAGAGAGGGAGAGAGAGATGGAGTGATAGACAGTTAGAGAGGGAGAGAGAGAAAGAGATTTAAAGAGAGAGGGATAGAGGGAGAGCAAGGTGGAGAGTGAGAGTGTGAGAGAGGGAGGGAGAGGGTGAGATAGAGAGTGGGACTAAGAGATAGATAGAGAGAGAAAGCATTAGAGAGAGAGA
Organism: Datisca glomerata; assembly: GCA_003255025.1. Classification (NCBI taxonomy): domain Eukaryota; kingdom Viridiplantae; phylum Streptophyta; class Magnoliopsida; order Cucurbitales; family Datiscaceae; genus Datisca; species Datisca glomerata. The sequence goes on from QANY01008653.1 coordinate 126,107, forward strand.
GACGGAGAGAGAGGATGCAAGAGAGGGGTGAGGGGAAAATAGAGAGGGAGGTACGGAGAGGGAGTGAGAGAGAGGGAGAAGGAGAGAGTGTGAGAGGGAGAATGAAAGACATAGTGTGTGAGATAGAGAGAGGGAGAGAGCAAGAATCAAAGAGAGAGAGAGAGATCAGAGACAGTGAGATAGAGAGACTGCACGAGAACCCTCCCTCTCTCATTCTCTCTCTCTCCCTCTCTCTCACTGTCACCCGCTCTATCTTTCTCTCTCTCCCACAGTATCTCTCTCTCGCTCTCCCTTTATGTCTGTCTCCCTCTCTCCTCCCTCTCTCTCACTCTCCCTGTCTCACTCTCTCTCTTTCCATCTCTCTCTCTCTCTCTCTATCTCTCTTACTCTCTTTCTCTCTCTTTCCATCTCTCTCTATCTCTCTCTATCTCTCTCGCTCTCTTTCTCTCTAGCTCTCTTTCTCTCTCTAACCCTCGCTCTCTCTGACTCTCCCCTGATCTCTCGATTTCATGCTCTCCCTCATTCTCTCTATCTCTCTCTCATTCTCTGTCTCTTTCCCTCTTTTTTTCTCCCTCCCACACTCTCTCCCTCTCTCACCCTCTCTCACTCTCACATTTTCTATCTCTTTTTCTCTCCCTTCCTCTCTCTCCCGTCTCCTTCTCTATATCTCTTTCTCTCTCACTCTCTCTATTTCTCTCTCTCTCTCCCTGTCTCTCTCTATCTTTTTCATTCTCTCTCTCACTCTCACACTTTCTCTGTCTCTCTCTATCTTTCTCTCTTACTCTATCTCTATCTTTATCTTGCTCTCTCTCCCTCCCGCTCTCTCTCCATCTCTTGCACTCTCTTTCTCTCTCTATCTTTATATCCCCCCCTCTCTCTCACTCTCTAACTTTCTCTTACTCACTGTCTCTCTTACTCTCACTCGCTCTTTTTTTTCTCTCCCTCTCTCTCCCTCTCTCTCATTCTCTCTCTCCCTCCCTCTCTCATTATCTCTCTCTCTCTCCCACCCTAACTCTCTATCTTTCTCTCTCTCCCGCTCTATCTCTCTCTCTTTCTCTCTCTCCCATAGTGTCTCTCTCGCTCTCCCTCTATGTTTGTTTCTCTCTTTCCCCCTCTCTTACTCTCTTTCCCCCTCTCTTGCTCTCTTTATCTCTCTCTCGCTCTCTCGATATCTCTCTCTCTCCCTCTCTCTCTTTCTCTCTCTCTCTCTCTCTCTCTCACTCTATCTCACTCTTTCTCTCACCCCTTCTCTTTCAATCTCTCTTTCTCTCTCTTTCTTTCTCTGTCTCCCTCTCTCTCTCATTATCACTCTCTCACTATCTCTCTCCCTCTTTCTCTCCCTCTCTCTCTCGCTCTCTCTATCTCTATCTCCCTCTCTCTCTCATTCTCGCTCACTCAATCCCTATCTCGCTTTATCTCTCTCTTTCTCACTCGCACTCTTTCTGTCTCTCCCTCTCTCTCTTCCTCTCTCTCACCCCTCTCTCTATCTCTCTCTCTCTCTCCCTGGCTCTCTTTCTCTCTCTTTTTCTCTCTCTCTCATTCTCCCATTCACTCTCCCACTCTCTCTCCGTCTCTCTCTATATCCCTCTATATCTCTCTCTATCTCTCTCTCACTATCTCTCTCTCCGTCTCACTATCTCTCTTTATCTCTATCTCTCTCTCACTATCTCTCTGTCTCACTATCTCTCTCTCTCTCACTCACTCTCATTATCTATCTCAATCTCTCCCTCTGTCTCTCTCTCACTCTCACTAGCTCTCTTATTTTCTCACTCTCTATCTCTCTCTCTCAATCTCTCTCTCACTCTCTCCCTCTCTCTATCTCTCTCTATCTATCTCTCCCTCCCCCACAGTCTCTCTCTATCTCGCTCGTTCTCTCTCTCTCTATCTATCTGTCTCTCTCTCACTCTCCCCCTCTCTCTATCTCCCTCTCTCTATGTCTGTCTCCCTCCCTCTCTCTCTCTCGTTCGCACTTTCGCTCTCTCACTCAATCTCTCTTTCCCTTTTTTACTCTCTCTCACCTTCACTCACTCTCTTGTTTTCTAGCTCTCTTTCTCCCTCTCTTTCTCTCTCTCTCTCTCACACACACACACACTCTCTCTATCTATCTATCTCTCTCTTTTATTCTGACTCACTCTCTGTCTGTGCCTGTCTATCTCTTTTGCTATATATATGTCTCTCTTCCCCCTCTCCCTCTCTCCATCTCTTTCTCTCTCACTCTCTCTATTTCTCTCTCTCCCAGTCTCTCTCTATCTCTTTCATTCTCTCTCTGCCTCTCTCTTTCTCTCACACTCTCTCTGCCTCTCTCTATCTCTGTCTATTTCTCTCTCTCTCTCGCGACCGCTCTCTCTCTGTCTTTCTCGCACTCTTTCGCTGTCTCTCTCTCACTCTATCTCTATCTTTATCTTCCTCTGTCTCTCCCTCCCTCTCTACCTCCTTCTTTTGCTTTCTCTTTTTCTCTCTCTATCTATATATCTCTCCCTCTCCCTCTCTCTCACTTTCTCTTACTCACTGTCTCTCTTACTCTCACTCACTCTTTTTTTTCTCTCTCTCCCTCTCCCTCTCTCTCATTCTCTCTCTCCCTCTCTCTCATTCTCTCTCTCTCCCACTCTATCTCTCTCTCTCCCATAGTCTCTCTCTCTCCCTCTCGCTCTCTTTCTCCATATCTCTCTCTCTCTCTCATTCTCTCTATCTCTCTCTCTCACTCTATCTCACTCTTTCTCTCACCCCTTCTCTCTCTCAATCTCTCTTTATCTCTCTCTGTTTCTTTCTCTCCCTCCCTCTCTCTCTGGCTCTCTCTCTCTCTTTCTCTCCCTCTCTCTCACTCTCACTCTCTCATTCTCTCTCTATCTCTCTCTCACTCTCTCTCACTGTTTCTCTCACCCTTTCTCTCTCTCAATCTCTCTTTGTTTCTGTCTCTCCCTCCCACTCTCTCTATGGCTCTCTCTCTCTCTCTCTCTCTTTCTCTCTTTCTCTTTCTCTCCCTCTTTCACTCACTCTCACTCTCTCCCTATCTCTATCTCTTTATTTTTCTATCTCTCTCGCTCACACTCTTTTTGTCTCTCCCTCTCTCTTCCTCTCTCTCACCCCTCTCTCTTTCTATCTCTTATTCTCTCACTCTCTCCCTGTCTCTCTTTCTTTCTCTCTCTCTCTCTCTCTCTCTCCATATTTATCTCTATCTTGCTCTCCCTCTCCCTCCCTCTCACTCTCTCTCTCTCTTTCATTTTCTCTCTCGCTCTCACTTTCTCTCTGTCTCTCTCTATCTCTCTCTATCTCTCTCTCCCTCACGACCGCTCTCCCTCTTTCTCTATCTCTCACTCTCTCTGTCTCTCTCTCACTCTATCTCTATATTTATCTCTCTCCCTCCCTCCCTCTCTTTCCATCTCTTGCTCTCTCTCTTTCTCTCTCTATCTTTATCTCTCTCTCCCTCTCTCTCTCTCTCTCACTCTCTCTCACTTTCTCTTACTCTCACTCACTCTTTTTTTTCTCGCTCTCTCTCTCCCTCTCTCTCATTCTCTCTCTCCCTCTCTCTCATTCTCTCGCTCTCCCACTCTATCTCTTTCTCTCTCTCCCATAGTCTCTCTCTCGCTCTCTCTCTCCCTCTCTCTCATTCTCTCTCTCTCACTCTCTCTCATTCTCTCTCTCCCACTCTATCTCTCTCACTCTATCCCTCTCCCATAGTCTCTCTCTCACTCTCCCTCTATGATTGCCTCTCTCTTTCCCCCTCTCTCTTGCTCTCTCTCTCTTTATCTCTCTCTCTCTCTCTCTCTTTCTCTCTGCATCTCTCACTCTCACTCTATCTCACTCTTTCTCTCACCCTTTCTCTCTCTCAATCTCTCTTTCTCTCTCTCTTTCTTTCTCTCTGTCGCTCTCTATCTCTCTCTCTCTTTCTCTCCCTTTCTCTATCTCTCTCTCTTTCTCGCTCTCTCTCTCTCTCTCTCTCTTTCGCTCACTCAATCCCTATCTCTATCTTGCTTTATTTCTCTTTCTCTCGCTCGCACTCTTTCTGTCTCTCCCTCTCTCTCTTCCTCTCTCTCACCCCTCTCTTTCTATCTCTTTCTCTCTCTCTCCCAGTCTCTCTCTCATTCTCTCTCTATCTCTCTCTCTATCCCTTTATATCTCTCTATCTCTCTCTATCCCTTTATATCTCTCTATCTCTCTCTCTATCCCTTTATATCTCTCTATCTCTCACTCACTATCTCTTTGTCTCGCTATCACTCCTTGTCTCTCTCTCACTCTATATCTATCTCTATCTTGCTCTCACTCTCCCTCCCTCTCTCTCTCGCTCTCTATCTCTCTCTATCTCTATCTCTCTCTCTCTCTCACTGGCTCTATCTCCCCCGTCTCTCTCTTTATCTATCTCTTTCCAACATTCTCTCGCTAGCTCCCCTTATATGTCTATTTCTCTCTCCCTCACTCTCTCTTTCTCTCTCTTATTCTCTCTCTCTCACTCTCTATCTCCCTCTTTCTTATTCTCTCTCTAACTCTCTCTCTCTCACACTTTTTCTCACACTCATTCTCTCTATCTCCCACTCTATCTTCCCCTCACCCTTCTCTTTCCTCCACTCTCTCCATCTCTCTCTCTAACTCTTTCTCTCTCTATCACTCTCTTAGTCTCACACACACTCTCTCTCTCTCACTTTCTCCCTTCCTCTCTCTCAAACTCTCCACCTCACTATCTCTCTCTCCCCTTTCTCTCTTTGACTCTCTCTCTCCCTCTCTCTCTCTATCGTTGTCCCTCTCTATCTGTCTGTCACTGCATCTCTTTTTTCTCTCTCTCTCCTACTCTCACTCTCTCTCGCCCTTACCCTCTCCCTCTCTCTCACTCTCTATATCTATCTCTCTCCGACACACTCTCTCACTCTCTCACTTACTCTCTCACTCACACACACACACACACACACACTCTCTCTCTCCCCTCTCTCACACACACTATCTTGATATCGCTCTCTTTCTGTGTCTCTCTCTCTCTCACTCTCTCTAGATCTCACACACACACTCTCTCTATATTTATCTCTATCTCTCTCCCTCTCTCTCCCTCTCTCCCTCTCTCTCCCTCTCTCCCTCTCTTGCTCGCGCTCTTATTTTCTCACTCTCTCTCCTCTGTCTCCCTCTCTCGTTCTCTCTCTCTCTCTCACTCACTCCATCTCCCCGCTCTCTCTCTCTCTCTCTTTATCTATCTCTTTCCCTCATTCTCTATCAAATCACGGCGTTCCAACGAACAAAATTTTATTTCAAAAAAGTTTTGACGACTCCGTTTGTCAATGAGTTGGTAATCGCCAATAAATTATTTATGTAACATTCCCAAAAGGGTGCCAGCATCAGGGCTACAAGCTGCCGACAACCTTTGATAAGGACTAAGACTTTGAAACCATTCTCGTAAAGTCCCAGTGAATCGAGATAAAAACTCCGAGAGGACATCTTTGAGGGCCACATCTGGTTTAGACAGCTGTAAGTCAATCCAAGCACCAAATTCATGAAGACGATCAAGCCATTTATTTGGAGAAAGATCGACAAAAGTAAACCAGGGGCCAGTTGTTGGTTTATATATGTTCCTCGAGTCTTGTGAATGTATTGGAGGAGGAAGATCATCTACATAGAGTTCTTCCTCGTCGATATCACCAGGTTGGACCATGGCAATAGTAGAAATATCAGCTTGGCATAACGTATGTCCGACAAGTATTATATGCTGAATGGAGCCAATGATGTTAACCTTCGGCACACGCTCATTGCCTCCCTTCCTGAAGGATTACAACCTGAACTACATCGAACCATTAATGCCCTTCTCCGTGATATGACGGACATCTCCCTTGGTGAAATCTATCAACTTGCATTGACCCTCTATGTATGTTTCTCTCTCTCTCTCTCACTCTCTCTCTCTCTCTCACTCTCTGTCTCCCTCTCTCTTATTCTCTCTCTCTCACTCTCACGCTCTCCTCTATGTCTTTCCCTCCTTATCTCTCTCTCTCTCTCGTCTCTCTCCCTCTCTCTATCTCACTCTTTCTCCCTTGCTCTCCCTCTCTCTCTCTCTCCCTTTCGCTCTCTCCGTCTCCCTCCCTCTCTCTCTCCCTCCCATTTTTCCTCTCTCTCTCCTTCTCTCTCTCAATCCTTCCCCCCATTTTCCATCTCTCTCTCCTTCTCTCTCTCTTTCCCTCCCCCCATTTTCCTTCTCCCTCTCTCCTTCTCCCTCTCCCTCTGTCTTTCTCTTTAACTCTCTCTCACTATCTCTCTCTTCCATTCTCTCTCTCTGTATCTCTCTCTCACTCCCTCTCGCTCTCTCTCTCACTGTCACTCTCTACCTCACACTCTATCATTCCCTTTCTCTCTTTCTCACTATCTATCCCTCTCCCTCTCTCTATATATCTCTATCTCTACCCTTCTCGCTTACCTTCTCTCTATCTCGCTCTCTTTATCTATCTATATCGATCTATCTATCTATCTATCAATATGTCGATCTTCCTCTCCCTCTCCCTCTCCCTTTCACTATCTCTCTCTCTCTCTCTCTCTCTCTCTCTCTCTCTCTCTCTTTCTCACGCTCTCTCTATCGCTCTCCCACTATGTCTATCTCTCATTCTATCTCACTCTCCCATTCACTATTTCACTCTCTCTTTCTTCCACTCTCTCTCTATCGCTCTCTAACTCTGTATGTCTCTCACTCAATCTCCCTCTCCCTTTCCTTCTCTCTCTATCTCTATCTCTCTCTTTCTCTCTTTCTCTCTCTGCCTCTCTCTCTCACTCTATCTCTATCTTGCGCTCTATCTCTCTCTATCGCACTCTCTCTCAGTCAATTTGTCTCTCTCACACTCTCTCTATTTCTCCCTCTCCCTCTCTCTCTATCTCTCTCTATCTCTCTCTCTCTCCATCTCTCTCTTGCTCTCAATCTGTCTCTCTTCCTCTCTCACTCTCTCGCTCTCACTCTCTACCTTACACTCTCACTCTTTCCCTCTCTCTCCATTTCTCTCTCCCTCTTTCTCACTCTCTCCCCCTCTCACTCTCTATCTTTGTCTATCTCTCTCTCTGCCCATCTCCCTATCGCTCTCTCACACACACACACACTCTCATTCCCGCTCTTAATCCTCGCTTAGTCTCTCTGTCTCTCTCTATTTCCCCCCTCTCTCTCACTCTATCTCTTTCCTTCTCTCACTTGCTCACACTCTCGCTCTCTCTATCTCTCTCTCTATTTCTCTCTTCTTTCTGTCTCTCTCTATTTATCCATCTCTATCTCCCTCCCTCTCACTCTCTCTCTCTATCTCACTCTATATATATATATATATATCGCTCTCCCACTCTGTGTGTCTCTGACTCTCTCTCTCCCCCTCTATCACTCTCCCTCTCCCTCCCTCTCTCTCTCTCTGCCTCTCTCTTTCTCTCACTCTCTCTACCTTGCTCTATATCTCCCTCTCTCTCTCTCTTAGTCACTCACACACTCTCTCTCACTTTCTCTCCCTCTATCTCTCTCTATCTCTATCTCTCCCCCTTACCCTCCCCCCTCTCTCTCTCCCTATTTCCCTCTCTCTCTCCCTGACTCTCTCCCTCTATCTCGCTCACTCTTTCTCTCGCCCTCTCTCTCTTTCTCTCTCTGTCTCTCACTCAGTATCACTCTCTCTCCTTCTCTCTATATCTCTCTCTCTTTTTGTCTCTCTCTATCCCTCCCTCCCATTCCCCCCTCTCTGTCTCTCTGTCTCTCTCCAGCCCTCACACAGACACTCTCACTCCCGCTCTTAATTCTATTTGTCTCTATATCTTTGATCTCCCCCCCCCACTCTCTCTCTATAATTCTTGCTCTTTTTCTCTCTTTCTCTCTCTATGTCTATCTCACTCACACACTTTTTCCCACTCTCGCTCTTTTACTCACTCGTTCTCTCTCTCCCACTCTCGTTCTCTCTCTCCCTACCTAACGCTATATCTCCCCCTCACCCCTCTCTTTATCTCCCCCTCTCACTCTCTCCTCTCTCTGCCTCTCTCTCACTCTCACACGCTCTCTTATTGCCTCATTATTTTTCTCTCTACCTCTCTCTCTATCTCATTCCCTCTCTATCTCTCTTTCTCTCTATCGATATCTCAATCTCTATCTTTCTATCTAGGTATCTACATATATGTCGCTCTCCCTCTCCCTCTCTCTTTGTTTTTCTATCTAGCATTCTTTTTGTCACGCTCCCAATCTTTATCTTTCTCTCCCCCTCTCTCTCTCCCTCTCTCTCTCTCACTCTCTCTATCGCTCTCCCACTCTGTCTATCTCTCACTCTATCTCTCTCCCTCCCTCCCTCTCTCTCTCTTCTATTATGTCTCTCTCTATCTACCTATATATCTATCTCTCTGCCTCTCTCTTTCTCTCTTAGTCTCTCTATTTCACTCTAAATCTCCCTCTCCCCTCTCTCTCTCAGTCTATCTCTATCTTGATCTCGCTCTCTGTATTCTTCATTCTCTCTCTCCTTCTCTCCCTCTCTCTGTCTCTCTCTCCCGTTCTCTCTGTCTCTCTCTCTCCCTGTCTCTCTCTCTATCTATCTTTATATGCCTCCCTCTCCTTCCCTCTCCCTTTCTCTCTCTTTCGCTATATATATATATGTCTATCTCTCGCTATCTCACTTTCTCGCTCTCCCTCTCGCTCTCTATTTCTCTCTCTGTCTCACTCTCACTTTCTCTCTCTTACTCTCTCTGTCACTCTTTCTCTCTCTCTCTTTTTGTCGCTCTCTCTCTCGTTATCGTTTCTCTCTTTCGTTCTCCCTCTCTCTCACACTCTCGCTCTCTTGCTCTCTCTATCTCTCTCTATCGCTCTCCCTCGCTTTACCTCTCTCTCTCTCTCGCACGCTCTCTCGCTCTCTCACTATCTCTCTCCCTAACACACAGACTCTCTCCTTCTCACTTTGTGTCCATATCGATCTCACTCTCTGTCTGTTTCTTTCTCTCTATCCTTCTCTTGCTCACTCTCTATGTCTCTCTCACACACACTCTCTCTCTATATGTACATATATCTATCTATCTATCTCTATTTGTCTCCTTCACCCTCCCTCTCTCTCTCGCTATATATATATATATATATATATATATAAAGATCCTTCTCTCTCACTCACAGTCTCACTCTCTCGCTATGTAACTCACTATCTCTTTCTCTCTCTTACACTCTCACTTTCTCTCACCCACTCTCTTATTTTCTCGCTCTCTCTCTCCCTCCCTTTCTCTCTCATTCTCTCTCTCTCACTCTCTCCCTCTCTATCACCGGCTCTTCTCTCACTCTCTCTCACTCACTCACATACACATACACACTCTCTCACTCTATTCATATCTCGATCTCACCCTTTGTTTGTTTCTTTCTCTCTCTATGTCTCTCTCTCACTCTCTCTGTCTCTGTCTCTATCTCTCTCAATCTATGTATCCCTATCTCTCTCCCTCTCCTTCTCCCTCTCTCTCTCACTCTATCTCTCGCTATATATATAGATATATATCTCGCTATCTCATTTTCTCGCTATCTCTCTCTCGCTGTCTGTCTCAATCTCTCTCTCTTTCTCTCTCTCTCTCTCACTCTCACTCGCTCTCTTATTTTCTCACACTCTCTCTCCCTCTCTCTGTCTCGTTCTCTCTCTCACTCTCTCCCTCTCTATCTCAATCTATCAATTTATCTATCTATCTCTCTCATTCTCGATCTCTCTCTCGTTCTCTTTCTCTTTCTCCCACTCTCACTCGCTCTCTTATTTTCTCACTCTCTATCCCTCTCTCTATCTCGTTCTCTCTCTCACTCTCTCCCTCTCCATCCCTATTTATCTATTTATCTATCGATCTCTCTCATTCTCTCTCTCACTCTCTCTCATTCTCTCTCTCTCGTTCTCCTTCTTTCTCTCACTCTCAGTCTCACTCTATCTCACCCTTGCTCTCTTTCTCACACTCTCTCACTCTCTGTCTTTCATTCTCTCTCTCTCTCTCTCATTTTCTAACTCTCTCCCTCATTCAGTCTCCCTCTCTCACACACTCTCTCTCTATCACCCTCTCTCACTCTCACCCTCTCTCTCTCTTCCTCTCTCTCCCCCCTCTCTCCCTCTCTCTCTTTCTCTCTCACTCTCTCTATTTCTCTCTCTCACTCTCTCTATTTATGTCTATCTCTCACTCTGTGTCTCTCTCTCTATCTCTCTCTTTCTTTCTCTATCCCTCTCTCTCTTTATCTCTCTCTTTATCTCTCTCTTTATCTCTCTCTTTATCTCTCTCTCTATCTCTCTCCCACTCCCCCTATCTCTCTCTGTCTCACTCTCTCTTTCTCTCTCCCTTCCTCCCTCTCTCTCCCTCTCTCTCACTCTCTCCCGCTCTATCTCTCTCTCTTTCTCTATCTCCCACAGTCTCTCTCTCTCGCTCCCCCTTTATGTCTGTCTCCCTTTTCCCCTCTCTCTATCTCACTCTTGCTCCCTTTCCCTCTCTATCTCTCTCCCTCTCTCTCACTCACTCTCTCTCTTTCTCAATCTCCCTCTATCTCTCTTACTCTCTCTATCTCTCTCTAGCTCTCTCTCTCTATCTATATATCTATCACCATCTCTCTCTCCCTCTCTCTCATAGTCTCTATCTCTCTCTCTTGGTATTTCGCTCTCTCACTCTCTCTATCTGTCTCTCTCTCTCTCTATCTCACTCTCTCTCTGTCTCACTTTCTTTGTCTCACACTTTATCTTACTCTCTCCTACTCTCACTCTCTTTATCTCACTCTCCCTCTCTTATTTTCTCGCTCGCTCTCTCTCTCTCACTCTCTCACTCTCATTAAAAATCTCTCTCTCACTCTCTTAGTCCCTTTCACTCTCTATCTCTCTCCTACACTCTCGCTCACTCTCCCTCTATATCTATCTCTCTCTATCTCTCTATCTCTCTCTCCCTCTCTCTCACACACACTCTCTCTATATATATATCTATGTCTTGTAGTGTCTCTCAATCTCTATCTCACTGTCTATCTTTATCTCACTCTCTCTCTTTCTCTCTATTACTCTCTCTCCATTTGACTCTTGCTCGCTTTCTTGTTTTCTCACTCTCTCTCCCTCTCTGCCTCTCTCTCCATTTGACTCTTCCTCGCCTCTCTCGTTCTCTCTCTCTCTCATTCACTCCATCTCCCCTCTCTCTCTCTCTTGATCTATCTCTTTCCCACGTTCTCTCTCTAGCTCTCCCTCCATGTCTGTCTCTCACTCTATCACTCTCCCCCTCTCCCTCTCCCTCTCTCTATGTATCTCTCTCTTCCTCTCTCTCACTCCCTCTATCTCGCTCTTTATCTACCTTACTCTCTCACACACACACACTCTCTCTCCCTCTCTTTATCTCACTTTATCTCTTTCCCTCCCTCCCATTTTACCTCTCTCTCTCCCTCCCTCCCTCCTATTTTCCCTATCTCTCTCTCTCCCGATGTCATAGACACACACACACACACTCTCTCTCTGTCTCTCAATCTGTCTCTCTCCATCTCTCACTCTCTCACTCTCACTCTCTACCTCACACTCTCTCTTTTCCCCCTCTCCCTCTCCCTCACTCTCCCTCTTTCTCACTCTATCTCTCTCTCCCCCTCTCACACTCTCTATATCTCTCTCTCTTCCCCTCTGTCTATCACACTCTCACACACACACACACTCCCATTCCCACTCTTAATTCTCGCTTAGTCTCTCTGTCTCTCTCTATTTTCCCCCTCTCTCTCTTTCTCTCCCTCTATCTCACTTTATCTCTTTCCTTCTCTCACTTGCTCACACTCTCTCTCTCGCTCTCTCTCTCTCTCTCTTTCTATCTCTCTTTATTTATCTATCTCTATCTCCCTCCCTCTCACTCTATATATATATATATATATATCGCTCTCCCACTCTGTGTGTCTCTTACTCTCTCTCTCCCCCTCTCTCTCTCTCCCACTCCCCCTCTCTCTTTCTCTCTCCCTCTCTCTTTCTCTCACTCTCTCTATCTTGCTCTCTATCTCCCTCTCTCTAGCTCACTCACTCACTCTCTCTCACTTTCTCGCCCTCTATCTCTATCTATCTCTATCTTTCTCCTTACCCCCCTCTCTCTCTTTCTCTCTCTATTTCTCTCTTTCTCTCTCCTTGACTCTCTCCCTCTATCACGCTCGCTCTCTCTCTCCCTCTCTGTCTCTATCTCTCTCTCTCATGCACACACTCATTCCCACTCTTAATTCTCACTTAGTCTCTCTATCTCTCTCCCTATTTCCTCCCCTCTCTATTTCCTTCTCTCTCTCTCTATCTCACTCTATCTCTTTTCTTCTCTCACTTGCTCACACTCTCTCTATCTCTCTCTCTCTCTTTCTGTCTCTCTCTATTTATCTATCTCTATCTCCCTCCCTCTCACTATATATATATATATATATATATCGCTCTCCCACTCTGTGTGTCTCTTACTCTCTCTCTCCCCCTCTCTCTCTCTCCCACTCCCCCTCTCTCTTTCTCTCTCCCTCTCTCTTTCTCTCACTCTCTCTATCTTGCTCTCTATCTCCCTCTCTCTAGCTCACTCACTCACTCTCTCTCACTTTCTCGCCCTCTATCTCTATCTATCTCTATCTTTCTCCTTACCCCCCTCTCTCTCTTTCTCTCTCTATTTCTCTCTTTCTCTCTCCTTGACTCTCTCCCTCTATCACGCTCGCTCTCTCTCTCCCTCTCTGTCTCTATCTCTCTCTCTCATGCACACACTCATTCCCACTCTTAATTCTCACTTAGTCTCTCTATCTCTCTCCCTATTTCCTCCCCTCTCTATTTCCTTCTCTCTCTCTCTATCTCACTCTATCTCTTTTCTTCTCTCACTTGCTCACACTCTCTCTATCTCTCTCTCTCTCTTTCTGTCTCTCTCTATTTATCTATCTCTATCTCCCTCCCTCTCACTATATATATATATATATATATATATATATATATATATATATCGCTCTCTAGTCTGTGTGTTTCTTACTCTCTATCTTTCTCTCCCCTTCTATCTCTCTCCCTCTCTATCTCTCTCCCTCTCTCCCTCTCTCTGCCTCTCTCTTTCTCTCATTCTCTCTATCTTGCTCTCTATCTCCATCTATCTCTTCGTCACTCACTCACTCTCTCTCACTTTCTCGCCCTCTATCTCTCTCTATCTCTATCTATCTCTATCTCTCGCCCTTACCCTCCCCCTCGCTTTCCGTATTTCTCTCTCTCCTTGACTCTCTCCCTCTATCTCGCTCGCTCTCTCTCTACCTCTCTGTCTCTCACTTAGGATCACTCTCTCTCCTTCTCCGTCACTCTCTTTTTGTCTCTCTCTATCCCTCCCTCACATTCCCCCTCTCTTTCTCTCTCTCCAGCTCTTACACAAACACTCTCACTCCCGCTCTTAATTCTCTCTTAGTCTCTCTATCTCTCTTTATCTTATCTCCCCCCGCTCTCTCTCTGATTCTCTCTCTCTTCTCTCTTTCTCTCCTTATGTCTATCTCACTCAGACACTCTCTCCCACTCTCTCTTTCACTCACTCATTCTCTCTCTCTATCCCACACACTCTCTCTCCCTCTCTATCTCCCCCCTCTCGCTCTCTCTCACTCTCACACGCTCTCTTATTGCCTCACTCTTTTTCTCTCTACATCTCTCTCCCTCTCTCGTTCCCTCTCTATCTCTATCTCTATCTCTATCTATCTATCTAGCTATCTATATATATGTCGCTCTCCCTCTCCCTCTCTATTTGTTTTGCTATCTCGCATTCTCTTTCTCACGCTCCCTCTCTCTATCTTTATCTCCCCCCTCTCTCCCTCTCTCTCTCACTATCTCTATCAATCTCCCACTCCGTCTGACTCTCACTCTATTTCTCTCCCTCCCTCCCTCCCTATCTCTCTCTCACTCTCTCTTCAAATCCGTCTCTCTATCTACCTATCTATCTCTCTTTCTCTCTGTGCCTCTCTCTTTGTCTCTCACTCTCTCTATCTCGCTCTGATCTCCCTCCCTCTCTCTCTCAGTCTATCTCTATCTCTTTCTCTCTCTTCCCTTCTATCTCACTCTCTCACACACACACTCTCATTCCCACTCTTAATTCTCACTTAGTCTCTCTGTCTCTCTCTCTATTTCCCCCCCTCTCTCTTTCTTTCTCTCTCTATCTCACTCTATCTATTTCCTTCTCTCACTTGCTCACACACACACTCTCTCTTTCTTTCTGTCTCTCTCTATTTATCTATCTCTATCTCCCTCCCTCTCACTCTCTATCTCTCTCTCTCTGTGTGTATATATATATCGCTCTCCCACTCTGTGTGTCTCTTACTCTCTCTCCCCCTCTATCTCTATCCCTCTCCCTCTCTCTCTTCCTCTCTCTTTCTCTCACTCTCTTTATCTTGCTCTCTATCTTCATCTTTCTCTCTAAGTCACTCTCTCACTTTCTCGCCCTCTATCTCTCTCAATCACTGTCTATCTATATCTCTCCCCTTAGCCTTCCTCTCTCTCTCTCTGTATTTCTCTCTCTCCATTACTCTCTCCCTCTATCTGGCTCGCTCTCTCTCTACCTCTCTGTCTCTCACTCGGTATCACTCTCTCTCCTTCTCCCTCTGTCTCTCTCTCTTTTTGTCTCTCTCTATCCCTCCCTCCTATTCCCCCCTCTCTGTCTCTCTCTCTCCAGCTCTCACACAAACACTCTCACTCCCGTTCTTAATTCCCTCTTAGTCTCTCTATCTCTCTATATCTTATCTCCCCCCGCTCTCTCTCTCTCTCTAATTCTCCCTCTCTTCTCTCTTTCTCTCTCTATCTATCTCACTCACACACTCTCTCCCACTCTCTCTCTTTCACTTACTCGTTCTCTTTCTCTCTCTCCCACTCTCTCTCCCTCTCCCTACCTCCCTCTCTATCTCCCCCCTCTCACTCTCTCTCATTCTCTCTCTGCCTCTCTCTCACTCTCACACGCTCTCTTATTGCCTCACTCTTTTTCTCTCTACATCTCTCTCTCTCTCGTTCCCTCTCTATCTCTCTTTCTCTCTATCTCTATCTCAATCTCTATCTATCTATCTAGCTATCTATATATATGTCGCTCTCCCTCTCCCTCTCTCTTTGTTTTGCTATCCCGCATTCTCTTTCTCACGCTCCCTCTCTCTCTCTCTCTCTATCTTTCTCTCCCCCATCTCACCCTCTCTCTCTCTCACTCTCTCTATCACTCTCCCACTACGTCTGTCTCTCACTCTATTTCTCTCCCTCCCTCCCTCCCTTTCTCCTTCTTTCTCACCCTCTCTTCAAATCCGTCTCTCTTTATCTACCTATCTATCTCTCTCTATGCCTCTCTCTTTCTCTCTCACTCTCTCTATCTCGCTCTGAATCTCCCTCTCTCTCTTTCTCTCAGTCTATCTCTATCTCGATCTCGCTCTCTGTATTCTTCTTTCTCTCTCTCCTTCTCTCCCTCACACACACTCTCTCTCTCGTTCTCCCTATCTCTCTCTCTATCTATCTCTATCTCCCTCCCTTTCTCTCTCTCTGTATATATATATATATATANATCCTTCTCTCTCTCTCTCTCACAATCTCACTCTCTCACTCTCTCCCTCTCTCTCTATGTAACTCACCATCTATTTCTCTCTCTTACACTCTCTCTTTCTCTCACTCACTCCCCTCTCTTTCTATCTGTCTCTATCTCTCACTCTCCTACTCTCTCTATATCTCTCATTCCCTCCCTCTCTGTCACTCGTGCGCACTTTCTCTCTCTCACTCAATCTCTCTCTTTCTCTTTTTTACTCTCTCTCACCCTAACTTACTCTCTTGTTGTCTCGCTCTCTCTCTCTCCCTCACACACACACACACACACACTCTCTCTCTCTCTATCTCTCTCTCTTTCTTTCACTCGCTCTCCCTCTATGCTTGTCTCTATCTCTCCATCTCTCTCTATCTCTGTCTCTTTCCCTCTCCCTCTCTCTCTGTCTCACTCTCTGTCTATGTCACTCTCTCTCACTCTCCCTTTTGTTTTCTCGCTCTCTCTCACTCCCTTCCCTCCCTTCCACATTCTCTCTCTCCCTCTCTCTCATTCTCTCTCTCTCTAACACACACACAGACACTCTCCCGCACTATCTCTCTCTCTTTCCCTTTCTCCCATTGTCTCTCTCTTTCTCTCTCTCCCTCTATGTATGCCTGTCTCTACCTCTCTCTCTCGCTCTCCCTCTCTCTGTCTCACACACTCTCTCTCCCTCTCTTTGTCTCTCTCTCACCCTCGCTTTCTCTCTCTCTCACTCTCTCTCGCTCTCTTGATTTCTCGCTCTCTCTCGTTCTCTTTGTATCTCAGTTATTCTCTGTTTCTCTCCCTCATTCTTTCTCCCTCTCTCTCTCTCTCACCCACTCTGATGCTCACATTTTCGCTCTCTCTCCCTCTGTCTCTCTTCCTTTCTCTCTCCCCCCTCTCTATCTCTGTCTTTCTCCGTCTCTCTATTTCTCTCTCTCACTATTCCTCTCTCTCTTTTACCCTTGCTCTCTCTCACTCTCTCTCGCTCTCTGTTTTTTGTTCTCTCTATCTCTCTCTCATTCTATATCTCTGTCCCTCATTCTTTCTCCCTCTCTCACTCTCTCTATCTCTCCCTCTCTCACCCACTCTCACACTCTCTCTCCCTCCCTCTCTTCCTCTCTCTCTCCCCCCGCTCTCTCTTTCTCTCTCCCTCTAACTCTTTCTCTCTCACACTTTCTATTTCTCTCTCACTCACTCTCTCCCCCTCCATTTATCTCTTTCTCTCGCACTCTCTTTATTTCTCTCTCTCTCTCCCTCTCTCTCTTTCTTATTCTCTCTCTCACCCCAAACTCTATTTGTCTCTCTCTATCTATCACTATCATCCTCTATCTCTCTCACTAACTCTCTCTCGCAATCTTTCACTTCTCTCTCCCTCTCTATTTCTCTTTCTCTCTTCGTCTCTCTCTCTCTCACTCACTCTATCTCTATCTCTATCTTACTCTCACTCACTCTCCCTCCCTCTCACTCTCTCTTGCTCTCTCTGTCTATCTCTATCTCTCTCCCTCTCTCTCTCTCTCACTCTTTCTTTCTCTTCCTCACTCTCTCTCTTACTCTCACTCGTTCTTTTATTTTCTCGCTCTCTCTCTCCCCCTCTCCCTCTCTCATTCTCTCTCTCTCAATCTCTCTCATTCTCTCTCTCCCTCTCTCTCACTCTGTACAGCTCTATCTAACTCTCTTGTTGTCTCGCTCTCTCTCTCTCCCCCTCACACACACACACACACACACACTCTCTCTCTCTATCTCTCTCTCTTTCTTTCACTCGCTCTCCCTCTATGCGTGAGAAAGAAAGCGACATGGAAAATGGGATTGAGGGAGAACGAGAGAGAGAGCGACATATAGATAGATAGATAGGGATAGAGAAAGAGAGAGAAAGAGAGAGACAGAGATAGAGAGAGAGAGACAGAGAGAGATTGAGTGAGCGAGTGGGGGAGAGAGATATATAGTGAGAGGAAGAGAAGGAGAGAGAGAGGGAGAGTGAGAGTGAGAGAGGGAGACATAGATAGAGAGTGAGGGCAGGAGAGAGTGATAGAGAGAGAAATAATTAAAGAGAGGGAGACAGAAAGAGAGTGACAAAAGAGAGAGGAAGAGAAAATGAGCGAGAGAATTGGAGGGAGCAAAGAGAAAGAGGGAGAGAGAGAAAGAAAGAGAGAGAGATACCGAGAGAGCGAGACAGTGAGAGGGAGAGAGATAGAGACAGAGACATAAACAGGGAGAGATAGAAAAGAGAGCGCAAGAGATAGAGACAGTGGGAGGGAGGGAGGGAGAGAGAGACTAGGTAAAGATAGAGATAGAGTGAGAGAGAAAGTGAGAGAGAGAGTGAAAAAGATAGCGAGAGAGAGATAGATAGATAGAGAGAGATAGAGAGAGATGAAGAGAGATAGAGAGAGATAGAGGGACAGAGAGAGAGTCCTGAGAGAGAGAGAATGAGAGAGAGAGAGAAAGAGAGACAAGGAGAGAGAGAAATATAGAGAGTGAGAGAGAAAGAGATAGAGGGGAAAGAGAGGAAGAGAGAGAGGAAGAGAGAGCAAAAAATGTGAGAGCGAGCGAGAGAGAGATATATATATATAGAGAGAGAGGGTGAGACTTATATAGAGAGAGGGAGGGAGAGGAAGAGAGAGCGAGGGAGAGAGTGAGAAAGTGTGAGAGTTAGAGAGGGTGAGAGAGAGTGTGAGAGAGGGAGAAAGAATAAGGGAGAGAGACAGAGAATGAGAGAGTGATAGAGAGAATGAGAGAGAGAGATAGAGAGAATGAGAGAGGGAGCGACAAATCAAGAGAGCGAGAGAGAATGAGAGAGAGAGGGTGAGACTTAGAGAGAGAGAGTGTGTGTGTGTTGTGTGAGTGAGAGAAAGAGAAATAGAGCGGGATAGAGATAGGGATTGAGTGATCGAAAGAGAGAGTCATAGAGATAGAGAGAGATATAGAGAGAGAGAGAATGAGAGAGACAAAGAGTGAGAGAGAGAGGTTGAGAGAGAGTGTGTGTGTGTGTGCGTTGTGTGAGCGAGAGAGAGAAATAGAGCGAGTTTGGTATAGGGATTTAGTGATCGAAATATAGAGAGGCAGAGATAGAGAGGATACAAAGAGATAGAGAAAGAAAAAGAGACAGAGATAGAAAGAGAGAGAAAGACAGAGAGAAAGGGGGAGAGAGATGGAGAAAGAGAAAGAGAGGGACTGACAGATTGAGAGAGAGATAAAGAGATATGAAGAGCTAGATAGATTGAAAGTGAGAGAGATAGAGCGAGATAGAGTGAGTGAGAGAGGGCGCGAGAGAGAGGGAGAGACAGACAGACATTGAGGGAGAGCGAGAGAGAGAGACATAGAGAGAGAGAGAGATAGAGAGGGAGAGAGTGAGAGAAAGAGAGGGAGAGTGAATGAGAAAGAGGGGGAGAGAGAGAATAAGATAGGGAAGGAGCGTGAAAGAGAGAGGGGGAGAGAGAATAAGAAAGGGAGGGAGGCTGAGAGGGAGAGCGAGACAGAATAAGAGAGTAACTGAGAGTTAGAGAGAGAGTGAGTAAGAGAGAGAGTGTGAGAAAGAGCGAGAGAGATGGAGGGAGAGGGTGAGAGAAAGAGATAGAGAGAGAGATATAGAGAGAGATAGGCAAAGAGGAAGAGGGAGAGTAAAATAGAGGGAGAGTAAAATAGAGGGAGAGTAAAATAGAGAGAGTGAGAGAGAGAGAGAGGTAGAGAGAGAGTGTGTGTGTGAGAGAGAGGGAGAGTAAAATAGAGAGAGTGTGAGAGAGAGAGAGGTAGAGAGAGAGAGTGTGTGTGTGAGAGAGGGAGAGAGATAGAGAGAAAACAAAAGAGCGAGTGAGATAGAGAGAGAGTAAGAAAGAGAAAGAGAGAGAGAATGGAGAGGGAGACGGAGAGAGAGGGAGAGAGAAAGAAAGCGAGATAGCGCGAGAGGGAGAGAGGGAGAGAGAGAGAGAGAGAAGAGAGAGATAGTGAGAAAGAGACAGAGAGGGAAAGAGTTAGAGAGAAGGAGAGGGAAAGAAATAGAGATAGGTAGATACATAGATAGAGAGAACGAGAGATAGATAGATAGATAGATAGAGCGAGAGAGAGAAAGAGGAAAGAGAGAGGGAGATACAAACATAGAGGGAGAGCGAGAGAGAGAGAGAGAGACTGACAGGGAGAGAGATAGAGAGAGAAAGAGGGAGAGATAGAGTGGGAGAGAGTGAGAGAGAGAGATAAAAAGTATGAGAGAGAGAGGGAGAGAGAGGAAGAGAATGAGAGAGAAAGAGAGAGAAAGAGAGACAGAGACAAACATAGAGGGAAAGCGAGAGAGTGAGAGACTGTGGGAGAGAGCGATTGAGAGAGAAAGAGAGAGAGATAGAGAGGGAGAGAGTGAAAGAGAGAGAGTGAAAGAGAGAGAGAGAGACAAAAATAGAGGGAAAGTTAGAGAGCGAGAGACTGTGGGAGAGAGGGATAGAGAGAGAAAGAGATATAAAGAGGGAGAGAGTGAGAGAGAGAGTAAGAAAGAGAAAGAGAGAGAGGGTAAGACATGCAAAGAGGGAGAGCGAGAGAAAAAAAGAGAGAGAGATAGGGAGAGAGTGTGTGTGACCGAGAGATAGAGAGAGGGGGAGCGAGAGCGAGAAAACAAGAGAGTGAGTGAGAGAGAATAAGAAAGAGAAAGAGAGAGTGTGTGTGAAATAGACTGAAAAAGAGATAGAGGGAGTGCGATAGAAAAAAGAGGGTAATAGAGAGAGAGAGGGAGAGACCGAGCGGGCGAGGGAAAAAGAGAGAGATAGCGAGAGAGAGAGAGGTAATGAGAGAGAGAGAGAGCAAGATAGAGATAGACATACAGTGAGAGAGAAAGAGAGAGGGCGAGAGAGAGAGAGGGAAAGAGATAGCGAGAGAGAAATACATAGAGGGAGAGAGAGAGAGAGACTGTGAGAGTGAGAGAGAGAGTGGGAGGGAGTGAGAGACAGGGAGGGAAAAAATAGAGAGAGAGAGAAATAGAGAGAGAGAGAAATAGAGAAAGAATGATAGCGAGAAAGAAAGGGATATAGCGAGAGAGATAGAGATAGAGAGAGCGAGAGAGAGAGGCAGAGAGAGAGTAAGAGAGAGAGATAGAGAGTGAGACAGACAGAGAGAGAGTGAGAGAGTGAGATAGCGCGCCCGTGAGAGAGAGACATATAGTGAGAGAGAGGGGGGAGAGAGAGAGAAAAAAAAGGGAGATAGATAGAGAGAGGGAGAGAGAGAGCGGGCGAGATAAAAAGAGAGAGGTAGTGAGAGAGAGAGAGAGTAAGAGAGATAGCGAGAGAGAGTTAGTGAGAGAGAGAGAAAGAAAGAGAGAGAGAGAGCAAGAGAAATATATATATATATATATATATATATAGAGAGAGAGAGAGAGAGAGAGAGATAGAGAGGGGGAGATAAATAGAGGGAGAGAGATAGAGAGACATAGAGAGAGACAGAGAGAGTGTAAGAGTGTGATAGTGAGAGAGAGAGAATCGGGGAGAGAGAGAGACAGGGGGAGAGAGAGAGAGAGAGAGTTAGAGATAAAGAGATAGATAGGGAGAGAGTGGAAGAAAGAGACAGAGGGAGATAGAAAATGTTAGTGAGAGACAGTGGGACAGAGACAGAGAGAACGAGCGAGAGAGTGAGAAATGAAGAGTGCGAGAGAGAGTGAGAGAGAGCGAGGGTGAGAGATTGAAAGAGAGAGAGTGTGAGACGAAGAGTGAGAGAGAGAGAAATAGAGCGAGATAGAGATACAGATTGAGTGAGCGAGAAATAGAGAGCGAGATAGATAGATAGAGATAGATAACGAGAGGGACAGAGAAGGATAGAGAGGTAGAGATAAAGAGAGATTGAGAGAGAGTGTGCGAGATAAAGAGCGAGAGAGTGAGTGAGAGAGAGAGAGAGAAAGAGAAAGAGAGACAGAGAGAGAGATAAAGAAAGCGAGAGAGAGGGGGAAAGAGAGAGACAGACATAGAGTGAGAGCAAGAGAGAGAGACTATGCGAGAGAGAGAAAGAACAAGAGATAAGGCAGGAGTGAGACAGAGAGAAAGAGAGAGAGAGAGGAAGAGAGAGACATAGAATGAGAATGAGAAATAGAGAGAGGGGGAGAGAGAGACATAGACAAAGAGAGGGGTGAGAGAGAGGAAGAGAGAGAGAGAAGGAGAGACAGAAAGTGTGCAAGCGAGAGAGAGAAATAAAGCGAGATAGAGATAGGGATTAAGTGAGCGAGAAAGACAAACGAAGAGAGAGAGAGAGATAGGGATTGAGTGATCGAAAGAGAGAGTCATAGAGATAGAGAGATACAGAGAGAGAAAGAAAGAGAGAAACAAAGAGTGAGAGAGAGAGAGGGTGAGAGAGAGTGTGTGTGTGTGTGTGTGTGTGTGTTGTGTGAGCGAGAGAGAGAGAAATAGAGCGAGATAGGGATAGGGATTTAGTGATCGAAAGAGAGAGAGAGGTAGAGATAGAGAGAGATACAGAGGGATAGAGAGAAAGAAAAAAGAGACAATGAGTAAGAGAGAGAGAGTGTGTGTGAGAAAGAACGAGAGAGATAGAGGGAGAAGGTGAGAGAAAGATATAGAGAGATGTAGAGAGAGATAGGCAAAGAAGAAGAGGGAGAGTAAAATAGAGAGAGAGAGAGTGAGAGAGAGAGGTAGAGAGAGTGTGTGTGTGAGAGAGGGAGAGAGAGAGCGAGAAAACAAAAGGGTGAGTGAGATAGAGAGAGTAAGAAAGAGAAAGAGAGAGAATGAGAGAGGGAGATGGAGAGAGAGGGAGAGAGAAAGAGAGAAAGTGAGGGAGATGAAGAGAAAGAGAGAGAGGGGGGGAGAGAGAGAGGGAGACGGAGAGAGATAGAGATAAAGGGAGAGAGATAGAGAGACAGGCAGGGGGAAAGCGATAGAATAAAAGAGGGAGATAGTGAAAGTGAGACACAGAAAGAGAGATTTAGAGAGTGAAAGTTCATGCGAGAAAGAGAGAGAGATAGAGGGAGAGAGAGACATAGAGAGAGTGTGAGATAAAGGGAGAGAGGGCGAAAGAGAGGGAGAGAGAGAGTGAAGATAGAGCGAGAGAGAGGGAGAGAGATAGAGATCGAGAGAGTGAAGATAGAGCGAGAGAGAGGGAGAGAGAGAGAACAATTGTGAGAGTGAGAGTTAGAGAGAGAGTAAGAGAGAGAATGAGAGAGTGAGTGAGACAGACAGAGAGAGAGAGAGAGCAAGAGAGCGAGATAGCGCGAGAGGGAGAAAGGGAGAGAGAGAGAGAGAAGAGAGATAGTGAGAAAGAGACAGAGAGGGAAAGAGTTAGAGAGAAGGAGAGGGAGAGAAATAGAGATAGATAGATAAATAGAGAGAGCGAGAGAGAGAAAGAAGAGAGAGAAAGAGGGAGATACAAACATAGAGGGAGAGCGAGAGAGAGAGACTGGCAGGGAGAGAGATAGAGATAGAAAGAGGGAGAGATAAAGTGGGAGAGAGTGAGAGAGAGTGAGAGAGAGATAAAGAGTATGAGAGAGAGGAAGAGAAGGAGTGTGAGAGAGAGATAGTGAGAAAATAAGAGAGCGAGTGAGTTTGAGAGAGATAGAGAGAGTAAGAAATAGAAAGAGAGAGTGAGACAAAGTGAGAGAGAAAGATAGAGGGGGAGGGAGAGAGATAGAGATAGAAAGAGAGACAGGTTGAGAGGAAGAGTAAGAGAACAAAAGAGTGACAGATAGAGATAGTGAGTCTGTGTGTGTGAGAGAGAGAGAGAGGGAGAGAGAGTGAGAAAATAAGAGAGTGAGTGAGAATTAGAGAGGGAGAGAGTATGAAAGAAAAGGAGAGAGAGTGTGAGACAGAGAGAGACAGAGACAGAGCGAGGGAGAGAGAGGGAGGGAGGGAAGGAGGGGGAGAGAAATAGAGATAAATAGATAGAGAGAGAGATCGAGAGAGCAAGTGAGAGAAGGAGAGAGAGAAAGAAACAGATAGTGGGCGAGATCGAGATAAAGATAGAGTTTGAGTGAGAGAGAGAGAATGAGAGAGCGAGAGAGCAAGTGAGAGAGAGAGAGAGAGGGAGAAAGAGAGAGAGAGAGAGACAAAGACAAACATAGAGGGAGAGTGAGAGAGTGAGAGACTGTGGGAGAGAGCGATTGAGAGAGAAAGAGAGAGAGAGAGAGAGAGAGAGAGAGAGAGAGATAGAGAGGGAGAGAGTGAGAGAGAGAGAGAGACAAAAATAGAGGGAAAGCGAGAGAGCAAGAGACTGTGAGAGAGAGGGATAGAGAGAGAAAGAGAGAGATAGAGAGGGTAAGACAGGCAAAGAGGGAGTGGGAGAGAAAAAAAGAGAGAGAGATAGGGAGAGATAGTGTATGTGAGAGAGACAGAGAGAGGGGGAGAAAGAGCGAGAAAACAAGAGAGTGAGTGAGAGAGAATAAGAAAGAGAAAGAGAGAGAGTGTGAAATAGACTGAGAGAGAGATAGAGGGAGCGCGATAGAAAAAAGAGGGAGATAGAGAGAGAGCGAGAGAGAGGGAGAGACAGAGCGGGCGAGGGAAAAAGAGAGAGAGAGATAGCGAGAGAGAGGTAAAGAGAGAGAGAGAGAGAGCAAGATAGAGATAGACATACAGTGAGAGAAAAATAGAGAGAGCGAGAGATAGAGAAAGAGATAGCGAGAGAGAAATTGATAGAGGGAGAGAGATAGAGAAAGTGTGAGAGCGAGAGAGAGAATTGGAGGGAGAGAGAGAGAGAGAGAAATAGAGAAAGAGAGAGAGCGAGAGAGAGGGAGAGAGCGAGGAAGAAAGGGATAGAGCGAGATAGATAGAGATAGAGAGAGCGAGATAGAGATAGAGAGAGCGAGAGAGAGAGGGAGAGAGTGAGAGTGAGTGAGACAGACACAGAGAGAGAGAGTGACATATATAATGAGAGAGGGGGAGAGAGGGGGGAAGGAGTGGGAGGGAAATAAAGATATATAGATAGAGAGAGAGTGAGAAAACAAGAGAGTGAGTGAGAGAGAACAAGAAAAAGAAAGAGAGTGAGAGTGAGATAGACACAGAGAGAGAGAGGGAGAGAGATAGAAAAAAGAGGGAGATAGATAGAGAGAGGGAGAGAGAGAGCGGGCGAGATAAAAAGAGAGAGAGATAGCGAGAGAGAGAGATAGCAAGAGAGGGATAATGAGTGAGAGAGATAGCGAGAGAGAGTTAGTGAGAGGGAGAGAAAGATAGAGTAAGAGAGAAAGAGAGAGAGAGCGAGAGAAATATATACATATATATATATATATAGAGAGAGAGATAGCGAGGGGGAGATAAATAGAGGGAGAGAGATACAGAGAGATAGAGAGAGAGACAGAGAGAGTGTGAGAGTGTGAGAGCGAGAGAGAGAGAGACAGGGAGAGAGAGAGAACGTTAGAGATAAATAGAGGGATAGAGAGAGAGTGAGATGAAGAGTGAGAGAGAGAGAGAAATAGAACGAGATAGAGATATGGATTGAGTGAGCGAGAAAGAGAGATAGAGAGATAGGTAAAGAGAGAGATAGAGCGAGAAAACAAGAGTGTGAGTGAGAGAGAATAAGAAAGAGAAGGAGAGAGAGTGTGAAATAAACTGAGAGAGAGATAGAGGGAGCGTGATAGAAAAAAGTGGCAGATAGAGAGAGAGTGAGAGAGAGAGTGAGAGAGAGAGGGAGAGAGCGAGCGGGCGAGGGAAAAAGAGAGAGAGATAACGAGAGAGAGGTAAAGAGAGAGAGAGAGAAATAGAGTGAGATAGAGATATGGATTGTGTGAGCGAGAAAGAGAGATAGATAGATAGATAGATAGATAGATAGATATATAGATAAATAGATAGATAGATAGATAGAGATAGATAACGAGAGGAACAGAGAAGGAGAGAGAGGTAGAGATAAAGAGAGACTGAGAGATAGTGTGTGTGTGAAATGAAGAGTGAGATGAAGAGAGAGAGAGATAGAGGGAGAGATATAGAAAAAATAGGGCGATAGATAGAGAGGGAGAGAGAGAGCGGGTGAGATAAAAAGAGTGAGAGATAGCGAGAGAGAAAGAGAGCAAGAGAGAGATAGCGAGAGAGAGTTAGTGAGAGAGAGAGAAAGTTAGAGTGAGAGAGAAAGATAGAGAGATAGCGAGAGAAATATATATATATATATTTATATATATATATATAAAGAGAGAGAGAGAGATAGCGAGGGGGAGAAAATAGAGGGAGAGAGATAGAGAGAGAGACGGAGAGAGTGTGAGAGCGAGAGAGAGGGAATCGGGGAGAGAGAGAGTGAGAGAGAGGAAGAGAGAGACAGAGGGGAAAGAGAGAGAGAAAATGTTAGTGAGAGAGAGACAGAGAGAACGAGAGAGAGTGTGAGAAATGAAGAGTGCGAGAGAGAGCAAGGGTGAGAGATTGAAAGAGAGAGAGAGAGTGAGGCGAAGAGTGAGAGAGAGAGAAATAGAGCGAGATAGAGATATGGATTGAGTGAGCCAGAAAGAGTGATAGATAGATAGATAGATAGATAGATAAATAGATAGATAGATAGATAGATAAATAGATATATAGATAGAGATAGATAACGAGAGGGACATAGATGGAGAGAGAGGTAGAGATAAAGAGAGATTTAGAGAGAGTGTGTGTGTATGTGAGATGAAGAGCGAGATTGAGTGAGAGAGGGAGAAAGAGAGAGATAAGAAACGGAGAGAGAGGGGGAAAGAGAGAGACAGACATAGAGTGAGAGCAAGAGAGAGAGAGACTATGTGAGAGAGAGAAAGAGCAAGAGATATGGTGGGAGAGAGACAGAGAGAAAGAGAGAGAGCGGGAGAGAGAGACATAGAATGAGAATGAGAAAAAGAGGGAGAGGGAGAGAGAGACATAGACAGAGATAGGGGTGAGAGAGAGAGAGGAATAGAGCGAGATAGAGATATGGATTGAGTGAGCGAGAAAGAGAGATTGAGAGATTGATAGATAGATAGATAGAGATAGATAACGAGACTGACAGAGAAGGAGAGAGAGGTAGAGATAAAGAGAGATTCAGAGAGAGAGTGTGTGTGAGATAAAGAGCGAGATTGAGTGAGAGAGAGAGAAAGAGAAAGAGACGTAGAGAGAGAGATAAGAAAGCGAGAGAGAGGGGGAAAGAGAGTGACAGACATAGAGTGAGAGCAAGAGAGAGAGACTATGTGAGAGAGAGAAAGAGCAAGAGATATGGCGGGAGAGAGACAGAGAGCAAGAGATAGATAGTGAGAGAGAGATATCGAGAGAGAGTTAGTGAGAGAGAGAGAAAGATAGAGTGAGAGAGAAAGAGAGAGAGAGAGCGAGAGAAATATATACATATATATATAGTTATAGAGAGAGATAGCGAGGGGGAGATAAATAGAGGGAGAGAGATAGAGAGAAAGACGGAGAGTGTGAGAGCGAGAGAGAGAGAGAGAGATAGTGAGAGAGAGAGAGATAGTGAGAGAGAGAGAGAGAGTTAGAGATAAAGAGATAAAGAGATCGAGAGAGAGGGAGAGGGAGAGAGAGATAAGAAAGGGAGAGAGGGGGGGAAAGAGAGAGACATACATAGAGTGAGAGCAAGAGAGAGAGAGAGACTACGTGAGAGAGAGAAAGAGTAAGAGATATGGAGGGAGAGAGACAGAGAGAAAGAGAGAGAGAGAGGGAGAGAGAGACATAGAATGAGAATGAGAAAAGGAGAGAGAGGGAGAGAGAGACATAGACAGAGAGGGGTGAGCGAGAGAGGAAGAGAGAGAGGGAGAGGGAGAGGGAGAGAGATAGAGGGGAAGAGAGAGAGAGTAAGAGACACACAGAGTCGATAGCGAGAGGGAGAATGATAGAGAGAGAGAGAGAATGAGAGAAAGAGAGACAAGGAGAGAGAGGGAGAGAGAGAAAGAGAGAGGGGTGAAAGAGAAGAAGAGAGAGAGGGAGAGACAGAAAGAGTGCGAGCGAGAGAGAGAGAGAAATAAAGCGAGATAGAGATAGGGATTAAGTGAGCGAGAAAGCAGAAAGAGAGAGAGAGAGATAGCGAGAGAGAGAGGGAGAGAGAGAGAAAGAGTGAGAGAGAGAGATTGAGAGAGAGAATGGGTGAAAGAAAGAGCGAGATAGAGTGAGAGAGAGATAGAGAGAGAGAGTGAGATAGAGAGAGTGAGATAAAGAGAGCAAGAGAGAGGGGGAAAGAGAGAGGTAGACATAAAGGGAGAGCGAGAGAAACTATAGGAGAGAGAGAGAAAGAGAGAGGCATAGTGTGGGACAGAGAGAAGGAGAGAGAGAGAGAGAATGAGAGAGAGGGATAGAGAGAACGAGAAAAAAAAAGAGTGAGTGAGAGTAAGAGAGACAGTGAGCATGAGAAAGTGAGAGAGTGAGAGAGAGAATGAGGGAGAGATATAGAGATAGAGAGAGAAAGAGAGAGCAAGAGAGATAGAGATTGATAGAAAATTTGAGAGTGAGAGAGGGTGAGAGAGGGAGAGTGTTTGGGAGGGAGAAAAATGAGGGTGAGAGACAGAGAGAACGAGAGAGAGAGCATGAAATCAAGAGATCGGGAGAGTGTGAGTTAGAGAGCGAGGGTTAGAGAGAGAAAGAGAGCGAGAGAGATAGAGAGAGAGGGAAAGAGAGAGAGTGTGAGATAGAGAGAGAGAGAGCGAGAGAGGGGGGAAGAGAGACACACATAAAGGGAGAGCGAGGGTGAGAGAGAGACTGTGGGAGAGAGGGAAAGAGACAGGTAGAGCTGGAGAGAGTGAGAGAGAAGTAGAGAGAGAATGACAGAGAGATGGAGAGAGAGAATGAGAGGCGGAGGGAGGGGGAGAGAGTGAGCGAGAAAATAAAAGAACGAGTGAGAGTAAGAGAGCGAGTGAGGAAGAGAAAGAAAGAGTGAGTTACAGAGTGAGAGATAGAGGGAGAGGGAGAGAGATAGAGATAGACAGAGAGAGCGAGAGAGAGGGAGGGAGGGAGGGAGAGTGAGAGCAAGATTGAGATAGAGATAGAGTGAAAGAGAGAGAGAGAGAGGCGAAGAGGGAAAGAGAAATAGAGAGGGAGAGAGAAGTGAAAGATAGCGAGAGAGAGTTAGTGAGAGAGATAGAGGATGATAGTGATAGAGAGAGAGACAGATAGAGTTTGGGGTGACAGAGAGAATAAGAAAGAGAGAGAGGGAGGGAGAGAGAGAGAGAGAAATAGAGAGAGTGCGAGAGAAAGAAAGAAATGGAGGGGGATAGAGTGAGTGAGAGAGAAATAGAAAGTGTGAGAGAGAAAGAGTTAGAGGGAGAGAGAAAGAGAGAGCGGGGGAGAGAGAGGAAGAGAGGGAGGGAGAGACTCTCCCTCCCACCCTCTCTCTCTATCTCTTGCTATCTCTCGCCGTTTATGTCTCTGTCTCTCTCTCTCTCCCTCTCACTATCTCACTCTTTTGGTATCTCTCTCTCATGCTATCTCGCTCTCTCGATCTCTCTGTGTGTCTCACTCTCTTTCTCTTTCTTTCTCTTACTCTCTCTCACTCTCGCTCTCTCGATTATTCTCTCTCTCTCTCCCTCTCTCTCTCTTTCGCTCTCTCTATCTCTCTCCCTCTCCCTCGCTCTATCCCCACTCTCTCTCTCTCCCTCTATATCACCCTCTCTCCCTTTATCTCACTCTTTCTCCCTCTCTCTCTCATGCACTTTCACTCTCTAACTCTCTCTCTCTGTGTCTCTCTCTCATTATCTCCCTCTTTTATTCTATCGCTCTCCCACTGCATGTCTCTCTATCTCTCTCCCTCTATCTCTATGTCTTTCCATCTCCATCCCTCTCTCTCTCTCCCCCACACTCTCTCTCCCTCTCTCTCTCCCTCTCTCTCAGTCTCCCTCTCTCATTGTCTCTCTTTCTCTTTCTTACTCTCTCTCTCTTACTCGCTCTTTTGTTTTCTCGCTCTCTCTGCCCCTATCTCTCACACACACACACTCTCTCAACCACTCTCTCTCTATTTTACTCTCCCTCTCCCTCTCTGCCTATCTCTCTCTATCTCTTTCTTTATCCCTCCCCATCTATCTCTTTCTCTCTGTCTCACTCTCTCTGTCTCACTCTCTCTCTTTCTCTTACTCACTCTCTTTCTTACTCTCACTCACTCTCTTATTCTCTCTCTCTCAGTCTCACCCTCCCTCCCTTCTCTTATTCTCTCTTTCTCAAGCTCCCTTCCTCTCTTATTCTCTCTCTCCCTCTCTCTTTCATTCAGTCTCACTCTCTATCTCACTCTCTCCCGCTCCATCACTCTCTCTGTCTCTCTCACTCTCTATGTCTGTCTCTCTCTCCTTCTCTCTCGCGTTCTCTCTCCCATTCACTCTATCTCGGTCTATCTCTCTCTCTCTCTTTCACTCTCACTCTATCTCGCTCTTTGTCTCTCTTTCTCTCTCTCAACCTGTCACTCTTTCTCTTTCTCTTTCTCTATCTTTCTCTCCCCCCTCTTTCTCTCTCTTGCTATCTCTGTATCTCTGTCTCTCTCTCTCTTTTGATCACTCAATCCCTATCCCTATCTCACTCTATTTCTCTCTCTCACTCACACAACACACACTCACTCTCTCAACCTCTCTCTCTCACTCTTTGTCTCTCTTTTTCTTTCTCTCTCTGTGTCTCTCTCTATCTCTATGTCTCTCTCTCTTTCGATCACTCAATCCCTATCTCTATCTCGCTCTATTTCTCTTTCTCTGCCTCACACAACACACACACACTCTCTCTAAGTCTCACTCTCTCCCTCACCTTCCCTCTCTCATTCTCTCTTGCCCTCTTCATTACTCACTCCCTCTCTCGTCCTCTCGTTCTCTCTATCTCTCTCTCATTCTCTCTATCACTCTCTCGTTCTTTGTCTCTCTCCCTTATTCTTTCTCCATCTCTCACTCTCTCTCTCTCTAACCCTCTCTAACTCTCACACTTTCTCTCTCTCTCCCTCTCTCCCTCTCTCCCTCTCTCTTCCTCTCTCCCCCTCTCTCTCTGACTCTCTCCCCTCTCTCTCTATATAACTCTCTCTCTCTCTCACTCTCACATTTTATCTATCCCGCTTTCTCTCTCTTCCTCTCTTTCCCCCCGCTCTCTCTTTATCTATCTCTTTCTCTCTCACTCTCTCTCTCTCTCCCTGTCTCTCTCTCTCATTCTCTCTCTCATTCTCTCTCTCTCAGACACACTCTCTTTGTCCCTATATCTCTCTCTATCTCTCTCTATCTCTCTCTATCTCTCTCTATCTCTCTCTATCTCTCTCTATCTCTCTCTATCTCTCTTCATCTCTCTCTATCTCTCTCTATCTCTCTCTATCTCTCTCTATCTCTCTCTATCTCTCTCTATCAAGCTATCTCTCTCTCTCTCGCTATCTCTTTCGCTCTCTCTCTATTTCTCTGTCACTCTATCTCTATCTTTATCTGCTCTCTCTCTCTCCCACCCTCCCTCCCTCTCTATCTCTTTCTTTCTCTCTTGTTATCTCTCCTTGTTTGTCTCTAACTCTCTCTCTCTCCCTCTCACTGTCTCGCTCTCTCGGTATCTTTCTCGTTCTTTCTCTCTCTCCCTCTCTCGTTTCTCACTCTCTTTATTCTATCTCTTTTTCTCTCCCTCTCTCGTTTCTCACTCTCTCTGTCTCCCTCTCTAATTATTTCTCTCTCTATCTCTCTCTCTTGCTCTCACTCTCTATCTCTCTCTCTCCCTCTCTCACTCTGACTATCCCTCTCTTTCCCTCTCTCTCCTTCTCTCTCTCTCTCTCACTATCTCTCTATTCCCATCTCGCTCACTCAGACTCTCTCTCCGTCTCTCGCTCACTCAGACACTCTCTTCGTCTCTCTCTCTCTCTCTCTATCTCTATCTATCTATCCATCTATCTATCTATATGTCGCTCTCCCTCTCGTTCTCCCTCAATCCCATATGCCATCTCACTCTCTTTCTCATGGTCTCTGTCTCTCTATCCCTCTCCCTCTCCCTCTCCTCCTCCTCTCTCTCTCTCTCGCTAACTCTCTCTCTCGCTCACACTCTCTCTCGCTCACACTCTCTCTCGCTCACACTCTCTCTCTGTCTCTCTCCCCTCTCTCTCCCTCTCTCTCTTCCTCTCTTTCCCCCCGCTCTCTCT
This sequence comes from Datisca glomerata, assembly GCA_003255025.1. NCBI lineage: Eukaryota > Viridiplantae > Streptophyta > Magnoliopsida > Cucurbitales > Datiscaceae > Datisca > Datisca glomerata. The sequence continues at coordinate 157,478 of QANY01008653.1, forward strand.
CTCTATCTATCTCTCTCTCTCTCACTCTCTCTTTTTCTATCTCTCTCTCCCTATCTCTCTCTCTCTCTCATTCTCTCTCAGACACTCTCTCTCTATCCCTCTATCTCTCTCTATCTCTCTCTATGTCTCTCTATCTCTCTTCATCTCTCTTTATCTCTCCCTATCTAGCTATCTCCCTCTCTCGCGATCTCTTTCGCTCTCTCTCTATCTCTATTTCTCTCTATCTCTCTCACTATATCTCTATCTTTATCTGTTCTCTCTCTCCCACCCTCCCTCTCTCTCTATCTCTTGCTCTCTCTCTTGCTATCTCTCCCTGTTTATGACTCTCCCTCTCTCTCCCTCTATCTCTCTCTCCTTATCTCCTTCCCTATCTCTCTCACTATCTCTCTCCCCCTCTCGCTCACTCACTCTCTCTCTCTCTCTCTCTCTCTCTATTTCTCTATCTATTTATCTATCTATCTACATGTCTATCTATCTATCTATCTATCTATCTATATGTCACTCTCCCTCTCATTCTCCCCCAATCCCATTTGCCATATCGCTTTCTTTCTCACGCTCTCTCTCTCCCTCTCCTTATCCCTCTCCTCCTCTCCTCCTCTCTCTCTCACTCTCTCGCTAACTCTCTCTCCCTCGCTCACGCTCTCTCTCTCTTTCTTTCTTCCCTCTCTCTCTCCCTCTCTCTCTATCTATCTCTCTCTCACATTTTCTCTCTCTTCCTCTCTTTCCCCCGGCTCTCTCTCTATCTATCTCTTTCTCTCTCACTCTCTCTGGTTGTCTCTCTCCCTGTCTCTCTTTCTCTCTATCTTTCTCATTCTCTCTCTCTCTGACACACTCTCTCTATCCCTATATCTTTCTCTATCTCTCTCCATCTCTCTATCTCTCTCTATCTCTCTCTGTCTATCTATCACTCTCTCTCGCTATCTCTTTCGCTCTCTCTCTCTCTTTCTCTCTCACTCTATCTCTATCTTTATCTGCTCTCTCTCTCCCTCCCTCCCTCTATATATCTCTTGCTCTCTTTCGCTGTCTATGTCTATATCTCTCTCTCTCCCTCTCACTGTCTCGCTCTCTTGGTATCTCTCTCTCTCTTTCTCTCTCCTCCCTCCCATTCTCTCTCTATTTCTCTCTCTCTCTCTTCTCTCTCTGTCTCCTCATTTATATTATTTATTTATTTATTGATTATGTAAAAATTATCTTATTAACTAAGCTATCTAATAAAGTAAGACTTATTTTATTAAGATGTATTCTTATCGTGCATTAAATTTAATTTTAAATACAAAATAAACGAGATCGCCGCTCTTACTCTCTCTCTCTCTTTCCCTCTCTCTCCTTCTCTCTCTCTCACTATCTCTGTCCCCCTCTCGCTCACTTTCTCTCTTTCTCTCTCTCTCAATCTATCTATCTGTCTATCGATCTATCTATCAATATGTCGCTCGCCCTTTCGTTCTCCCACTTTCCCATTTGCTCTCTCACTCTCTTTCTCACGCTCAATGTCTCTCTCTCCCTCTCCTCCTCCTCTCTCTCTCTCACTCACTCTCACTCTATTTCTGTCTCTCTCTGTCTCTCTCAATCTATCTCCATCTCGATCTCTCTCTTTGTCTTTTAATTACATTTTCTCTCTCGCTCTATCTTCCACTCTCTTCCCCTTTTCTCTCTATCTCTTTCACTATCACTCTCTCTATTTGTCTCTCTCTCTCTTTCTCTCTCTCTCTCTCCCCATCTCTCTTTCTCGCTCCCTCTCTCTTTCTCTCATTCTCTCTCTCCCCCTCTGTCTCTCCCTTCACTCCCTCCCATTCTCTCTCTCTCTCTCAGTCTCCCTTTTCTCTCTCTGTCTGTCTCTATTTAAAAATTTCTCTCTATCTCTCTCTCCCTAATTATTTCTCTATCTATCTCTCTCTCCCGCTCTCACTCATTATCTCTCATTCTCTCGCTCTCACTTTTTTCTTCTCGCTCACTCTCTTGCTCTCTCAGTCTCTTAGTCTCTCTCTGTCACTCACTCTCTCTCATCTCTCTCTCTCACTCTATCTCTCTCATTCTCACTCTCCCTCTCTTTATCTGTCGCTCTCTCTCTCTCACTCTCCTACTCTCTCCCTCTCCCTATCTTTCTCTCTCTCTCTAGCTCTCTACCTCTCTCCCCCACATGCTCTTTCTCTCCCACTCACTGTATCTCCCTCTTTCCCTTACTTTCTCTATCTCTCTCCACCTCGCTCTCTCTCTCCCCCCTCTCTCCCCCTCTCTCTCCCAATCTCATTATCTCCCTCTCGCTCTCACTTTCTCTCTCCCCAGTCTCTCTCTCACCTTCTCTCTCTTGTGCTCCTCTCCCCCTCTCTCTCACCCTTCTCTCTCTCTCTCTATCTATCTCTATCTCCCTCTCTCCCCCTCCCACTCTCTCTCTCTCACACACACAAAACTCTCTCTCTCACTCAACCAGTCACTCTCTCGCTCTCTCTCTCGTTCTCGTTCTCTCTCTCTCTCTCTCTTTCCCTCTCTCATACACTCCTCTCTCTCACACTCTCTCTCCCTCTCTCTCACCCTCTCTCTCTTCCTCTCTCTCTCCGACTTTCTCTCTAACACATACACACACGCTCTCACGCTCACACACTCTCTCTAACATAGACAACACACGCTCTCACCCTCACTCTCTCTCTAACACAAACACACACACGCTCTCTCTCACTCCCCCTCTCTCTATCACTCTGTCTATCTCTATCTCTCGCTCTCTCACTATTTCCCTCTCTTTCTCCCACTCACACTCTATCTCCCTCACTCGCTCTCTCATTTTCTCAATCCCTCCCCTCTCTCTTTCTCTCTCCCCCTCTCTCTCACTATCTCTCTCTCTCTCACTCACTCACTCACTCACTATCTATCTATCTCTCTATTTCTCTCTCCCCCTTCTCTCTCACTCTCTACTTTCTCTCTCGTTCTCTCCCTTCCTCTCTCTCTCTCGCTCTCTCATTCTTCACTATCTTTCACATTCACTCCCTCCTCTCTCCCTCACTCGCTCTCACTCTCTATATCTTTCTCTCCCTTTCTCTCTCTCTTTCTCCTTTTTTTGCTCTCTCATTTTCTCTACCGATATCCATATGTCTCTCTCTCCCCCTCTCTCTCGCTCCCCCTCTCCCCCTTCTCTCCCTCTCTCTCTTCCTCTCCCTCTCTCTATATATCCATCTCTCTCTCCTCTCTCTCTCACACACAAACACACACACACACAACTCTCTCTCCCTCTCACTCTCCATCTCTCTCTCTCTTACTCTCTCCCTCTCTATATATATATACATCACACTCTCTCACTCACCCAGTCAGTCTCTCACTCTCATTATCTCTCATTCTATCACTTCTCTCTCTTTCTCTCCATCTCACTCTCACTCTTCCCTCTCTCTCTCCCTCTCTCTGCTTTACTCTTTCTCCCTCTCACTCTCTGCCTCTCTCTCTAACTCTCTCATTCTCTCGGTGCCTCTTCCTCTCTCTCTCTCCCTCTCTCTCTCGCTGTCACACACACACTCTCTCTATCTATTTATCTCTCTCCCTCTCTCCCCCTTCACTCTAACTCCCTTCTTTCATTCTCATTCTCCCTCAGTCTCCCGCTTCTCTCTCACTCTCTCCCCCCCTCTCTCTCTGTTTCTCTTGGTATATCGATCTATCCCTCTCTCTCTCACTCTCTCCCTCTCTCCCACTATCTCTCCCTCTCTCTCACATAAACATAAACACCATTTCTCACTCTCACTCTCTCCCCCCCTCTCTCTCTCGCTCTTTCATTCTTCACTATCTCTCACACTCATGCTCCCGTCTCTCTCCCCCACTCGCTCTCTCCCTCTCTCTCCCTCTCTACCTCTCACACACATAAACACACTTTTTGACTCTCACTCTCTCCCTCCCTCTCTCTCGCTCTATCATTCATCACTATCTCTCACACTCACTCCCCCTTTCTCTCTCTCTCTCTCTCTTTGTCCCTCTCTCTCTCCCATTCTCTCTCTAACACAGACACACACACTCTCACCCACACACACTCTCTCTCTCGCTCTCTCATTCTTCACTCTCTCTCCCTCTCTCATTCTTCACTCTCTCTCCCTCTCTCTATCTCTCGCTCTCTCAGTATCTCGCTCTATTTCTCCTATCTCCTTCTCACTCTTTCTTTCTCCATCTCCCCTTCTTGATCTCTAACTCTCTTTCTCCCGTCACACTTACACTCTTGCTCTCTCATTCTCTTGATCCCTCTCCATATTTCTCTCTCTCTCTCTCTCTCTCTTTCTCTCTCCCTCTATCTATCTATCTATCTATCTTTCTATGTCTCTCTCCCCTTTGACTCTCACTCTCTTTTTCTCTCTCTCACTCTCTCTCAGTCTCTCACTTCTCTCTCCCTCGCTCTCTCTTGGTCTCTCTCTCTTTGACTGTCAATCTCTCTCTCTCTCACTATCTATCTCCCTCTTTTTCTCTCTTCCACCCTCTGTTTCCCTCTCTCACCCTCTCTTTCCCCTCCCTCCCATTCTCTCTCTCTCCTCCCTTCCATTCTCTCTCTATCTATCTCTCTATATCTCTCTCCCCCTTCTCTCTCACTCTCTACTTTCTCTCTCGTTCTCCCTAAGTCTCCCAATTCTCTCTCCCTCTCTCTCCCCTTCTTTATCTTTCTCTCTCTCCCTCTCTCTCTCTCATACATATAAACCCCATTTCTCACACTCTCTCTCTCACACACACAAAACTCTCTCTCTCACTCAACCAGTCACTCTCTCACTCTCTCTTTCATTCTCGTTCTCTAACTCTCTCTCTCTCTCTCTGTTTCCCTCTCTCATACACTCCTCTCTCTCACACTCTCTCTCCCTCTCTCGCCCTCTCTCTCTTCCTCTCTCACTCTCTGACTCTCTCTCTAACACATACACACACGCTCTCACGCTCACACTCTCTCTGACATAGACAACACACTCACCCTCACTCTCTCTCTAACACAGACACACACACGCTCTCTCTCACTCCCCGTCTCTCTATCACTGTGTCTATCTCTATCTCTCGCTCTCTCACTATCTCCCTCTCTTTCTCCCACTCACTCTCTATCTCCGTCACTCGCTCTCTCATTCTCTCAATCCCTCCCCTCTCTCTTTCTCTCTTCCCCTCTCTCTCAGTATCTCTCTCTCTCACTCACTCACTCTCTATCTATATATCTATCTCTCTATTTCTCTCTCCCCCTTCTCTCTCACTCTCTACTTTCTCTCTCGCTCTCTCATTCTTCACTATCTTTCACATTCACTCCCTCATCTCTCCCTCACTCGCTCTCTCACTCTCTATATCTTTCTCTCCCTTTCTTTCTCTCTTTCTCCTTTTTTTGCTCTCTCATTTTCTCCCCCGCCATCCATCTGTCTCTCTCTTCCCTCTCTCTCGCTCCCTCTCTCCCCCCTCTCTCACCCTCTCTCTCTTCCTCTCTCTATATATATATATCCATCTCTCTCTCTCCCATCTCTCTCACACACACACAACTCACTCTCCATCTCTCTCCCTCACTCTCCATCTCTCTCTCTCTCTCTCTCTCTCTCTCTCTATAAATATATATATCACACTCTCTCACTCACCCAAACAGTCTCTCGCTTTCATTATCTCTCATTCTGACGCTTCTTTCTCTCTCTGTCCATCTCTCTCTCCCCCACACTCTCACTCTTCCCTCTCTCTCTCCCTCTCTCTGTTTTCCTCTTTCTCCCTCTCACTCTCTGTCTGTCTCTCTCTCACTCTCTCATTCTCTCGGTGCCTCTTCTCTCTCTCATTCATTTCACTCTCGCTCTCTCTCTCTTTCCTCTGTCTAGCTCTCCCCCCCTTCATTCTCTCTCCCCCTCTCTCTATCTCCCTTTCTCTCTTTCCCAATCTCATTATCTCCCCCTCTCTCTGTCGCCCTTACTCTCTATCTCCCTCTCTTTCTCTCTTTGTTTCTCTCTATCTCTCGCTCTCTCTCTCTCTTTGACTCTCTCTATCTATCCCTCTCTCTCCATCTCTATCTCCCTCCCTCTCTCTCCCCCTCCGTCTCACTCTCTTGCTCACTCTTTCTTGTTCTCTATCGCTCCCTCTCTCTCCCTCTCCCTCTCTATATACATATCTCTATCTCTATCTCACTGCTTCTCTATCCCTTACTCGTGCCCTCACCCTCTATCTAGCTCTCTCTATCTCTCCCTCTCTCCCTCTCTCTTTTGCCGCTCTCAATTTCTCTCACTCTGTCCATCTGTCTCCCCCTATCTTTCCCTTCTCTCTCTCTCCTGCTCTCTCTCTTCTCTCTTTCCCTCTCTTCTCTTTCACGCCCTATCTTTCCTTTCCCTCTCTCTTCTTCTCTCTATATCTATCTATATCTTGCTCTCTCTCCCCTTTCTCTCTCTCTCTCGCACACACACACACTACCTTCTCTCTCTATATCTCTCTCACTCTCACTCTCCATATCTCTCTCTTACTCTCTCTCTATCACTCTTTCACACTCTCTCCCTCTCTCATTCTCCCTCTCTCTCCTCCCTCCCTCTCCTCCCTCTCTCTCTCTCTCACTCACTCTCTCACACACTCTCTCTCCCTCACTCTCTCTAGCCCTATATCTCTCTCTCCCCCTCATGCTCTCACTCCCCCTCTCTATGTCTCCCACTCTCTCTCCCTCTTTCCCTGGCTTTCTCTATCTCTCTCTCCCTCGCTCTCTCCCTCCCTCTCTCTCAGTCACGTTATCTCTCTTTCTCTCTGTCTCTCTTTCTCTCTCACTTTCTCTCTCTCCCTCCTCTCTCTCACATTCTCTTTGTCGCTCCTCTCCCCCTCTCTCTCACTGTTCTCTCTATCTTTCTCTCTTTTCCTCTCTCCCAATCTCATTATCTTTCTCTCTATCTGTCTCTCTCTCTCCCTCTCTCTCTCCCTCCCTCACACTCTCTTGCTCACTCTTTTTGGTTCTATCTCGCTCCCTCTCTCTTCCTCTCTCCCTCTCTATATATATCTATATCTATCTCGCTCTCTCTCTGTCCTTCACTCACTCCCTCACTTTCTCACTCTCATTCTCTCCCTCTCTCTCTCGCTCTCTTATTCATCACTATCTCTCACAATCACTCGCCCTCTCTCTCCCTCACGCGCTCTCACTCTCTATCTCTCTTTTTGCTCTCTCACTGTTTCTCACTCTATCCATCTATCTCTCTCTCCACCCTCTTTCCCTTCTCTCTCTCCCTTCTCTTTCTCTCTCTCACTCACTCTCTATCTATCTATCTTTCTGTCAATCTCTCCCCTTCTCTCTCACTCTCTTCTTTCTCTCTTATTCTCTCTCTGTCTCTCGCTTGTCTCACCCTCTCTCTCTTGGTCTCTCGCTCTCTTCCCCTCTCTTTCACTCTATCCCACTCTCTCTATCTCTCCCTCTCTCTCACACACAAAAACACACTTTCTCACCCTCACTCTCTCCATCACTCTCACTCTCCCTCTCTCTCTCTTACTCTCTCTGTCACTCTCTCTCTCACCCAGTCACTCTCTCACTCTCTCACACTCATTCTCTCTATCTCCTCCTCTCTCTCTCACACTCACTCACTCTCCCTCTCTCTATCCCTTTCTCACTCAGTCACTCTCTCCCACTCCATTTCTCTCCCTTTCCCTAACATAGACTTACACAAGCTCTCACCCTCACTCTCTCTCTCATTCTTCACTCTCACTCTCTCTCCCTCTCTAACTCACTCCCCTATGTCTCACTCTCTCTCCCTCTATCTCTATCTCTCTCTCTGTCTGTCTGTTTCTCCCGCCTCTCTCTCTCCCGCTATCTCTCTCTATTTATCTATCTATCTATATATATATCTATCTCTCTCTCACTCACTCTCTCTCTATCTATCTTTCTCTCTCTCTCTCTCTCACATTCTCTCGCTCGCTCCTCTCCCCCTCTCTCTTGGTATATCTCTCTCCCCCTCTCTCTTACTCTCTTGGTATCTCTCCCCCCTCTCCCTTACTCTCTCCCTCCCTTCCTCTCTCTCCCTCTCTCTCTCACGCGTGTAAACACACTTTCTCACTCTCACTCTCTCCCCCTCTCTCTCTCTCTCGCTCTCTTATTCTTCACTATCTCTCACAATCACTCGCCCTCTCTCTCCCTCACGCGCTCCCACTCTCTATCTCTCTTTTCGCACTCTCACTTTTTCTCACATTGTCCATCTATCTATATCTCCACCCTCTTTCCCTTCTTTCTCTCTCCCTCTCTCTCTCTCGCTTCTCTCTCTCATTCGCTCCCTCTCTCCCCTTCTCTCTCACTCTTCTCTCTCACACCCTCTTTCATCCCCTCTCTCTATATCTATCTCCCTCTCTCTCCCTCTCTCTCCCTGCTGTCTATCCCTCTCAATCTCTCTCACCCACTCTCTCTCTCTCTCTTTCTCTCCCTCTCCCTAACATAGACTCACACACGTTCTCACCCTCACACACTCTCTCTCATTCTTCACTCTCTCTCCCTCTCTAACTCACTCCCCTCTCCCTCACACACACACACAGTCTCTCTCTCTCTCACTTTCCCTCTCTCGCTCACTCACTTTCTCCCTCTCTCTATGTCGTTATCTCTCTCTATTTATCTATCTATCTCTCTCACTCACTCACACTCTCACTCTCTCTCACATTCTCTCTCCCTCTCTCTCTCTTGGTATCTCGCTCTCTCCCCCCTCTCTCTCTCTTGGTATCTCGCTCTCTCCCCCCTCTCTCACTCTCTCCCTCTCTTCCTCTCTTCCTCTCTCTCTCCCTCTCTCTCTCACACACAAAAACACACTTTCTCACTCTCACTCTCTCCCTCCCTCTCTCCCTCGCTCTCTGATTCTTCACTATCTCTCACAATCACTAACCCATCTCTCCCTCACACGCTCTCACTCTCTATCTCTCTTTTCGCTCTCTCACTTTTTCTCACTCTCTCCATCTATCTCTCTCTTCACCCTCTTTACATTCTCTCTCTCCCTTTCTCTCTTCTCTCTATCTCTCACTCCGTCCCTCCCCCTCTATCTCACTCTTCTCTCGTCCCCTCTCTCTCATCCCCTTTCTCTATATCTATTTCCCTTTCTCTCTCTCCCCCTCTCTCTCACACAGAGACACACACCTCTCTCTCTATATCTCTCACTATCATTCTCCCTCTCTCTCTTACTCTCTCTCGCACTCTATCACTCTCTCTCTCACCCAGTCACTCTCTCACTCTCCCACACTCTCGCTCTCATTCTCTCTCTCTCCCTTTTTCTCTCCCCCGCTGGCTCTCTCCCTCTCTCTCTCTTAGTCTCTCTCTCTCCCACACTCTCTCTCTAACACAGACTAACACACGCTCTCACCCTCACTCTCCCCCCTCGCTCTCTCATTCTTCACTCTCTCTCCCTCTCTATCTCACTCCCCCTCTCTCTCTCACTCTCTCTCCCTCTCTCTCACCCTCTCTCACTTTCTCCACCCCTCTCTCTCCGGCTATCTCTCTCACTTTCCCCACCCCTCTCTCTCTATCTATCTATCTATCTCTCTCTCACTCTCTCTCTCTATCTATCTCTCTATCACTCTACTATTCACTCTCTCTCTATCTCTCTCTCTTACTATCTATCTCTCTCTGCTCCCTCCCATTCTCTCTCGCTCTCTCTCCTCCCTCCTATTTTTTCTATCTCTTTTTTATGTCTCTGTCTCTCTCTAACTCTCTCTCTCCCTCTCTCTCTCTCTTAACCTCCCTCCCTCTCCCACACACACTCTCTCTCACTCTCTCTATATCTCTCCCCCACTCGCTCACTCACTCTCTCTCTATCTCTCTTTCTCTCTATCTATCTATCTAGCTACCTACCTACCTATCTATCTACCTACCTATCTATCTACCTATCTATCTATCTATTTATCCATCCATCCATCCATCTATCTATCTATCAATCAATCAATCTATCTATCTATCTATATGTCACTCCCCCTCTCCCTCTCTCTCCCATTTGCTATATCGCTATCTTTCTTTCTCCCTCTCCCTCTCCCTCTCCCTCTCCCACTCTATCTCTCGTCTCCCTCTCCCTCTCTCTCCCATTTGCTATATCGCTATCTTTCTTTCGCTCTCTCTCTCCCTCTCCCACACTCTCTCTCTTGTCTCCCTCTCCCTCTCTCACTGTTCATCTATCTATCTATCTCTCTACCTCTCTCTCTTTCTCACTCTCTCTATCTCACTCGCTATCTCCCTCTCTCTTTATTTCTTTCTCTCTCTCTCTCACACTCTCTCTGTCTCTCTCACTCTATCACTATCTCGATCTCACTCTATGTCTGTTTCTTTCTCTCTTTACATCTCTCGCTCTCTCTCTCACTCTCCCTCTCAATCACTCAATCTATCTTTCTCACTTTATATCTCTCTTTATCTCTGAATCTCTCTTTCCCTCTCTAACTCTCTCTTTCTCTCTCACTTTCTCTCTCCCCCTTCACTCTCCGTCTAACATTCTCTTTCTCGCTCCTCCCCCCTCTCTCACTCTTCTCTCTCTCTTCCTCTCTCTTCCACTCTCTCTCTATATCAATCTTTATCTCCCCTCTCTCTCACACACACAACGCTCTCCCTCACTCTCATGCTCCATCTCTCTCTATTACTCTCTCTTTCTATCACTCTCTCGCTCTCACAACCTAGTCTCTCTCTCTCCCACTCTCTCTCTCTATCTTTCCCTTCTCTCTCTCTTTCTCTCTCTCTCACTCTCACTCTCTCTCCACTCTCTCTATCCCTCTCTCTCTCGCTCTCTCTCTATAACCCTCTATCTCTCTCTCCCCTTTATACCCTCTCTATGTCTCCCACTCTCGCTCCCTCTCTCTCTCCCCATCTCTCTCCCTCTCCATCACTCTCCCTCACTCTCTCTCTCTTAGTCTCATTATCTCTCTCTCTCTCACTTTCTCTCTCTCCCCCTCTCTCATTCTCTCTCACTTTCTCTCTCTCCCCCTCTCTCATTCTCTCTCACTTTCTCTCTCTCTCTCCCCCTCTCTCTCACTCTTCTCTCTCTCCCTCTCTCTCCCTATCTCATTATCTTTCTCTCTCCTTCTATCTCTCCCTCCCTCTCACTCTCTTGATCACTCTTTCTGGTTCTGTTTCGCTCCCTCTCTCTTCATGTCTCTCTCTCTATATATATATCTCTATCTCGCTCTCGCTCTCTCCCTCACTCACTCCCTTACTCACTATCTCGATCTCTCTCTCTCCCCCTCTCTGTCGCTGCTCCCTTTATCTTTCCAATCTCTCTCTCTCATTCTCTTTCCCTTCTCTCTTTCTCTCTCACACTCTCTGTCTTTCTCTTTCTCTCTCTTCCTCTCTCTCTGCCTCTCTCTCTCTCTTTCTATATATATATATATATATATATATCTCGATCTTGCCCTCTCTCCCTCCCTCACTCGCTCCCTCACTCTCGATCTCGCTCTATCTTTATCACTCTCACCCCCTCTCCCTTTTGCCGTTCTCTCATTTTCTCTCACTCCATCCATCTATCTCTCTCCCCCTTTATCTTTCCTTTCTCTCCCTCCTCCTCTCTCTCTTCGCTCTATCTCTCTCACTCTCTCTCTTTGTCTTTCTCTTTCTCTCTCTTCCTCTCCCTCTTAGTCCCCTTCTCTATCTCCTTTTCTATCTCTCTTTATCACACTGTCTCTCTCTCTCTTACTCTCACTATCACTCTCTCGCTCTCACCACCTAGTGACTCTTTCACTTTCTCTCTCTCTCTCTCTTTCTCGTTCTCTCTCTCTCTCTCTCCCTCTCTCTCTCTCACACACTCTCTCTCTCTCCGTCTCTCTCTCTGTCGCTCTCTCTAGCTCTCTATCTCTCTCCCCCTCAAGCTCTCTCTCTCCCTCTCTCTATGTCTCCCAGTCTCTTTCTCCCTCTTTCTCTTGCTTTCTCTTTCTTTCCCTTACTCTCTTTCTCTCTCAGTCTCATTATCTCTCCCTCTCTTTCACTCTCACTTTCTCTTTCTACCCCCTGCTCTCTCTCTCGCTCATTCTCTCTCTCTTCCTCTCTCTCTCCCTCTTTCTCCCAATCTCATAATCTTTCTCTCTCTCTCTCTCACTTTCTTTGCTCACTCTTTTTGGTTCTGTCTCGCTCCCTCTCTCTTACTCTCTCTCTCTCTCTCTCAATATATATATATAACTGCCTCACTCTATCTGTCACTCTCTATCTCGCTCTATCTCCCTCTACCTTTTGCCGCTCTCTCATTTTTCTCACTCTGTCCATCTGTCTCTCTCTCCCTTTATCTTTCCCTTCCCTCTCTCTCCTTCTCTCTCTTCTCTCTATCTCTCTCTCTCTCTCTGTCTTTGTCTTTCTCTCTCTCCGCCTCTATCTTTCTCTCCCTTTCTCTCTCTCTCTCATTTTCTCACTCTGTTTGTCGCACTCCTTCTTTCTCTCCTTCTCCCTCTTTCCCTCACTCTCTTTATCTATCTCACTTTCTCTCTCTCTCTCACCCTCCCCCCACTCTATCTCCCCCTTCCTCTCTCTCCCTCTCTCTCTCTTCCTTTCAGTTTCTATATCCCTCCCACTCTACCCCCATCTCTCTCGCTTTCTCTATCTCTTTCTCCCTCTCTCTCTATCTATATCACTTTCAATGAATCTGTCTCTCCCTCTCCCTCTCCATCTCTCTCTCCTACTCTCTCTCTCTGTCACACTCTCTCTCTAATTCTCACTCTCCTTCTCACTATATCTCGCTCTTTCTCTCTCTCACTTTCCCTCTCTTTCTCTCTCTAGTTCTCAATCTCTCTCTCCCCCTCATGCTCTCTCTCCCTCTCTCTGTCTCCTAATTTATTCCTCTCTCCCTCTCATGCTCTCTCTCCCTCTCTAGCTCTCTATCTCTCTCCCCCTCATGCTTTCTCTCCCTCCCCCTCTGTTTCTCACACTCCCTTTCTTTCTCTCTCTCTCTAGCTCTCTATCTCTCTCCCCATCATGCTCTCTCTTTCCCTCTCTACCCCTTATGCTCACTCTCTCTCTCTTGCTCTCTCTCCCTCTCCCCCTCATGCTCTCTCTCCCACTCTCTCTTTCTCCCTCTTGCTTTCACTATCTCTCTCTACCTCGCTCTCTCTCTCCTTCTCTCTCCCACTCACTTCCAATCTCATTCTCTCTCTCACTTTCCTTCTCTCCCCCTCTCTCTCACATTCTCTCTCTCACTTTCCTTCTCCCCCTCTCTCTCACTCTTCTCTCTCTTTCTCTCTCTCTATATATCTATCTCTATCTCGCTCTCACTCTCACTCTCTCCCCTCTCTCTCCAACACACATGCACAACCCTATCTCACTCTCTCTATCTCTCTCACTCTATAACTCTCTCTCTCTATATAACTCTCTCGCTCTCACGACCTAGTCACATTTTCACTCTCTCTCTCTTGTTCTTGTTCTCTCACTCTCTCTCCCTCTCTCTCTCACTCTCTCTCTCACTCTCTCACTCTATCTCTCTCTCTAACATAGACACACACGCTCTTACCCTCACTCTCTCTATCTCTCTCTCTCTCTTGGTGTCTCACTCTCCCCTCTCTTTCAAACTCTCTCTCTCTCTATCACACACACATAAACTCTCTCTCTCTTTCCCATCTCTCTCTCTCACACATAAACACACACACACACACACACTCTCTCTCTCTCTCTAGCTCTCTATCTCTCTCTCCCCCTTATGCTCTCTCTCCCTCTCTCTATGTCTCACATTCTCTCTCTCCCTCTTTCCCTTGCTTTCTCTATCTCTCTCGCCATCACTCTCTCTCTCAATCTCTCTCCCTCTCTCTCTCACACACACACTCTCTCTCTCTCATACACACACACACACTCTCTCTCTCTCTTTCTCTCTCACTTTCTCTCTCCCCCCTCTCTCTCATTCTCTCACTCTCGCTCCTCTCCCCCTCTCTCTCACTTTTCTCTCTCTTCCTCTCTCTCTCCCCCTCTCTCCCAATCTCATTATCTTTTTTCTCTCTTTGTCTCTCTCCCATTCTCTCTCTCTCTCTCTCCCTCTCACTCTCTTGCTCACTCTTTCTGGTTCATCTCGCTCCTTCTCTCTTCCTCTCTCTCTCTATATATCCATCTCTCTCTTCCTCACTCTGTCTCTCTATCTCTCTCCCCCTCCCTTTTGTCGCTCTCTCATTTTCTCTCACTTTGTCCATTTGTCTCTCTCCCTTTATCTTTCCCTTCTCTCTCTCTCTGCCTTTCTCTTTCTCTGCCTTTCTCTTTCTCTCCCTTTATCTTTCCCTTCTCTCTCTCTGCCTTTCTCTTCTCTCTATTTCTCTCACTTTGTCCATCTGTCTTTATCTTTCTCTCTCTGGCTTTCTCTTTCTCTCCCTTTCTCTCTCTCCTTTTTTGTCCCTTTGTCACACTCCTTCTCTCTCTCTTTCTCTCTCGTACTCTCTCTCTATCACTCTCTCGCTCTCTCTCTTTCTCGTTCTCGTTCTCTCTCACTCTCCCACACACTCTCTCTCACTCACTCTCTCTCACCTCTCTCTCTCACCCTCCCTTTCTCTCCCTCTCTCTCTCTTGCTCTCTCTAGCTCTCTATCTCTCTCCCCCTCATGCTCTCTCTCTCCCCCTTTCTATGTCTCCCACTCTCTCTCTTCCTCTTTCCCTTGCTTTCTCTATCTCTCTCTCGCTCACTCTCTCTCTCTGCCTCTCTCTCTGTCTCATTATATATATATATATATATATCTCCCTCTCTCTCTTTCTCTCTCATTTTCTCTCCTCCCTCTCTCTATCTCATTCTCTCTCTCTCGCTTCTCTCCCCTCTCTCACTCTTCTCTCCCTCTTCCTCTCTCTCTCCCTCACTCTCCCAATCTCATTATCTTTCTCTCCCTGTCTCTCTCACTTTCTTTCTCCCTGCCTCTCTCACTCTCCCTGTCTCTCTCCCTGTCTCTCTCACTTTCTTTCTCCCTGCCTCTCTCACTCTCCCTCTCTCTCCCCCTCTTACTCTCTTGCTAACTCTTTCTGGGTCTGTCTCGCTCCCTCTCTTCCTCTATATATATATATATATATATATCTCAATCTCTCTCTCCCTCACTCGCTCCCTCACTCCCTATCTCGCTCTCTCTCTCCCTCTCCCTTTTGCCGCTCTCTCATTTTCTCTGACTCTGTCCATCTGTCTCTCTCTCCCTTTATCTTTCCTTTCTCTCTCTCTCTCCTTCTCTCTCTCTTTCTGTGTCTTTCTCTCTCTTCCTATCTCTCTCTGTCTTTGTCTTTCTCTCTTTATCTTCCTATCTCTCTCTCTCCCTTTCTCTCTCTCCTTTTCCCTCTCTCTCTTTGTCACACTCCTTCTACCTTTATCTTCCTCTTTCTCTCACACTCCCTCTCTCACTCTTCCCCCACTCTCTTTCTCTCGCTCTTCCCCCACTCTATCTCTCACTTTCTCTCTCTCCCTCTCTCTCCCTCTCTCTCTCCCCCTCTCTCTCACTTTCTCTCTCTCTCCCTTTCTTTCATTTTCTCTCTCTCTCCCTATCTCACTTTCTCTGAGTCTCTCACTCTCTCTATCTATATATCTCTATCTTTATCTCTCTCCCACACTCACCCTCTCTCTATCTCTATCTCTCCCTCACTCTCTCTTTCTCCTTTTGTCCCCTCTCATTTTCTCTCACTTTTTCGCTCTCTCTCACCCACTCTCTCCATTTTCTCTCTCCCTCTCTCTCTTCTCTTCACTCTCTCCCTTTCGCTCTCTCCCTCTCTCACTTTGTCACACTCCCTCTTTCTCTCTCTAACTTTCTCTCTCACCCCCTTTCTCTATCTCTCTCTGTCTCTCTCTCTCACACACTCTCCCCCGCTCTCTCTCCATGTCTCTCTTTATCTCTCTCTATCTCTATATTTCTCCCCTCGCTCGCTCTCTCTATCTCTCTCTCCCTCTCTCTCTCACTCTCTCTCTTTCTCATTTTGTTGCTCTCTCAATTTCTCTAACTCTGTCTCTCTCCCTTCTCTCTCTCCCTCTCTCTCAGTCTCTCTCTTCTCTCTCATTCTATCCCCCTTTTTCTCTTCTCTCATCTCTTTCTCCCCCTCTTTCGGTCTGTCACTCTCTCTCCCTTTCTCTCTCTCTCTCTCACAGACACACACACCCTCTCACCCTCTCACCCTCTCACACTCATTCTCTCTCTTACTCATTCATTCTTCTTTCTCTCTCTCCCTCTCTGTCTCACTCCCTCTCTCACTCTCATTCTCTATCTCTCTCTCCCTCTCCCTCTCTCTCTCTCATTGTCTCATTCTCTCAATCTCTCTCCCCCTCTCCTGGTTTGTCACTCTCTCTCCCTTTCTCTCTCTCTCTCTCTCTCAGACACACAGACCCTCTCACCCTCACTCTCTCTCACTCACTCATTCTTCTTTCTTTTCTCCCTCTCTGTCTCACTCCCTTTCTTTCTCTCACTCTCATTCTCTATCTCTCTCCCTCTCTCTCCCTCTCTCTCTCTCATTGTCCCATTCTCTCGATCCCTCTCCCACACTCTCTCTCTATCTCTCACTATCTCCCCTCTCTCTCACTCACTCTCTCTCTCACTTTCTCACACTCTCTCTCTCACTTTCTCACACTCTCTCTATCTCTATCTCTATCTCTATATTAATCTATCTATCTATCTACCTATCTCTCTTTCTCTCTTTTCCCCCTCTCTATAACTTTCTCGCTCTCTTTCTTGCTCATTATCTCTTAGTCACTCTCTTTTTTCTTGCTTTCTCTCTCTCCCATTCTCCATTAGTCTCTCTCTTCTCTCTCCATCTCTATCCCTTTCTCTCCCTCTCCCTCTCTCTCTCATAGACATACACACACTCTCTCTCCCTCGCTCTCTCATCTTCACTCTCTCTCACACTGACTCCCCCCCTCTCTCACAGTCTCTCTTTCTCTATCTCCCCCTCTCTCACTATCTCGCTTTCTTTCTCCCCTCACTCTTTCTCTCTTCCCCGCTTTCTCGCTCTCTAATTCTATAAATCCCTCTCTCCCCCTCTCTCTCTCTCTCAGTTTCACTATCACTCTCTCAACCCCCTCTTTTCCCTCATTCTCTCTCTCGCTACCTCGCTCTTTCTCACTCTCTCTCTTTCTCTCTCCCTCTCTCTATCACTATCTTTCTCTCCCACACTCACCCTCTCTATCTCTCTCTCCCTCACTCTCTCTCACACTCTCTTTCTCCTTTTGTCGCCCTCTCATTTTATCTCACTTTGCCGCTCTCTCTCACCCCCTCTCTCCCTTCTTTCTCCCCCTCTCTCTTTTCTTCTCTCTCTCCCTGTCTCTCTCTCCCTCTCTCTCTTTGTCACACTCCCTCTCTCTCTCTCTAACTTTCTCTCTCTTCCCCTGTCTATCACCACCTCTCTCCCTTCTCTCTACCTCTCTCTTCTCTTCTCTCTCTCCCTTTCTCTCTCTCCCTCTCTCTCTCTCTTTGTCACACTCCTCTCTCTCTCCCTCCTCTCTCTATATCTTTCTCTCTCTATCTCTCTCTCACTCACTCTCCCCCGCTCTCTCCATGTCTCTCTTTCTCCCTCCCTCTCTCTACCTCTCACTTTCTATCTCCCTCCTCTCTCTCCTCTCTCCCTATCTCTCTATCTCTATCTTTCTCCCCCTCGCTCGCTCTCTATCTCTCTTTCTCTCACTCTCTCTTTCTCCTTTTATTGCTCTCTCATTTTCTCTAACTCTGTCTCTCTCTCCCTTCTCTCTCTCCCTCTCTTTCTTCTCTTCTCTCTCCCCCCTTTCTCTCTCTCCTTTGTTCTCTCTTTGTCACACTCCCTCTCTCTATCTATCTTTCTCTCTCCCTCTCTCTCTCTTCTCTTCTCTTCTGTTCTCTCTCTCTCCCTCTCTCTCCTTTTCTCTCCCTCTCTCATAAACACACACTCTCTCTCACACTCTCTAATTCTTCTTTCTCTCACTCCCTCTCTATCTCACTCCCCCCTCTCTCTCACTCTTACTCTCCCTATCTCTCTCCCTCTCTCTCTCTCGTTGTCTCATTCTCTCGATCCCTCTCCCACTCTTTCTCTATCTCACTCTTTCCCCTCTCTCTCGCTATCTCGCTCTCTCTCTCTCTCTTACTTTCTGACTCTCTCTATGTCTCTATCAATCTATCTATCTACCTATCTCTCTCTTCCCCTTCTCTATAACTCTCTCACTCGCTCTCTTGCTCATTATCTCTTACTCATTCTCTTTTTTCTTGCTTTCTCTCTCTCTCCCAGTCTCACTCTTCTCTTTCCCTCTCTCTTCCTCTCTCTCTCTCACCCTCTCTCTCTCCCATAGACACACACACATTCGCTCACTCTCACTCTCTCTCTCTCACCCACTCATCTTCACTCTCTCTCACACTGACTCCCCTTCTCTCTCACTCTATCTTTCTCTATCTCCCCCTCTCTCACTATCTCGCTCTCTTTCTCGCCTCACTCTCTCTCTCCCTAGCTTTCTAGCTATCTAATTCTACAAATCCCTCTCTCCCTCTATCTCTCTCTCTCATTTTCACTATCTCTCTCAGCCCGCTCTCTTCCCCCATTCTCTCTCGCTATCTCGCTCTCTCTCTCTCACTCTCTCTCTCTCTCTATCACTATGTCTCTCTATCTCTATCTTTCTCTCCCACACTCACCCTCTCCCTATCTCTCTCTTTCCCTCACACTCTCTCTCACTCTCTCTTTCTCCTTTTATCGCCCTTCCATTTTTTCTCATTTTGTGGCTCTCTCTCACCCACTCTCTCCATTCTATCTCTCCCTCTCTCATCTCTTCTCTCTCTCTACCTTTCTCTCTCTACCTCTCTCTCTCTTTGTCACACTCCCACTCTCCCTAAATTTCTCTATCCCTCCTCTCTCTCTTTCTCTCTGTCTCTCTCTCCCTCCCTCTCTCTACCTCTAACTTTCTATCTCCCTTCTTCTCTGCCACCATCTCTCTCTATCTCTATCTTTCTCCCCCTCGCTTGCTATTTGTATCTCTCTCTCTCCCTCTCTCTCTCTCTTTCTCTCTCTTTCTCCTTTTGTTTCTCTCATTTTCTCTAACTCTGTCTCTCTCCCTTCTCTCTCTCTCCCTCTCTCTCCCTTTGTCGCACTCCCTCTCTCTCTCTATCTAGCTATCTATATTTCTCTCTCCCCCTCTCTCTCCCTTCTCTTCTCTTCTCTCTCTCTCTCCCTCTCTCTTGATCTGTTACTCTCTCTCCCTTTCCCCCTCTGTTTCTCTCTCTCACAAACACACACATACTCTCACCCTTACTCTCTCTCACTCTCTCATTCTTCTTTCTCTCACTCCCTCTCCGTCTCTCTCTCCTCTCCCTCTCTCTCACTCTCTTTCTCTATATCTCTCTCCTCCTCTCTCTCTCTCTCTCTCTCTCTCTTTCTCTCCTTCTCGTTGTCTCATTCTTTCGATCCCTCTCCCACTCTCTCTCTTTGTCTCTCACTCTCCCCCCTTTCTCTTGCTATCTCACTCTCTCTCACTCACTCCCTCTCTCTTACTTTCTCTCTCTCTATCTCTCTCTATCTATCTATCTTCCGCTCTCTCGCCCTCTCTCTCTCATAGACACAGACACACACTCTCTCACTCTCACTCTCTCTCTCTCTCTCGCTCTCTCATCTTCACTCTCTCTCACACTGACTCCCCCCCTCTCTCACTCTCTCTTTCTCTATCTCCCCCTCTCTCACTATCTCGCTCTCTTTCTCCCCTCACACACTCTATCTCTCTCCCTCGCTTTCTTGATCCCTAATTCTATAAATCCCTCTCTCTCTCACTTTCATTATCTCTCTCTCAACCCCCTCTGTTCCCCCTTTCTCTCTCTCACTATCTCACTCTCTCTCACTCTCTCTATCTTTATCCCTCTATTCCCCTCCTTCTCTTTCTCCCTCCCTCTCCCTCTCTATCTCTCACTCTCACGTTCTCCCACTCTCTCTCCTTATCTTTCTCTCTCTCTCCATCTCTCTCTCTCTCTCTCGTCTCACTCATTCACCCATTCTCTCGCTCTCCCTACCTCTCTGTCTACTTCTTTCTATCTCTTCTCCCTATCTCGCTTTATCTTTCTCGCACTCTCTCCCACACGAACACACACACACTCTCAATCTCCCCCTCTCCCTTCCTCACTCCCTCCCTCTCTCTCCCTCACTCCCTCCCTCTCTCTCCCTCCCTCTCTTTCTCTCACTATCTCACTCTCCTTCTCTTAATCTCTCTCTCACTCTCTTTCTCTTTCTCTCTTGCTTTCCCTCTCTCCTTCTCTAGTTCTCTCAACCTCTTTCTCTCTCACTATCACTAATTTTGTCATTCTCCTACTCTTCCTCCCTCTCTTTGTCACTATCTCTATCTCGTTCTCCCTTTCTCGCTCTCTCTTACACACAAGCACACACACACACACACACTCTCTTTGTCTCTCTCCATCCCTCCCTCCGTCCCTCTCTGTCTCTCTCTCACTGTCTTGCAGATCCACTCATTTTCTCACACTCTCTCTGTCACTCTCACTCTCTGTCTATCTCTCTCCCCCTATCTCACTCCATCTCTCTCGCTCACCCACTCTCTATCACTCTGATTCTCTTGCTCTGTCGTTCTCTCTCTCCCCTTCTCTCTTTGTCTCTCTCTATCTATCACTCTCCCCCTCTCTCACTCCATCTCTCTCAGTCTCTCTCTCACATACACACACACACACACTCTCTCTCTCCCTACCTCTCCCATTTTGTCTCCCTCTCTCCCCTCTATCCCTTTCTCTGTCTCACTCTCCCTCTCGTTCTCTCACTCTCTCTGTCTTTCTCGCTCTCTATCTCCCTCTCTCTCTATCTCCCTTTCGCATTCTCATTCTTCCTCTTTTTCATTATCTCCATTTTCTCTCTCCCTCATTCTCCCTCTTTCACACTCTCTCTCCCCCTCTCTCCCCCTCTATCTCCATCTTTCCCTCTCTCCCCTCCTTTTCTCTCTCCCTCCCTCTTTCTCTCTCTCTTACTCTCACGCTCCTCTACTCTCTTCCTCTCCCACTCTCTCTCTCTCACTCTCACTCACTCTCTCTCATTCACCCATTCTCTCGCTCTCCCTCCCTCTCTCTACATTTTTCTGTCTCTTTCTTCCTCTCTTCCTTTATCTCTCTCACTCTCTGTCACACACGAACACAGACACACACACAAACTCTCTCTCTCTCTCTCTCTCTCTCTCTCTCCCTCTGTCCCTCTCTCTCCTTCTCTATTTCTCTCAATCTCTCTCCCTCTCACTCTCACTAATTCTCTTATTCTCCGACTCTTCATCCCTATCTCTGTCTCTTTCTCCCTTTCTCGCTCTCTCTTACACACAAGCACACACATACTCTCTCTCTCTCTCTCTCCCCCTCTCTCTCTCTCTCACCCACCCTCTCTATCTCTATCTCTCACTCTCTTGCTCATCCACTCATTATCTCACTCTCTATCTCCCCATCTCTCTCCCTCTCTCTATCTCTCTATTTATCTCTATACCGCTCTCTCGCTCTCTTTGTTTCGCTCTCTTTCACACTCTCACTCACTCTCTCTCACACACTCTCGCTCTCTCTCTCATTCTCACTCTCTCACTCTCACTCTCTCTATCTCTCTCTCTCTCTCTCACTCTCTCTCTCTCTCTCACTCTCACTTTCTCTCACTCTCCCCCTCTCTCACTCCATCTCTCTCAGTCTCTCTCTCTCTCACACACACACACACACACTCTCCGTCTCTCTCCCCTTCTCTCTCCCTCTCCCATTTTGTCTCCCTCTCTCCCCTCTGTCCCTTTCTCTGTCTCACTCTCCCTCTCGTTCTCTCACTCTATCTGTCTTTCTCGCTCTCTATCTCCCTCTCTCTCTCTATCTCCCTTTCGCTCTCCCACCCTCTCACTCTCCCTCTCTCTCTCATTTTCTCCATTTTTCACTCTCCCTCATTCTTCCTCTCTCCCCTTCTTCTCTCTCCCTCCCTCTTTCTCTCTCTCTTACTCTCACGCTCTCCCACTCTCTTCCTCTCCCTCTCTCTCTTTCTCTCGCTCTCACTCACTCTCTCTCATTCACCCATTCTCTCACTCTCCCTCCCTCTCTCTACTTTTTTCTGTCTCTTTCTTCCTCTCTTGCTTTATCTCTCTCGCTCTCTGTCACACACGAACACACACACACACACACACACTCTCTCTCTCTCTCCCTCCCTTCCTCCCTCTCTCTCCCTCTCCCTCCCTCCCTCCCTCCCTCTCTCTCCCTCCCTCTCATTCTCTCACTATCTCGCTCTCGCTCTCTAACTCTCTCTCTCTCTTGCTCTCTCTCTCCTTCTCTATTTCTCTCAATCTCTCTCCCTCTCCCTCTCACTAATTCTCTTATTCTCCCGCTCTTCATCCCTGTCTCTGTCTCTTTCTCCCTTTCTCGTTCTCTCTTACACACAAGCACACACACACACACACACACACACACTCTCTCTCTCTCAGTCTCTCTCTCCCTCTCACTCTCTCCCACCCTCTCTATCTCTTTCTCTCACTCTCTTGCTCATCCACTCATTATCTCACTCTCTATCTGTCTCTATACCGCTCTCTCGCTCTCTTTGTTTTGCTCTCTTACACACTCTCACTCACTCTCTCTATCTCTCATATCTTCTCTCTCTACCTTTCTCTCTTTACCTCTCTCTCTCTTTGTCACACTCCCACTCTCCCTAAATTTCTCTCTCCCTCCTCTCTCTCTTTCTCTCAGTCTCTCTCTCCCTCCCTCTCTCTCTACCTCTAACTTTCTATCTCCCTTCTTCTCTGCCACCATCTCTCTCTATCTCTATCTTTCTCCCCCACGCTTGCTATTTGTATATCTCTCTCTCTCTTTCTCTCTCTTTCTCCTTTTGTTTCTCTCTCATTTTCTCTAACTCTGTCTCTCTCCCTTCTCTCTTTCTCCCTCTCTCTCCCTTTGTCGCACTCCCTCTATCTCTATCTAGCTATCTATCTTTCTCTCTCCCCCTCTCTCTCCCTCTCTCTCCCTCTCTCTTGATCTGTCACTCTCTCTCTCCCTTTCTCCCTCTGTTTCTCTCTCTCAAAAACACACACACACTCTCACCCTTACTCTCTCACTCTCTCATTCTTCTTTCTCTCACTCCCTCTCCGTCTCTCTCCCCTCTCCCTCTCTCTCACTCTCTTTCTCTATATCTCTCTCCTCCTCTCTCTATCTCTCTCTTTCTCTCTTTCACGTTGTCTCGTTCTTTCGATCCCTCTCCCACTCTCTCTCTTTGTCTCTCACTCTCTCCCCTTTCTCTCGCCCTCTCTCACTCACTCTCTCTCTCTTACTTTCTCTCTCTCTCTCTCTATCTCTATCTATCTATCTACCTTCCGTTCTCTCTCGCCCTCTCTCTCATAGACACAAACACACACTCTCTCACTCACACTCTCTCTCTCTCTCTCTCGCTCTCTCATCTTCACTCTCTCTCACACTGACTCCCCCTCTCTCTCACTCTCTCTTTCTCTATCTCCCCCTCTCTCACTATCTCGCTCTCTTTCTCCCCTCACACATTCTATCTCTCTCCCTCGCTTTCTCGATCCCTAATTCTATAAATCCCTATCTCCCTCTCTCTATCACTTTCATTATCTCTCTCTCAACCCCCTCTGTTCCCCCTTTCTCTCTCTCACTTTATCCCTCTATTCCCCTCCTTCTCTTTCTCCCTCCCTCTCCCTCTCTATCTCTCACTCTCACGTTCTCCCACTCTCTCTCCTTATCTTTCTCTCTCTCTCCATCTCTCTCTCTCTCTCTCTCGTCTCACTCATTCACCTATTCTCTCGCTCTCCCTCCCTCTCTGTCTACTTCTTTCTATCTCTTCTCCCTATCTCGCTTTATCTCTCTCGCACTCTCTCCTACACGAACACACACACACACACACACACTCTCTCTCTCTCCCTCACTCCCTCCCTCTCTCTCCCTCACTCCCTCCCTCTCTCTCCCTCCCTCTCTTTCTCTCACTATCTCACTCTCCTTCTTTTAATCTCTCTCTCACTCTCTTTCTCTCTCTCTCTTGCTTTCCCTCTCTCCTTCTCTAGTTCTCTCAACCTCTCTCTCTCACTATCACTAATTTTGTTATTCTCCTACTCTTCCTCCCTCTCTTTGTCACTATCTCTATCTCGTTCTCCCTATCTCGCTCTCTCTTACACACAAGCACACACACACACACTCTCTTTCTCTCTCTCCATCCCTCCCTCCGTCCCTCTCTGTCTCTCTCTCACTGTCTTGCAGATCCACTCATTTTCTCACACTCTCTCTCTCACTCTCTCACTCTCACTCTCTATCTATCTCTCTCTCACTCTCTCACTCTCACTCTCTATCTATCTCTCTCCCTCTATCTCACTCCATCTCTCTCGCTCACCCTCTCTCTATCACTCTGATTCTCTTGCTCTGTCGTTCTTTGTCTCCCCTGCTCTATTTGTCTCTCTCTATCTATCACTCTCCCCCTCTCACACTCCATCTCTCTCAGTCTCTCTCTCACATACACACACACCCACACACACACACACTCTCTCTCTCCCTACCTCTCCCATTTTGTCTCCCTCTCTCCCCTTTGTCCCTTTCTCTATCTCACTCTCCCTCTCGTTCTCTCACTCTCTCTGTCTTCGCTCTCTATCTCCCTCTCTCTCTATCTCCCTTTCGCATTCTCACTCTTCCACTCTCTCATTATCTCCATTTTTCTGTCTCCCTCATTCTCCCTCTTTAACACTCTCTCTCCCCCTCTCTCCCCCTCTATCTCCATCTTTCCCTCTCTCCCTCCCTCTTTCTCTCTCTCTTACTCTCACGCTCCTCTACTCTCTCCCTCTCCCTCTCTCTCTCTCGCTCTCACTCACTCTCTCTCATTCACCCATTCTCTCGCTCTCCCTCCCTCTCACTACATTTTTCTGTCTCTTTCTTCCTCTCTTCCTTTATCTCTCTCACTCTCTGTCACACACGAACACGCACACACACAAACTCTCTCTCTCTATCCCTCCTTCCCTCTCTCTCCTTCTCTATTTCTCTCAATCTCTCTCCCTCTCACTCTCACTAATTCTCTTATTCTCCCACTCTTCATCCCTATCTCTGTCTCTTTCTCCCTTTCTCGCTCTCTCTTACACACAAGCACACACACACACACTCTCTCTCCCTCTCTCCCTCTCTCTCTCTCTCTCTTTCCCACCCTCTCTATCTTTATCTCTCACTCTCTTGCTCATCCACTCATTATCTCACTCTCTATCTCCCCCTCTCTCTCCCTCTCTCTATCTCTCTTTTTGTCTCTATACCGCTCTCTCGCTCTCTTTGTTTCGCTGTCTTCCACACTCTCACTCACTCTCT
>QANY01008653.1:185053-187553 GCA_003255025.1 Datisca glomerata
TCTCTCTCTCCCTCCCTCTTTCTCTCTCTCTTACTCTCACGCTCTCCCATTCTCTTCCTCTCCTTCTCACTCTTTCTCTCGCTCTCACTCACTCTCTCTCATTCACCCATTCTCTCACTCTCCCTCCCTCTCTCTACTTTTTTCTGTCTCTTTCTTCCTCTCTTCCTTTATCTCTCTCACTCTCTGTCATACATGAACACACACACACACACAAACTCCCTCTCTCCCTCTCTCTCTCTCTCTCCCACCTTCCCTCTCTCTCCTTCTCTATTTCTCTCAATCTCTCTCCCTCTCACTCTCACTAATTCTCTGCCACCATCTCTCTCTATCTCCCTTCTTCTCTGCCACCATCTCTCTCTATCTCTATCTTTCTCCCCCTCGCTTGCTATTTGTATCTCTCTCTCCCTCTCTCTCTCTTTCTCTCTCTTTCTCCTTTTGTTTCTCTCTCATTTTCTCTAACTCTGTCTCTCTCCCTTCTCTCTCTCTCCCTCTCTCTCCCTTTGTCGCACTCCCTCTCTCTCTATCTAGCTATCTATCTTTCTCTCCCCCTCTCTCTCCCTTCTCTTCTCTTCTCTCTCTCTCTCCCTCTCTCTTGATCTGTCACTCTCTCTCTCTCCCTTTCTCCCTCTGTTTCTCTCTCTCACAAACACACACATACTCTCACCCTTACTCTCTCTCACTCTCTCATTCTTCTTTCTCTCACTCCCTCTCCGTCTGTCTCCCATCACCCTCTCTCACTCTCTTTCTCTATATCTCTCTCCTCTTCTCTCTCTCTCTCTCTTTCTCTCTTTCTCGTTGTCTCGTTCTTTCGATCCCTCTCCCACTCTCTCTCTTTGTCTCTCACTCTCTCCCCTTTCTCTCGCTATCTTGCTCTCTCTCACTCACTCTCTCTCTCTTACTTTCTCTCTCTCTCTATCTCTATCTACCTATCTACCTTCCGCTCTCTCTCGCCCTCTCTCTCTCATAGACACAGACACACACTCTCTCACTCTCACTAACTCTCTCTCTCGCTCTCTCATCTTCACTCTCACTCACACTGACTCCCCTTCTCTCTCACTCTCTCTTTCTCTATCTCCCCCTCTCTCACTATCTCGCTCTCTTTCTCCCCTCACACACTCTATCTCTCTCCCTCGCTTTCTCGATCCCTAATTCTATAAATCCCTATCTCCCTCTCTCTCTCACTTTCATTATCTCTCTCTCAACCCCCTCTGTTCCCCCTTTCTCTCTCTCATTATCTCACTCTCTCTCACTCTCTCTCTCTTTATCCCTGTATTCCCCTCCTTCTCTTTCTCCCTCCCTCTCCCTCTCTATCTCTCACTCTCACGTTCTCCCACTCTCTCTCCTTATCTTTCTCTCTCTCTCTCGTCTCACTCATTCACCTATTCTCTCGCTCTCCCTCCCTCTCTGTCTACTTCTTTCTATCTCTTCTCCCTATCTCGCTTTATCTCTCTCGCACTCTCTCCTACACGAACACACACACACTCTCTCCCTCTCTCCCTCTCTCTCTCTCTCTCTCCCACCCTCTCTATCTCTATCTCTCACTCTCTTGCTCATCCACTCATTATCTCACTCTATATCTCCCCCTCTCTCTCCCTCTCTCTATCTCTCTATTTGTCTCTATACCTCTCTCTCGCTCTCTTTGTTTCGCTGTCTTTCACACTCTCACTCACTCTCTCTCACACACTCTCGCTCTCTTTCTCATTCTCACTCTCTCACTCTCACTCTCTCTATCTCTCTTTCTCTCTCTCACTCACTATCTCTCTCTCACTCTCACTCTCTCTCACTCTCCCCCTCTCTCACTCCATCTCTCTCAGTCTCTCTCTCTCACATACACACACACACACACACACACACTCTCTCTCTCTCTCCCTCCCTCTCCCATTTTGTCTCCCTCTCTCCCCTCTGTCCCTTTCTCTGTCTCACTCTCCCTCTCGTTCTCTCACTCTATCTTTCTTTCTCGCTCTCTATCTCCCTCTCTCTCTATCTCCCTTTCGCTCTCTCACCCTCTCACTCTCCCTCTCTCTCTCATTTTCTCCATTTTTCACTCTCCCTCATTCTTCCTCTCTCCCCCTCTATCTCCATCTTTCCCTCTCTCCCCTTCTTCTCTCTCTCCCTCCCTCTTTCTCTCTCTCTTACTCTCACGCTCTCCCACTCTCTTCCTCTCCCTCTCTCTTTCTCTCGCTCTCACTCACTCTCTCTCAATCACCCATTCTCTCACTCTCCCTCCCTCTCTCTACTTTTTTCTGTCTCTTTCTTCCTCTCTTCCTTTATCTCTCTCACTCTCTGTCACACATGAACACATACACACACACAAACTCTCTATCTCCCTCTCTCTCTCTCTCCCTCATTCCCTCTCTCTCCTTCTCTAATTCTCTCAATCTCTCTCCCTCTCACTCTCACTAATTCTCTTATTCTCCCACTCTTCATCCCTATCTCTGTCTCTTTCTCCCTTTCTCGCTCTCTCTTACACACAAGAACACACACACACACGCACACACAC
>QANY01008653.1:190053-192553 GCA_003255025.1 Datisca glomerata
CTTGGTATCTATCACTCTCTCTCATTCACCCATTCTCCCACTCTCCCTCCCTCCCTTTATCTCGTTCTCTTTCTCTCAAACAAGAAGACACAAACACTCACACACTCTCTCTCTCCCTCCATCCCTCCCTCTCTCCTTCCCTCTCTTTCTCTCACTATCTCGCTCTCCCTCTCTAAATCTATCTCACTCTCACTCTCTCTCTTGCTCTCTCTCTCTCTCATTATCTAGTTCTCTCAATCTCTCTCTCCCTCTCTCACTCTCACTAATTCTCTTATTCTCCCGCTCTTCCTCCCTCTCTCTGCCTTTTTCTCCCTTTCTCGCTCTCTCTTATACACTAGCACAAAAACACACAAACACAGACTTACACAAGCACACACACACTCACACACACTCTCTCTCTCCCCCTATGTCTGTCTCTCTCTCACTCTCTTGCTCATCCACTCATTGTCTCACTCTCTATCACCCCCTCACTCTCTCCCTCACACACTCTCTCTCTCCCTCCCTCTCTCCCTCCCTCCCTCTCTTTCTCTCACTATCTCACTCTCACTCTCTAAATCTCTCTCTCTTGCTCTCTCCCTCTCTCTCCTTCTCTAGTTCTCTAATTATCTTATTCTCCCGCTCTTCCTCCTTCTCTCTGTACTCTCTGTCTTTTTCTCCCTTTCTCGCTTCTTCTTACGCACAGGCATAGACACACACACAACCTCTCTCCCTTCCTCCCTCCCTCCCTCCCTCCCTCCCTCCCTNTCGCTCTCCCTCTCTAAATCTCTCTCTCTCACTCTCTCTCTCCCCTTCTCTAGTTCTCTCAATCTCTCTCCCTCTCACTCTCACTAATTCTCTTATTCTCCTGATTTTCCTCCCTCTCTCTATCACACTCTTTGTCTCTTTCTCCCTTTCTTGCACTCTCTTACACACAAACACACACACACACACACTCTCTCTCTCTCTGTTTCTCACTCTCTCGGTATCACTCACTCTCTCTCATTTACCCATTCTCTCACTCTCCCTCCCTCTCTCTACTTCTTTTTGTCTCTATCTCTCTCTCTCACTTTATCTCGCTCGCTCTTTCTCACACACAAACACACACACACACACACATACACTCTCTCCCTCCCTCCCTCACTCTCTCTCCTTCCTCTCTTTCTCTCACTATCTCGCTCTCCCTCTCTAAATCACTCTCTCTCTTCCTCTCTAGTTCCCTCAATCTCTCTCTCTCCTTCTCTAGTTCTCTCAATCTCTCTCCCTCTCACTCTCACTAATTCACTAATTCTCTTATTCTCTCGCTCTTCCTCCCTCTCTCTGTCACATTCTTTGTCTCTTTCTCCCTTTCTTGCACTCTCTTACGCACAAGCACACACACACACACACACACTCTCTCCCTTCCTCCCTCCCTCCCTCCCTCCCTCCCACTCTCTCCCTCACTATCTCGCTCTCCCTCTCTAAATCTCTCTCTCTCTCTCACTCTCTCTATCTCTCTCTCCTTTTCTAGTTCTCTCAATCTCTCTCCATCTCACTCTCACTAATTCTCTTATTCTCCCGATTTTCCTTCCTCTCTCTATCACACTCTTTGTCTCTTTCTCCCTTTCTTGCACTCTCTAACACATAAGCGCACACACACACACACACACATTCTCTCTCTCTCTCACTCTCTCGGTATCACTCACTCTCTCTCATTTATCCATTTTCTCGCTCTCCCTCCCTCTCTCTACTTCTTTTTGTCTCTATCTCTCTCTCTCTCACTTTATCTCGCTCGCTCTTTCTCACACACAAACACAAACACACACACACACACTCTCTCTCTCCCTCCCTCCCTCCCTCCCTCTCCTTCCTCTCTTTCTCTCACTATCTCGCTCTCCCTCTCTAAATCACTCTCTCTCTCTCTCTCTTCCTCTCTAGTTCTCTCAATCTCTCTCTCCTTCTCTAGTTCTCTCAATCTCTCTCCCTCTCACTCTCACTAATTCTCTTATTCTCTCGCTCTTCCTCCCTCTCTCTGTCACACTCTTTGTCTCTTTTTCCCTTTCTTGCTCTCTCTTACACACAAGCACACACACACACACACACACACACACACTTTTTCTCTCCCTCTCTCTCTCCCTCCCACTCTGTCTCTCTCTCACTCTCTCGGTCATCCACTCACTATCTCACTCTCTATCTCCCCCTTTCTCTCTACCTCTCTCTATCTCTCTATCTGTCTCTATACCTCTCTCTTGCTATCTTTGTTTCGCTCTCTTTAACACTTTCACTCACACTCTCTGTATCTCTGTATCTCTCTCTCTCTCACTCTCATTCTCTCTTTCTCTTTCTCACTCTCTTTATCTCTCTCTATCTATCTCCCGCTCTCTCACTCCATCTCTCTCGCTCTCTCTCTCACACACGCTCTCCCACACACTCTCTCTCGCTCTCTGGGAATGACTCACTCTCTCTCATTAACCTATTATCTCACTCTCCTTCCCTCTCTCTACTTCTTTTTATCTCTCTCTCTCTCACTTTATCTCGCTCGCTC
>QANY01008653.1:195053-222553 GCA_003255025.1 Datisca glomerata
CTCCCCCTCCCTCTATGTCTCTCTCTCCCCCTATCTCACTCCATATCTCTATCTCTCTCTCTCACACACTCTCTCTCCTTCTCTCTCTCCCACCCGATATCTCTCTTTCTCACAATCTCACTCTCCCTCTCCCTATCTCTCTCTATCTTCATCTCTTCTAACTCTCACTCTCTCATTCTCTCATTGTCACACTCTCTCTCCATCTCTCTATCTCTTTCTCTGTCTCTCTCCCTCTCTCACTCTTTCTCACAGTTTCACTCTCTCTCTACCTCTCACTCTCCCTCTCACTCTTTCTCTCCCTCTCTCTCCCCCTTCGTCACTCTCTCTCCCTCTGTCTCCATCTCTCTCTCACTCAATCTTTCCCTCTCTGTCTCTCTTTCTCTCTCTCTTTCTCACTCTCTCTCTCTCCATCCCTCTCTCGTATTTTCTCACACTCTCTCCCTCTATCTGTCTCTCTCCCCTTCTCTCACTCTCAGACTCCCTCTCTCACTCTCACACACACTCTCTCTCACTCTCTCACACACACACTCTTTCTCACACACACACACAGATGTACACACACACATTCTCTCCCTCACTCTAACTCCTCCATCTCTCTCTCCTTCTCCCTCTCTCCCCCCTCTCTCACTCTCACTCTCTCACTATCTCTCTATCTCTCCCACTCTTTCTCTCTCCATCTCTCCCCACAACATCTCTCTATCGTTATCTCCCTCTCTCTCACACTCTCTTTATCTATCATTCTCACTCACTCTCACTCACTCTCTCCCTTTATCTCTCTTCCTTTATCTCTCTCCCTCTCTCTCCCTCTCTCTCCCATCTCTCTCTTTTTCTTTTACTCTCTCTCTCACTCTTTCTCTCTCATTCTCTCTCTTGGTCTATCTCTCTATCCCCTCCCTCTCTCTATCATTTTCACTCTCTCAGTCTCTCTATCTCTCTCTATCTCACTCTCTCTCCCACTGTCTCTTTCCCCCTCTCTCTTTCTCTCCCTCTCTCTCTTTCTCTCTTCATATCTTAATCTCTCTCTGTCATTCTCTCTCTCTGTCTCTCTCTCACACTATCTCTCTCCCCCTTTCTATCTCCCTCGGTCTGTCTTTCGGTCTCCATCTCTCTCTCTTGCTCTCTCTCTCTCATTCTCTCATTATCTCTCTCTCACTCTCACTCACTCTCTCTCATTCTCTCATTATCTCTTTCTCTCTCTCTCACTCTCACTCACTCTCTCTTGTTCTCTCTATCAATTTCGCTCTCTCCCCTCTCTCTCCCCATTTCTCTATCTCTCACACACTCTCTCTCCCTTTGTCTCTCTACCTCTCTCCCTCTCTCCCCCTTTCTCTCTTTCTTTGTTCCTATCTTTGTCTCTCTCACTCACTCTCTCTCAGTCTCTCTCTCACTATATCTCTTTCAGTCTCCCTCCCCCCTCTCTCTCAGTCACTCTCACTCTCTCCCTCCCTTTCCTCCCTCTTACTTCCTCTTCCTCTCTCTTTCTCTGTCACTCTCCATTTGCCTCTCCCTCTCTCTCCCTCTCTCTCTCCCTCTCTCTATCTCTCTATCTCTTTCTCTCTCTCTCCCTCTCACTCTCTCACTTTCCCTCTCTTTCTATCTCTCTATCTCTGTCTCTCTATCTTTGTCTCTCTCTCCCTTTCGCTCTCTCACTCTCTCCATCTTTCTCGCTCTCCATCTCCCTCTCTCTCCCTTTCTCTCTCTCCGTCTTTCTCTGTCTCTGTCTCCATCTCTCTCTCTATCGTTCTATCACTCCCGCTCTATCTCTCTTTCAATCTCACACTCTCTATCCCTCTCTATCTCTCCCTCTCTCTCGTTACCTCTCTCTCTCACTCTCTCTCTCTCCCTTTCTCTTTCTCTGTAACTCTCTATCCCTCTCTCTATCTCTCTATATATCTTCCTCTCTCTAACTATTGGTTCCACTCCCACTCCCGCTCTCTCTTTCTCTCTCTCTATCGCCCAATCGATCTCTCTCTCACACTT
The DNA here is from genome assembly GCA_003255025.1 of Datisca glomerata. NCBI lineage: Eukaryota > Viridiplantae > Streptophyta > Magnoliopsida > Cucurbitales > Datiscaceae > Datisca > Datisca glomerata. Next base: position 197,034 of record QANY01008653.1, read on the forward strand.
CCCCTCTTTCTCGCTATCTCTCTCTCAGACACTATCTCTCTCACGCTCTCTGACTCTCACTCTCTCTCACTCTCTCATTTTCTCACACACTCTCTCTCCCTCTCCCTTTCCCGCTCTCTCCTTCTCTCTATCTCATTATCTCTCTCTCCTTCTCTCTCTCCCACTCTCATTCTCTTTCCCTCTCTTTATCTCTCTATCTCTCTCCTACTCTCTCTCCATGTCACTCTCTCTCGCTCTCTCCTTTTCTCACTCTCCCTTTCTCTCTCTCTCTCTCATTCTCTCACTGTCTCTCTCTCACTCTCACCCACTCTGTCTCACCCTCTCCCTCTCCCTCTCTCTCTATCTCTGACTCTCTCTCTCCCTTTCAATCTCTCTCCCTCATCTCTCTCTTGTTCTCTCCCTATACTTCTCTCCAACTCTCATGATCACTTTCTCTCTTTCTCGTTCTCTCTCTCTCACACTATTTCTCTCCCTTGCACCTTTCTCTCTCTCTCTCTCTCTTATTCTCTCGCGCACTCTCTCTCTCCTTCTCTCCCGCTCTCATTATCTCTCTCTCACTCTCTCACTCTCTCAATCACTCTCTATCTCTCATACACATTCTCTCTCTCTCACTCTCACCCGCTCTTTCTCTTTGCTTTCTCTCTCGCTCTATCATTATCTTTCTCTCACACCACGTTCTCTTGCACTCTCTCTCTTTCTCACTCGTTCTCTCTCGTTCTCTCTCTCTCGTTCTCTCTCATTCTCTCTCTCTCGTTCTATCTTTCTTCATTATCTCTCTCTCTCTCTTATTCTGTCTCCCTCTCTGGCGCTCTCTCTCTCACTCTCTCCCTCTCTTCTCTCACACTCTCTCTCTCTTCCTTCACTCTCCCTTATTCTCTCTCACTCATTCTCTCTCACTCTCTCTTGCACTCTCTCTCTCTCTCTCATTTTCTTTATCTCTCACTCACTCGCTCTCTGTATCACTCTCTCTCACTCTCACTCTCTCGTTCGCTCTCACGGTTTCTCAATCTCTCTCTCTCTCCCTCTCTCTCTCTCATTCTCACTCCCTCCCTTTCTCTCATTCTCTATCTCTATCTTCCTCTCTCTCTCTCTCATTCTCTCACTCTCTCACTTTCTTGCTCTCTCTCTCTCTCTTCCCCTCTCGCACTCCCTCTCTCTCCCTCAATCATTCTCATTCTCTCCATCTCTCTCACTCTCTCTCTCACTCACTCTCTCTCTGTCTAAACCTCACTCTCTTTTGCTCTCTCATTTTCTTAAACTCTCTCTCTCCCACTCTCGTTCTCTCTCCCTCTCTTTCTCTCATACACACGCCCTTTCTCTGCTTCGCTCTCACTCTCACTCTTTATCGCTTTCTTGATTTATCACTATCTCACTCTCTCTCACTCTATCTCTAACTCTCTCTCCCACTCTCACACTCTTCTGACTCTCTCACACACACACACACTCTCTCTCTCTTTCTCAATCACTCTGTCTCTCTCTCTCACTCTCACTCTTTGTCATTTTCTCTTATTCTCACTCTCCCTTTCTCTCACCCTCTCTCACTCTCTCTCTCTCATTCTCTCTCCCATTCTCACTCTCTTGCTCTCTCTCTCTCTCTCGCTCTCCCTTCTCCCTCTATCCCTCACTCATTCTTTCTTTCTCTCTATATCTCTCTTTCACTCACTCACTCTCTCTCTCCCACACACACTCTCTCTCACTCTCCCTCATTCTCTCACACACTCTCTCTCTGTCTCCCTCTATCTTTCTATCTCTTTCACTCTCTCGCTCTCTCCATCTCCATCCCCTATCTCTCTCTCTCTCTCACTTTCTCTCACTCTCACTCTTTCCCTCGCTCTCACATTTTATCACTCTCTCCCTCCATCTCTCTCCCATTCTATCTCTCTCTCTCTCTCTCTCTCTCTCATTCTCCCTCCCGCTCTTTCTCTCTCTCTCTCTCGTTCATTCTCTCTCTCTCTTGCCCTATCTCTCTCTCTCTCTCGCCCTCCCTTTATCCCTCACTCATTCTCTCTGACAATCTCTCTCTCTCACTCACTCACACTCTCTCTCCCACACACACTCTCTCTCACACACACACTCTCTCTCCCACACACACACACACTCTCTCTCTCACTCTCTCTCAATCTCACTCTTTTTTGCTCTGTGATTTTCTCAATCTTTCTCTCTCTGATGCTCTCTCTCTCTCATTCACTCTCCCTGCCCCACTCTCGTTCTCTCTCCCTCTCTTTCCCTCTCTCTCACATTCTCTCTCTCTTCCACACTCTCTCTCTATCTTGGTCTCCCTCTCACTCTTACTCGCTCTCTCAATTTCCCACACACTCTCTCTCATTCTCTTTCTGTCTCTCTCTCTCCCGTTCTCTTTCTGTCTCTCTCTCTCATGCTCTTTTTGTCTCTCTCTCCCACTCTCAGTCTCTCTCTCACTCTCATTTTCTATCTCTCTCTCTCTTTGTCTCTCTCTCCCTATCTCGCTCTATTTCTCTCTATGTCTCTCTCTTTTTCTCAGTGTCTCTCTCTCTCTCACTCTCCCTCACTGTCACTCTTTGTCGCTCTCCCCTATTATCACTCTCCTTCTCTCCCTCTCTCCCTCTCTGTCTCTCTCTCCCACTCTTTTTCTCTTTCCCCCACTCTCACTCTCGCTCTCTATCTCTCTCTCACTCCCTATCTCTCTCGCTCTCTCTTACTCCCACCCTCTCTCACTCTCTCATTTGCTCACTCTCTCCCTCTCCCTCTCCTTCTCTCTCATTCTCTCTCTCCTTCTCTCTCCCATTCTCGTTCTATCACCCTCTATTTCTCTCCCTCTCACTATCTCTCTACCACTCTCTCTCTCTCACTCTCTCTCACTCCTATCACTCTCATTTTCTCATCTCTCCCTCTCTCTTTCCCTCTCCCTCTCCCTCTCACTCTCACTCTCTCTCTCACTCTCTCACTCTCTCAATCTTTCGCTCTCTCTCACTCTCTCACTCTCTCAATCTTTCGCTCTCTCTCACTCTCTCACTCTCACTCCCACGCGTTCTCTCATTTTCTCGCTCTCTCTATCTACTCTCTCTCTCGCTCTCTCACTCCCACTCTCGTTCTCTCACCCTCTATTTCTCTCTCTCTCACTCTCACTCCACATTTTCTCACACACTCTCTCTCTCTCTCTCTCATTCTTTCTCTCTCATACTATCTCTCTCTCACTCTCCCTAATTCTCTCTCACTCACGCTCTCTCACTCTCTCTCGCTCTCTCTCTCTCTCTATTTCTCTCTCTCTCACTCTCTCACTCTCTTATCTCTCTCACTCTCTCTCCATCTCACTCTCTCTCGCTCTCACATTTTCTCAGTCTCTCTCTCTCTCTCGTTCTCTCTCTCTTGTTCTATCACTTTCTCTCTCCCTCTCTCTCTCTTGCTCTCCCTCTCTCTCGCTCTCCCTCTCTCTCTCCCTCAATCATTCTCTCTCTCTATCTCTCTCTCTCACTCACTCAGTCACTCTCTCTCTGTCTCGCACACGCATACACACCACACTCGCTCTCTTTCTCACTCTCACTCACTCTCACTCTCTTTCGCTCTCTGATTTTCTCAATCTCTCTCTCTCTCCTACTCTCTCACTCATTCACTCTCCCTCTCCCACTCTCGTTCTCTCTCCCTCACTTTCTCTCTCTCACACTCTCTGTCTCTCACACACTCTCTCTATCTCGCTCTCACTCTTCCTCAATCATCCTCTCTCTCTAACTCACTCACTCACTCTCTCTCGTTCTCTCTCTCTCTCGTGCTCTTTTTATCTCTCTCACTCTCTCTCTTCCACTCTCAGACACTCTCTCTCTCACTTTTTCTCTCTCTCTCTCTCTCTCTGTCTCTCTCTCCCTATCTCGCTCTATTTCTCTCTATGTCTCTCTCTTTTTCTCAGTGTCTCTCTCTCTCACTCTCCCTCACTGTCACTCTTTGTCGCTCTCTTATTTTCTCACTCACCTTCTCTCCCTCTCTCCATCTCTATCTCTCTCTCCCACTCTTTTTCTCTTTCCCACACATTTCCTCTCTCTCTGTCTCTCTCTAACTCCCTATCTCTCTCACTCTCTCTCTCACTCCCACTCTCTCTCGCTCTCTCATTTGCTCACTCTCTCCCTGTCCCTCTCTCTCATTCTCTCTCTCATTATCTCTCCCACTCTCATTCTCTCACCATCTCTTTCTCTCCCTCTCACTATATCTCTATCACTCTCTCTGTCACACTCCCACACACTCTCTCTCCCTCTTATCACTCTCATTTTCTCACTCTCTCCCTCTCTCTCCCACTCTCTTGTTCGCTCTTTCTCTCTCACTCTCTCAATATGTCTCTCTCTCTCATTCTCTCACTCCCACACTCACGCGTTCTCTCATTTTCTCACTCTCACTCTCTCTATCTCTCTCACACTCTCTCAGTCTCACTCTCTCTCGCTCTCACATTTTCTCAGTCTCTCTCTCTCTCTCTCGCTCTCTCTCTCTCATTCTCCATCCATTTATTTCTCTCTTTCTCTCTCTCTATCTATCTTCCTCCATCTCTCTCTCTTTCTCTCTCATTCTTTCACTCTCTCTCTTGCCCTCTCACTCTCTCTCCCTCTCTCTCTCTTGCACTCCCTCTCTCTCTCTCCCTCTCCCTCTCCCTCTTGCTCTCCCTCTCTCTCTCCCTCTCTCTCTCCCTCAATCATTCTCACTCTCTCTATCTCTCTCTCTCACTCACTCACACACTCTCTCTCACTCTTTCTGTCTCGCGCGCGTGCGTGCGCGCACACACACACACGCTCTCTTTCTCACTCTCACTCAATCTCACTCTCTTTCGCTCTCTGATTTTCTCAATCTCTCTCTCTCTCCTACTCTCTCTCTCATTCACTCTCCCTCACCCACTCTCATTCTCTCTCCCTCTCTTTCTCTCTCTCTCTCACTCTCTTTGTCTCTCACACACTCTCTATCTCGCTCTCACTCTTCCTCAATCATTCTCTCTCTCTACCTCTCTCTCTAACTCTCTCACTCTCTCTCACTCACTCTATAACAGCCCAATACTAAAAATACCTTATTGATTATAATTTAGGAAGATATCATCTTTAACGTTAATTAAATATTTAATATGAAAGATATAACTTTATTTAAAACATAACTTTATCAAATCCTTTATTTAAATTTATAAGTATTGAATTCAAAGTACTTCAATAATAATAAAAATTTTGCAACGGAAACTTAGTCAAATAACAACCAATAATTTTAAGCTAAATCGCCAAAATTATAATAATTAATCATAAAGCAATTGTTTGAAATCTTTATTCAAACTATTCTTCTGAGTCCAATTCGCTTGCAAATTATCGTCTCGAAATTACTTCTCACCTGAAAATATATAGAAACCATGGAATGAGCTAAAGCCCAGTAAGTAAGACCTTACACATACTCAGCAAACACATGCGCATTCAATTCCATTTTAAAAACATTTGTGTTTGACATACACTTTATAATCATTTTATCACTTTATTTCCTTTGCTTCCATTAATTACGTTTCATTACATTCTTTCCATGCAAACTTGTCACGTTCCTTTCTTTACTATTTCCATTGCAGTCATTTCTTTCCTTTATTCGCGAGCTCACTTGTGTAATGTTTAGCCAATCAGAGGCAATGGGTAATTATTACGAAACCTGTTCGACTACCAGACCCTGGTAGTATCATTCATTCACATTATATCGTTGGACAAGTCAAATGATCATCCATTCACATTATATAGCTAGATAAATCAAATGATCATCCATTCACATTAACCATTAACCATTGTCGGGTCAGGCGGTCCCCTACGTCCCATTTCCCACTCACGTCTTTCATGGCATAAACACATACCATGTGTTTAAACTTTTAATTAAATTGATAATATTCATACTACAAACCCTCATGTCTATGTACGAATGTATTTACAATCATTAACATTACAATACAATTACATCATAGATAACATACATACAAAAATAATTAAACATAATTTCAAACGACATCACAATGATAAATCAATACAACATCGAAGTTTACAAACATTAAAGTATGCGTAAAATTCTACTTACCTGGCGTCCTTAGTAAAACTAAATGTCTAGAGAATGCTTCGAGGGGTCAACGCTCAAAGTGCCAAAACTATTAAATTTACACATTAAAATGTTTTATCAATTTCACATAGTCATTGAAAACATAAAAAAATCAATTGATTATGACATAGATGGTAGAGTGGAAAACTAAGTCACTGCTGAAAAATAAAACCCAAATATATATATATATACACTTTATAAGCACGGTACAAATCCAAACTCCAATAGTTTTATAAATTCATGATACTTCTTTTTAACTTGTTCTAGTTATAAAACATAGAACACAACTTATACTAGGGCTTTCTAAAAATTATAAAATTCATATAGTACGATCTTGAAAACATTAAATTCATAAAATTTCGAGGTCATTTAGGTGTCAAAACATGGAAACAAATTCGTTATAGAAAACTGTTTTTCTCTAAACAAAATAGAAACTTTAAAAAAATCATATAAACTCGTATACTTTGGGTTATGACCTAAAATTTATACACGATATATTTCAACATGTTGAAAAGCTACCATAAAAAATTTGAGACTCAAATTCCATCGTTCGGTATATGAAAAACAAAGTCGTTGTTTATGGTGTGCAGAAAAATCCGAAATGCAGCTTTCATTAAAAATCATATTTTTTTATTGAAAATGTTTCTCCCTTATTGAAATTGATTCAAGAGACTTATATGAATCATAAAAGAGTGTTAAAACTCATTATTATTCAGATCTAAATTAAAACATGTGAATCTAAAGTTAAACATTTAAAAGCGTTGAATACATTGAAAAAAAAAGTTTTGAATCACAAACCTTTGTCCTTGCTTATAAGATAAAATTCTACCAAGAAACCTTTTCACGTCCTCACAACGAGGTAAACACCAAGAGGTAGAAATAGACCTTGAATTTCTACAATTCAATTTTTCTTTGAGAAAGAGGGGTTCGCTGTGGGAGGGCTACGTGAGAGAGAGGGTAGGAGATTGAGAGGGTTGTGTGAGAGAGAGGGTTGGAGATTGAGAGGGCTGCGTGAGAGAGGGTTGGAGATTGAGAGAGATAGAGAGTATATAATAACTAGGTTAGGGCTACACTAAGGTGTATAAACACATATGTATGAGTGAACAAGGGAAAGAGGGGGAGATCGTTCAAGAAGAAAAAGAGTAATAATAAATAGTGCTAGGGTTTTTTTTTCTTAAGGTGTAAGTAATATAGGTGTGAGTGAGCTTAGAAAAATACAAATAAATCTAATCTTAATAAGTCAACAATTCTGATAACTAATATCAATTATATTAAAATTATACTAGGCACATAATGAGTTGTTAGATCACTTCAAATTTTTTCTCTGCAAGACATTTAATTAACTCAAACCAAACGTTAAGTCAAATAATCGTAGGATAATTAAGAGTAAAAATTAACAATTAAACACATAATTTAGTGCAAAATTAGTTGCGGTGTTACAATTTCCCCCCACCTAAAAATATTTTCGTCCATGAAATTAAAACGTACCAAACAAATGTGGATACTTGACACGCATCTCATCCTCGCGCTCCCAGGTTTCCATAACACCTTGACCAAATAAATCTTCTTTTGCCTAAGTTCCTTTTCTTCTCTATCTAGAATCCTGAAGGGTGTTTCTTTATAAGTAAGGTCTTGGCGGAGGTCCAAAGCCTCATAGCTAAGGACGTGAGATGGGTCAAGAAGATACTTCCTTAACATCGAAACATGGAATACATTATGAACTCCCGACATTGCTGGAGGCAATGCAAGTCGATAAGCTAACTCTCTGATTCTGTCCAATATTTCGAAAGGTCTTACAAAGCGGGGACTTAATTTTCCTTTCTTCCCAAACCTCAAAACACCTTTCATAGGAGCGACCTTTAGAAATACTTTGTCACCAACAACAAATTCCAAAGGCTTCCTTCTTTTATTTTCATAACTATGTTGTCTGCTTTGAGCTGTCTTCCTTCACTGACGAATCTTTTCAGCTCTATCAATAATTTTCTGAACAATCTTGGGGCCCAAATTTTTCGTCCTCCGACTTCGTCCCAATGAATAGGCGATCGCCATTTTCTCCTGTACAATGCCTCATAGGGTGCCATACCAATTGTAGCTTGATAACTATTATTATAAGAGAACTCGACAAAAGGTAATATCTCTTCCCAAGTGCTGAAAATCAATAACACGAGCTCTCAACATATCCTCAAGGGTTTGAATGGTCCTTTCTGATTGCCCATCAGACTGTGGATGAAAAGTTGTGCTGAACCATAACTGGGTACCCATAGCTTTATGCAAGCTTTTCCAGAAAGTAGAAGTAAACTTCGGATCACGATCTGACACAATCGATAGTGGGACTCCATGAAATCTTACTATTTCTCGCACATACAATTGAGCATACTGCTCCATCTTATAGGTATTTTTGACTCGCAAGAAGTGAGCTGACTTAGTAAGCCGATCAACAATAACCCAAATAGAATTATAACCTTTCAAAGTCTTCGGTAGTCCCAAAACAAAATCCATACTGATGTGCTCCCACTTCCACTCAGGTATTATAAGTGGTTGCAAAAGCCCAGAAGGTCGCTGATGCTCACCCTTAATCTGCTGGCACGTAAGACAACGTTGTACATACTCTGCTACATCTACACTCATGCCAATCCACCAATAATATTCCCTTAGACTCTGATACATCTTCGTACTTCCTGGATGAATTGAGTATGGAGTGCCATGAGCTTCACTCAAAATTTCTCGCTTTAACACTCCATTGTTTGGTACTATCAATCTACCATCATAACGAAGAGCTCATCGGAAATGATGACAAAATCAGTACATTTACCATCTTCCACCTCTGTTCAAAATTTCAAAAGTTATGGATCATCCAATTGTCCTATCTTAATTCTTTCAAAAAGAGTTTGACAAACCGTCAAAGTAGCGAGATAACCAAAACCTTCCCAAGATAAAATTTCCAATCCAAATCTCTGAATCTCCCTCAACAACAGTTTCTGAATAACTTGAAAACAAGCAATAGAACCTAAATTCTTTCTACTCAAAGCATCTGCTACCACATTAGCCTTGCCCAGGTGATAGTTGATTTCACAATCATAATCTTTGACAAGTTCTAACCACCTTCGTTGCCTCATATTCAACTCCTTATGTGTGAAGAAATACTTGAGAATTTTATGATCAGTGAAGATTTCACATTTAACCCCATAAAGATAGTGCCTCCAAATCTTCAACGCAAACACAACAGCTGCGAGCTCAAGATCATGGGTAGGGTAATTCTTTTCGTAATTTTTTAGTTGTCTTGAGGCATAAGCAATCACCTTACCATGTTGCATAAGCACACAACCAAGACCCTTCTTCAAAGCAGCACTATAAACGACAAACCCTTCATTACCTACAGGAAGTGTTTAGACTGGGGCAGTTGTTAAATGCTCCTTCAACTCTTGGAAACTCCGTTCGCACTCCTTGGACCACTGGAATTTCACATTCTTCCTCATTAGCTGAGTTAATGGTGAGGAAACTTTGAAAATCCTTCAACAAACCTTTGATATTAACCCGCTAATCCTAGAAAGCTACGAACTTCACCAACATTAGCCGGAGCTGGTCAACTTTTAATTGCTTCAATCTTGCCGGGATCAACTGTTATACCTTCTTTTGATATGATATGCCCCAAAAATGGTACCCTATCCAACCAATACTCACATTTTTAAAACTTGGCAAATAACTCCTTCTCACGGAGGGTTTCTAGCACCGTCCGGAGGTGCTGCTCATGCTCCTTCTTAGAGCGAGAATAATTCAAAATGTCATCAATAAATACAATGACTAATTGATCTAAGTATTCTTTAAAAACATGGTCATAAGAAAATGCTGAAGGGGCATTCGTCAACCGAAACGGCATTACATGAAATTCATAATGCCCATAACGAGTACGAAACGCAGTCTTGGGGATGTCTTCTTCTCTGACTTTCAATTGGTGGTACCCAGAACAAAGATCAATCTTGGAAAAATAACTTGCACCATGAAGTTGATCGAACAAATCAATTCTCGGCAGTGGGTATCTACTCTTGATAGTCACCTTGTTTAGCTCGCGATAGTTAATACACAGCCTCATCGTTCCATCCTTCTTCTTTACAAACAAAATAGGAGCACCCCATGGGGAACAACTAGGTCGAATGAATTTCTTATCCAATAGTTCCTGCAACTGGACTTTGAGTTCCTTGAGTTCAGCTAGGGCCATACGATAGGGAGCTTTAGATATTGGGGCTATACCAGGCACAAGGTCAATGCCAAAGTCAATTTTCATATCTGGCGGTAAACTTGGTAGATCCTCGAGAAACACATCAACAAACTCTCATACTATAGGTACATTTTCTATAGAATGACCTTCTTCCGAAAATTCTATCAATGATGTTAAATACCCCATACATACTGGAGGTTGAAATAACATTTCTTTCTCATGGCAGTCAATAGTTACATAGTGCTTCGATACCCAATCCATCCCCAAAATAATATCAAAGTCATGGACAACCAAGATGACAAGGTCGGCTGACAGTACATGCTCTTCTATCACTAATGGATAGTCCTTTATAACTCTACTCGCCTCCAGAACCTTCCCCGAAGGTGTAGATATATAAAGTGGTGCCTCTAAAAGTATTAATGGCAACCATAATTTATGAGCTAGCAAAAGTTTTATGAACGAATGAGTAGCACCAAAATCAAACAAAATACAAGCAACCATTTCACATACAAAAATAATACCTGAAACAACAGTCGGGGAGTTATCAGTGTCCTCTTTAGTCATCGCAAACACTCGAGCCTGGGTCTTCTTCTGATCATTGTTCTTGTAGGTTTTTCCATCACAATCTTTAGCAAGCGACCACGTTTTTCGCACCTGAAACACAAGCCTGTACTCATATGACATTCACCAAGGTGTTCCCTTGCCACACTTCTGACATGTCCTTCTTGGCTGCATTCCTTGTTGGTTTTTGTTGTCATTTCCACCGCCAAATTTCCTTTTCTGATTGTCCCCCTTCCAGAAATCTCCTTTAGAATTGCTTCCAATATGCTTCTGACAACTTATATGGAATTTTTTCTAGTCTGGGTCTAAGCGTTGTGCTCTTTCCACTAACAATGCTTTGTTGACCACTCCATTATAGGTAGCAAGCTCGAACGGAATCACTACTTGCTTGATACTGGATCTCAACCCTTCCTCAAAGCGTCTGGCTCGACTCTCTTCCGTTGCCACCAAATCTGGAGCAAACTTCTTTAATCGTTCAAAAGTTGCTTCATACTCAGTGACGGTTTTACTTTCTTGTTCTAGCTTAACAAATTCTCTCTCATTATCCTGTCAAACTCTTTTTGGGAAGTAATGATTGAAAAATGCGTTCTTGAACATATCCCAAGTGAATACCTCAACATCATTTTCATTTTGGCATTTAATCAGTCGCCACCAAACGTACGCATCTCCTTGTAACATGTAAGAAGCGAAGTCAACCTTATCTGCATCAGTGCACTTCACAACAATGAATGCTTTCTCCATCTCAGTAATCCACATTTCAACCCTAAGTGGGTCGGTAGATCCTTCAAAAGGTGGTGGAGATAACTTCTTAAATTCAGAAAATTTATGTTGACCATTTTGCGGAGGTTTCACATTTTGTTGTTGAGCTTGTCCTAACACAACTATTGCTTGCATAAATGTTTCCAAAGTCAGCGGGGTACCATGTTGATCGTTCCCCATCTCATTACCGTTCACCCCAAATGGTTGACCATCAATACGATTTTGGGCATTCCTAGGAGGCATTCTGGTACAAACAGATTGGTCTTAACACGTTTATCATTTCATTGTAATATAACAAACAAAATCATACAATAAATATCATTCTAACAATTAAACATTAAATCTTACCAGGAGATTGCGAGAAGACCTCTTGTGGCGTGACTCAGTAGCTTTTCCTCCTTTTAAATTAGAAAATTTTATGAAGTCTACAAAATCATCTAAATCTTGGCTTTGATACCAAACTGTAATACTTCAATACTAAAAATACCTTATTGATTATAATTTACGAAGTGATATCCTCTTTAACGTTAATTAAACATTTAATATGAAAGATATAGCTTTATTTAAACCAAAACTTTACCAAATCCTTTATTTAAATTTATAAGTATTGAATTCAAAGTGCTTAAATAATAATAAAAATTTTGCAACGGAAACTTAGTCAAATAACAACCAATAATTTTAAGCTAAATCGTCAAAATAATAATAATTAATCATAAAGCAATTGTCTAAAATCCTTATTCAAACTATTCTACTGAGTCCAATTCACCCGCAAGGTATCGTCTCGCAATTACTCCTCACCTGAAAATATATAGAAATCACGTAATGAGCTAAAACCTAGTAAGTAAGATCTTACACATACTCAGCAAACACATGCGCATTCAATTCAATTTTAAAAACATTTGTGTTTGACATACACTTTATAATCATTTTATCACTTTATTTCCTTTGCTTTCATTAATTACGTTTCATTACATTCTTTTCATGCAAACTTGTCACGTTCCTTTCTTTACTATTTCCATTGCATTCATTTCTTTCCTTTATTCGCGAGCTCACTTGTGTAATGTTTAGACAATCAGTGGCAGTGGGCAATTATTACGGAACCTGTTCGACTGCGGGCCCTAGTAGTATTATTCATTCACATTATATCGTCGGACAAGCCAAACGATCATACATTCACATTAACCATTAACCATCGTCGGGTCCGCCGGTCCCCTGCATCCCATTTCCCAGTCACATCTTTCATGGCATAAACACACACCAAGTGTTTAAACTTTTAATTAAATTGATTATATTCATACTACAAACCCTCATGTATATGTATGAATGTATTTACAATCATTAACCTTACAATACAATTACATCACAGATAACATACATACAAATATAATTAAACATAATATCAAACGATATCACAATAATAAATCAATACAACATCGAAGTTTACAAACATTAAAGTATGCGTAAAATTCTACTTACCTGGCATCCTTAGTAAAACCTAATGTCTAGAGAATGCTTCGAGGGGTCAACGCTCAAAGTGCCAAAACTATTAAATTTACACATTAAAATGTTTTATCAATTTCACATAGTCATTGAAAACATAAAAAAAAATTCAATTGTTTATGACATAGATGGTAGAGTGGAAAACTAAGTCACTGCTCAAGAATAAAACCTAAATATATATACTTTATAAGCACGGTACAAATCCAAACTCCAATAGTTTTATAAATTCATGATACTTTTTTTTACTTGTTCTAGTTATAAAACATAGAACACAACTTATACTAGGGCTTTCTAAAAATTATGAAATTCATATAGTATGATCTTGAAAACGCTAGGGTTTCGCAAATTAAATTTCATAAAATTTCGAGGTCGTTTAGTGTCAAAACATGGAAACAAATTAGTTACAGAAAACTATTTTCCTCTGAACAAAATAGAAACTTTAAAAAAGTCATATAAACTTGTATACTTTCGCTTATGACCTAAACTTTATACACGATATATTTCAACATTCTGAAAAGCTACCATCAAAATTTGAGACTCAAATTCCATCGTTTGGTATACGAAAAATGAAGTCGTTGTTTCGTAGTGTGCAGAAAAATCCGAAATGTAGTTTTTATTAAAAATCATTTTTTTATTGAAAACGTTTCTCCCTTATTAAAATTGATTCAAGAGACTTATATGATTCATAAAAGAGTGTTAAAACTCATTATTATTTAGATCTAAATTAAAACATGTGAATCTAAATTTAAACATTTAAAAGCGTTGAATACGTTGAAGTAAAAAAAAGTTATGAATCACAAACCTTTGTCCTTACTTATTAGATAAAATTCTACCAAGAAATCTTTTCATGTCCTCACAACGAGGTAAACACTAAGAGGTAGAAATAGACCTTGAATTTCTACAATTCAATTTTTCTTTGAGAAAGAGGGGTTCGCTGTGGGAGGGCTGCTTGAGAGAGAGGGTTGGAGATTGAGAGGGTTGTGTGAGAGAGAGGGTTGGAGATTGAGAGGGCTGCGTGAGAGAGGGTTGGAGATTGAGAGAGATAGAGAGTATCTAATAACTAGGTTAGGGCTACACTAAGGTGTAAAAACACATATGTATGAGTGAACAAGGGAAAAAGGGGAGATCGTTCAAGAAAAAAAAGAGTAATAATAAATAGTGCTAGGGTTTTTTTTTTCTTAAGGTGTAAGTAATATAGGTGTGAGTGAGCTTAGAAAAATACAAATAAATCTAATCTTAATAAGTCAACAATTCTGATAACTAATATAAATTATATTAAAATTATACTAGGCACATAACGAGTTGTTAGATCACTTCAAATCGTTTCTCTGCAAATCATTTAATTAACTCAAACCAAACATTAAGTCAAATCATCGTAGGATAATTACGAGTAAAAATTAACAATTAAACACATAATTTAGAGCAAAATTAGTTGCAGTGTTACACACTCTCTCTATCTTACACACACACACTCTCTCTCTCTCTCACTCTCACTGAATCTCACTCTCTCTCTTTGATTTTCTCAATCTATCTCTCTCCTGCTCTCTCTTTCTCTCATTCACTCTCCCTCTCCCACTATTTTTCTCTCTCCTACTCTTTCTCTCTCTCACACACACTCTCTTTGTGTCTCACACACACTCTCTCTATCTCGCTCTCACACTCACTCTTTATCGCTCTCTTGATTTCCCACTCTCTCACTCTCTCTCTCTCGCTCATTCTCTGTTTATCTTTCTCTATCACTCTCTCACTCTCTCTCTCCCGCTCTCACTCTCTCTCTCCCTCACCCTTTATCTCTCTCCCTCTCTCTCTCATTCTCTCTCTCCTTATCTTGTTCTCTTTCCCACTTTCATTCTCTCACCCTCTCTCTCTCTCACTTACTACTACTCTCTATCTCACTCCCACTCTCTCATTTTCTCACACTATCCCTCTCTCTCTTACTCTCTCTCTTTCTCCCACACACTCTCTCTCTTACCCTCTCTCTTTCTCCCACTCTCTCTCTCGTTCACTCTCTCTTGTTCTCTCTTTCTCTCGATCTCTCTCTCTCTAAGACTCTCTCTCTCCCACTCTCACACTCTCTCTCTCACTCTCACTCTCTCTCTCTCACACACACTCTCTCTCTATCTTACTCTATTTCTCCTATATCTCTCTCTTTTTCTCAGTCTCTCTCTCTCTCTCACTCTCCCTCACCGTCACTCTTTTTCGCTCTCTCATATTCTCACTCTCCCTCTTGTCTCTCTCTCCCTCTCTGTCTCTCTCTCCCACTCTTGTTCTCCCTCCCTCTCTCCCTCTCTATCTCTCTCTCACTCTCTATCTCTCTCACTCTCTCTCTCTCTCACTCCCACTCTCTCTCGCTCGCTCATTTGCTCACACACTCTCTCTCCTTCCTCTCGCTCTCTCATTTGCTCACTCTCTCCCTCTCTCTCCCACTCTCTTGTCTTCAGTTATAGATAAGGCATCATTCTCTCTTTCTCTTTCTCTCTCTCACTCACTCACACTCTCTCTCACTCACTCTCTCTCTCTATCTTACACACACACATACACACACACACACTCTCTCTCTCTCTCTTTCGCTCTTTAATTTTCTCAATCTCTCTCTCTCTTCTGCTCTATCTCTATCCCCTGCTCTCTCTCTCTCTCATTCACTCTCCCTCTCCCACTCTTGTTATCTCTCCCACTCTCTCTCTCTCTCAGACTCTCTTTGTCTCCACACACACACTCTCTATCTTACTCTCACTCTCACTCTTTATCGTTCACTTGATTTCTCACTCTCTCACTCTCGCTCTCCCTCTCGCTCATACTCTGTTTATCTTTATCTATCTCTCGCTCTCTCCCCCTCTCTCTCCCGCTCTCACTCTCTCTATCACTCTCCCTCTCTCTCTCTTCCTCTTTCTCTCCTACTCTTATTCTCTTACCCGCTCTCATTCTCTAACCCCCTCTCTCTCTCTTTTACTTCCACTCTCTATCTCACTCCCACTCTCTCTCACTCTCTCGTTTTCTCACACTCTCCCTCTCTTTTTCCCTCTCTCTCTCTCTTACCCTCTCTCTTTCTCCCACTCTCTCTCTCTCGTTCTCTCTCTTGTTCTCTCATTCTCTCTCTCATACTCTCTCTCCCTTTCACTCACTCTCAATTTCTCTCTATCTCTCTCTTTCTCTTAGTCTCTCTCTCCCTCTCTCACTCTCTCTATCTCTCTATCTCCGTCTCTCTCATTCTCCCTCCCTCTCTTTCTCACATTCTCTTTCTCACATTCTCTCTCTATCTTCCTCTCTCTCTCATTCGCTCTCACTCACTCTATTGATATCTCACTTTCTCTTCCTCTCTCTCTCGCTCTCCCTCTCTCTCACCCTCAGTCATTCTCTCCCTCTCTCTCACTTACTCACTCTCTCTCTCCTTGTCTCACACACACACACTCTCTCTCTCTCTCTTACTCTCTCCCCAATCTCACTCTCTTTCACTCTGTCTTTTTCTCAATCTCTCTCTCTCCCACTCTCACTCTCTCACCCCCTCTCTCTCACTCTCTCACTCTCTCTCTCTCATTCTCCCTCATTCTCTCTCACTTACTCTCTCACTATCTCACTCTTTCTCTATCTCTCTCACACTCTCTCACTCTCTATCACTCTCACTCTCTCTCGCTCTCACATTTTCTCAGTCCCTCTCTCCAACTCTCTATCTCGCTCTCTCTCTATCCCTCACTACCCCTCTCGTTCTCCCTCCCACTCTTTCTCTCATTCACTCTCTCTATCTGACTCTCTTTGTCTCTCTTGGTCTCTCACTCTCTCACTCTTCCCCTCTCTCGCTCTAGCTCTCCCTCTCTCTCTCTCCCACTTTGTCTCTCTCACTCCCCTCTAGCTCTCCCTTTCTCAATCACTTACCCCATCTCTCTCTCTCTCCTTCCCTCCTCCCATTCTCTCTTATTCTCGCTCAGTCTCTCTTTCTCAATGTCTCTTATCTCTCTCTGATTCTTGCTCTCTTTCTCTGTCTATCTTACTCACACACTCTCTCTCACTCTCTCTCACTCACTCTCTCTCTCTCCGTACCTCCCTCCGTACCTCCTTCTCTGCCTCCCTCCCTAACTCCTTCTCTATCTCCCTCTCTATCTGCCCCCACCCCTCTCTTTCCTCCTATAACTCTTTGTCTCTCTCTAACTATTTCTCTCTCTATCTATCTCTCAGTCTCACTCTCTCTCCCTCACCCTCTCACTCCCTCTCTCTCGCACTCTCACTCTCCACCTCACTCTCCCTTTATCCCTCCATCTCTCTTCGACTCTCTCTCTCTCCCTCTCCCTCTCTAACTGTCTATCACTCCATCTCTCTCTCCCTCTCTACCTCTCTCTCTCTCTCCCACTCTCTCTCTCTCTCGCCCTTACCCTCTCCCTCTCTCTCACTCTCTCTATCTATCTATCTCTCTCACACACTCTCTCACTCCCACTCTCTTGTCTTCAGTTAAAGACAAGGCATCATTCTCTCTTTCTCTCTATCTTTCTCTCTCTCTCTCACTCACTCACTCTCTCTTTCTCACTCACTCTCACTCTCTCTCTCTCTGTCCTACACACATATAGACACACACACACTCTCTTTCACTCTTTGATTTTCTCAATCTCTCTTTCTCCTACTCTCTCTCTCATTCACTCTCCCTCTCCAACTCTCGTTCTCTCTCCCACTATTTCTCTCTCTCACACTCTCTTTGTCTCTCCCACACACTCTCTCTATCTCGCTTTCAGTCTCACTCTTTATTGCTCTCTTCATTTCTCACTTTCTCATTCTCCCTCTCTCTCTCGCACATTCTCTTTTTATCTTTCTCTATCTCTCTCTCTTTCTCACTCTCTCTCTCCCGCTCCACACTCTCTCTCTATCACTCTCGCTAACCCTGACCCCCTCTCTCTCATTCTCTCTCTCTCCTACTCTTGTTCTCTTTCCCACTCTCATTCTCTGACCCTTTCTCTCTTACTCCCACTCTCTATCTTACTCCCACACTCTCTCACTCTCTCGTTTTCTCACACTCTCCTTCTCTTTTTCCCTCTCTCTCTTACCTACTCTCTTTCTCCCACACACTCTCTCTCGTTCTCTCTCTCTTGTTCTTTCTTTCTCTCTCTCTCTTAGACTAACTCTCTCTCCCTCTCACTCACTCTAAATTTCTCCCTATGTCCCTCTATCTCTCTCTTTTTTTCTCTCTCTCTCTCCCTTCCTCTCTCTCTCTCTCACTCTCAATCTCACTCGCACTCTCATTTTCTGGCTCTCTCTCTCTTAGTCCACATTTTCTCGCACTCTCTCTCTCTTTCTTCCTCTCTCTCTCATTATGTCACTCTCTCGCGCTCTCTCACTCTCATTCTCTCTCTCGCTCTCATTCACTCTCTCTATATATCTATCTCTCCCACACACTCTCTCACTCTCTCTGACTCTCTCTGACTCTCACTCTCTCTCGCTCTCACATTTTCTCAGTCTCTCCCTCCCTCTCTCTATCTCGCTCTCTCTCTCTCTATCCCTCACTATCTCTCTCATTCTCCCTCCCACTCTTTCTCTCATTCACTCTCTCTATCTTACTCTCTCTCGTTCTCTCTCTCTCATGGTCTCTCACTCTCTCTCTTCCCCTCTCTCCCTCTCACGCTCTCGCTCTCCCTCTCTCTCTCCCACTTTGTGTCTCTCACTCCCCACTCACTCTCTCTTTCCCTATCACTTACCCCATCTCTCTACCTCTCCCTCCCTCCCTCTCTCTCTCTAATTCTCCTCAGTCTCTCTATCTCACTGTCTCTGATCTCTCTCTATCTCTAATTCTTGCTCTCTCTTTTTGTCTATCTCACTCACACTCTCATTCTCTCTCTATCTTCCTCTCTCTCATATTCGCTCTCACTCTCTCTCTTACTCTCTCTCTCTCTCCTCCTCTCTCTCTCACTCTCCCTCTTTCGTTCACCTTCAATCATTCACTCTCTCTCTTTCACTCACACACACACACACACACTCTCACTCCCAATCTCTCTTTCTCTCTCCCCCACTCTCACTCATTCACCCCCTCTCTCTCACACACTCTCTCTCACACTCCCTTATTTTCTCTCTCTCACTCTCTCTCTCTATCTCTCTCACTCTCTCACTCTCTCTATCTCTTTCACTCTCTCTCACTCTCACTCTCTCTCGCTCTCACATTTTCACAGTCTCTATCTCCCTCCCTCTATCTCACACACTCTCTCTCTATCCCTCACGAACTCTCTCATTCTCTGTCCCACTCTTTCTCTCATTCACTCTCTCTATCTTACTCTCTCTCTCTCTCGTTCTCTCTCTCTCTTGGTCTCTCACTCTCTCTCTTCCCCTCTTTCCCTTTCTCAGTCTCGCTCTCTCATCTCTCTCTCCCTCCCTCCATCCCTCACTCTAATTCTCGCGCAGTCTCTCTATCACACTGTCTCTGATCTCTCTCTCTCTCTTTGATTCTTACTCTCTCTCTCTCTGTCTATCTCACTCACACTCTCTCTTTCACTCTCCATCTCACACTCTCTCTCTCCCCCTCTCTCTCTCTCACTCCCTCTCCATACCTCCCTCCCTACCTCCCTCTTTAACTAACTCTCTATCTCCCTCTCTATCTTCCCTTCACCCCTCTCTTTCCTCATCTCTCTTGTTCTCTCTCTCTAAATCTTTCTCTCTCTATCCATCTCTTAGTCCCACTCTCTCTTTCTCACCCTCTCCCTCACACTCTCTCTCACTCTCACTCTCCAGCTCACTCTCCCTCTATCCCTCTCTCTCTTTGACTCTCTCTCCATCTTTCTCTCCCTCTCTAACTGTCTATCACTCCATCTCTCTCTCCCTCTCTACCTCTCTCACTCTCCCACTCTCTCTCCCACACTCTCTCTCTCTCTCTCGCTCTTACCCTCTCCCTCTCTCTCACTCTCTCTATCTATCTCTCTCTCCCACACACTCTCTCGCTCTCACATTCTCTCAGTCTCTCCCTCTCTCTATCTCGCTCTCTCTCTCTCTATCCCTCACTATCTCTCTCGTTCTCCCTCCTACTCTTTCTCTCATTCACTCTCTCTATCTTACTCTCTCTCGCTCTCTCTCTCTATCTTAGTCTCCAACTCTCTCTCCCCTCTCTCCCTCTCTCGCTCTCTTTCTCCCCCTCTCTCTCTCCCACTTTGTCTCTCTCACTCCCCACTCACTCTCTCTTTCTCTATCACTTACCCTATCGCTCTCTCTCATTTCCTCCCTCTCTCTATAATTGTCACTCAGACTCTCTTTCTCATTGTCTTTGATCTCTCTCTCTCTCTCTCTGATTCTTGCTCTCTCTCTTTGTCTATCTCACTCAAACACTTTCACTCTCACTCGCTCTCTCACTCTCACACACACACACACACACACACAAACTCTCTCTCTCTATCTCCCTCTCCGTACGTCCCCCTACCTCCCTCTCTATCTCTGTCTCACTCTCTATTTCTCTCTCTTACTCTCTCTCCATTTGACTCTAGCTCGCTCTCCTATTTTCTCACTCCCTCTCCTTCTCTGCCTCTCTCATTCTCTCTATCTCTATCTCACTCACTCCATCTCCTATCTCTCTCTCTTTATCTATCTCTTTCCCACATTCTCTCTCTAGCTCTTGCTCTATGTTTGTCTCTCTCTCTCACTCTCTTATTCTCTCTCTCTCACTCTTTGTCTCCCTCACACACACTCTCTCTCTCACTCTTTGTCACCCTCACTCTCTCTATGTCTCTCTCTCCCTTTCTCTCTTTCCCTCTCTCTATCTCGCTCGCTCGTTCACTCTCTCTCTCTCTCACCCCCTCTCTCTCCCACTCTCTTTCTCTCTCTCTCTCTCACACACACACTCTCTCTCCCTTAATCCCATTTTCCCTCTCTTTCTCTCCTTCCCTTAAACTCTCTCTATCTCTCTCTCCCCCTCTCTCTCTCCCTCACTCTCACTCTCTACCTCACACTCTCTCATTCCCTTTCTCTCTCTCACTCTGTCTCCCTCTCCCTCTCTCTATCTCTCTCTATCTCTACCACTCTCGCTTACCCTCTCTCTATCTCTCTATCTATCTCTCTCTATCTATTGATCTATCTACCAATACGTCGCTCTCCCTCTCCCTCTCGCTATCTCGCTCTCACTCTATCGCTCTCCCACTATGTCTCTCTCTCACTCTATCGCACTCTCCCATTCACTATTTCGCTTTCTCTTTCTCACGCTCTCTCTCTCTCTTTATCGCTCTCCAACTCTGTTTGTCTCTAACTCAATCTCCCTCTCCCTCTCTCTCTCCCTCTCACTCTCCTCTCTCTCCTCTCTCTCTCTATATCTCTCTCTCTCTTTCTATCTTTTTCTCTCTCTACCTCTCTCTCTGTGTCCCTCTCTCAGTCACTCTCTCTATCTCGCTCTCTATCTCCCTTTCTCCCACTCTCTCTCTTTGTCTTTCTCTCTCTATCTCACTCTATCTCTTTCCTTCTCTCACTTGTTCTTCTCCCTCCCTCCCACTTTTCCTCTCTCTCTCTCCCGTTCTCACACACACACACTCTCTCTCCCACTCTTATAGACACCCACACACTCTCTCTCTCTATCTCAATCTTTCTTAATCTTTCTCTCTCCCTCTCTCACTCTCTCACTCTCACGCTCTACCTCACTCTCACTATTTCCCCACCTCTCTGTCCCCATCTCTCTCTCCCCCTCTCTCTCTCTCTCCCACTCCCACAGACACACACTCTCTCTCAATCTCAATCTATCACTCTCCCCCTCACACGTATTCTCTCCCTCTCTCTATCTATCTATATTTATCTCTATATGTCCATCTATCTATCTATCCATCTATCGATCCATATGCCGCTTCCCTCTTCCTCTCCCTATCCTTTTCAGAATCTCTCTCCCTCTCTCCCTCTCTATCGCTCTCCAACTTTGTCTGTCTCTCACTCTATCTCTATTTTCCTCTCCCTCTCCCTCTCTTTCTATGTCTCTCTCTATCTCTCTCTGCCTCTTTCTCTAGCTCTCTCACACACACTCTCATTCCCGCTCTTAATTCTCGCTCAGTCTCTCTGTCACTCTCTCTATCTCCCTCTCTCTCTCTTTCTCTCTCTCTACCTCACACTATCTCTTTCCTTCTCTCACTTGTTCACACTCACTCTCTCACTTTCTCTGTCTCTCTCTCTATCTCTCTCTATCTCTCTCTATTTATTTATCTCTATCTCTCTCCCTCTCCCTCCCTCACACACTCTCTTTGTCTCTCTATATATATATCGCTCTCCCACTCTGTGTGTCTCTGACTCTCTCTCTCACTCCTTTCTCTCTCTCCCTCTACGTCTCTCGGTCAATCTCTCTCTCTCTCTGCCTCTCTCTTTCTCTCTCCCCCTCTCTCTCTCAGTCACTCACTCTCACTCTCTCTCACCCTCTCTCCCTCTCTCTCTTTATCTATCTCTATCTCTCTCCCTATCCTTCCCTTACTCTCTCTCGCTATCTCTCTCTCTCGCTATCTCTCACTCTCTCTCTGACTCTATCCCTCTCCCTAACTCTCTCCCTCTATCTCACTCTCTCTCTCTCCCTATCTATCTTTCTCTCTGTCTCTCAGTCACTATCACTCTCTCTCCCTTTTGCTATCTCTCTCTCCCTCTCTCACTTAGTCTCTATATCTCTCTGTCTCTGATCTATGTCTATCTCACTCTCCCAGTCTTTCTCTCTCTCTCTCTCCCACTCCCTAACTCCTTCTCTCTTTCCCTCTCTATCTCCCTCTCCCCCCTCTCACTCTCACATGTTCTCTTATTGCCTCACTCTTTTTCTCTCCACCTCTCTCTCTCTCTCTCTCGTTCCCTCTCTATCTATCTATCTATCTATATATATATATATGTCTCTCTCCTCCTCCCACTCTCTCCTATTTGCTATCTTTCTCTCCCTTTCTCATGCTCCCTCTCTCTATCTCTCTCGCTCTCTCTCTCTCTCTCTCTCTCACTCACTCACTTTGTCGCTCTCCCACTCTGTCTCTCACTCTATCTCTCTCTCCCTCCCTCCCTCCTTCTCTCTCTCTCACTCTCTCTCACTATCCCTCCCTCTCTATCTATCTCTCTTTGCCTCTCTCTTTTTCTCTAACTCTCTCTATCTCGCTCTGAATCTCCCTCCCCCTCTCTCTCCCTCAGTCTATCTCTATTTCGATCTCGCTCTCTAAATACTTCTTTCTCTCTATCCTTCCCTCCCTCACTCTCTCTCTCACTATTTCTCTTTCTATTTCTCTCTTAGTCTCACTCTCTCTCTCACACTTTCTCCCTCCCCCTCTCTCTCACTCTCACTCTCCATCTCACACTCTCTCTCCCTCCCTCTCTGTCTAACTGTCTCTCTCTCACTCTCCCTTTCTCTCTATCTATCTCTATATATATATATCTCTCGTTCGCACCTTCTCTCTCTCACTCAATCTCTCTCTTACTCTTTTTTACTCTCTCTCTTACCCTCCCTCTCTCTCTCTCTCTCTCACACACACACACACACACTCTCTCTCTCTCTATCTCTCTCTCTTGTTCTCACTCACTCTCCCCGCTGTCTCTCTCTCGCTGACTCTCTCTCTCTCGTTCACTCTCTCTCTCTATCTCGCTCGCCCTCTCGCACTCTCACTCTCTCTCCCCCTCTCACTTTATCTCTATATAGATCTGACTCTGTGTTTGTTTCTTTCTCTTTCTCCTCCTCTCGCTGACTCTCTATGTCTCTCTCTTCCTCTCTCTCCCTCTTTCTCTTTTCTCTCTCTCTATCTATCTCTATCTACCCTCCCTCACCTTCTCTCTCTCTCTACCTCTCTCTATGTCGCTATATATATATAAACACCTCTCTCTCTCTTTCACAACCTCGCTCTCTCGCTCTCTCCCTTTCTCTCTATGTAACTCCCTATCTCTTTATCTCTGTTACACTCTCTCTTTCTCTCGCTCGCTCTCTTATTTTCTCGCTCCCTCTCTACCTCTCTCTCTTTCACTCTCTCCCTCTCTATCACTCTCTCTCTCACACACACACACTCTCTCTCTCTCTCTCACTCGATCCCTATCTTGATCTCACCCGCTGTCTAATTCTTTCTCTCTCTTTCTCTAGCTCGCTCTCTCTGTCTCTCTTTCACTCTCTCTTTCACTCTCTCTGTCTCTGTCTCTATCTCTCTCTATCTATCCACCCCTATCTCTCTCCCTCTCCTTCCCTCTCTCTCTCTCTCACTCTCTCTCGCTATATGTGTATATATATATATATATATCTCACTCTCTCTCTCTTTCTGTAACTTTCTGTCTTAATCTCTCTTTTTTCTCTCTTTCTCTCTCTCTCTTTCACTCTGACTCGCTCTCTTATTTTCTCACACTCTCTCTTTCTCTCGTTCTCTCTCTGTTTCACTCTCTCCCTCTCTATCTCTCTCTATCTATCTATCTCTCTCTCCCTGGCACACTCTCTCTCGTTCTCCCTCTCTGTCTATCTGTCTCTCTCTCACTCTCCCTCTGTCTTTATCTCTCTCTATATATATATCTCTCTCCCTCCCTCACTCTCCCCCGTTCGCACTTTCACTCTCTCACTCAATCTCTCTCTTAGTCTTTTTTACTCTCCCTTTCTCACCCTCACTCACTCTCTTGTTTTCTCGGTCTCTCTCTCCCTCACTCTCTCCCGTTCGCACTTTCACTCTCTCACTCAATCTCTCTCTTAGTCTTTTTTACTCTCCCTCTCTCACCCATTTTCTCGGTCTCTCTCTCCCTTTCTCTCTCTCTCTCTCTCTCTCTCTCTCTCACATTCTCTCTTTATCTCTCTCTCTTGTTCTCACTCGCTCTCCCCCGCTCTCTTTCTCTCCCTCTCGCCCGCTCTCTCGCACTCTCACTCGCTCTCTCTCTCCCTCTCACTTTATCTCTATATCAATCTTACTCTTTGTTTGTTTCTTTCTCTTTCGCCTTCTCTCTCTGCCTCTCTCTCTCTTTATCTATCTATCTCTATCTCTCTCCCTCACCTTCCCTCTCTCTCTCTCTCGCTATATATATATAAACATCTCTCTCTCTTTCACAATCTTGCTCACTCGCTCTCTCCCTCTCTCTCTATGTAACTCCCTATCTCTTTCTCTCTATTACACTCTCTCTTTCTCTCGCTCGCTCTCCTATTTTCTCGCTCTCTCTACCTCTCTCTCTATCACTCTCTCCCTCTCTATCACTCGCTCTCTCTCTCTCTCACACTCTCTTTCACTCACACACACACACACACTCTCTCTCTCTCACTCTATCCCTATCTCGATCTCACCCGCTGTTTAATTCTTTCTCTCTCTTTCTCTAGCTCACTCTCTCTGTCTCTCTTTCACTCTCTCTGTCTTTGTCTCTATCTCTCTATCAATCCACCCCTATCTCTCTCCTTCTCCTTCCCTCTCTCTATCACACACTCTCACGTTATCTCGTTCTCCCGCTCTCTCTCTCTCTCTCGCTCGCTCTCTCGCACACACACTCTCTCTCTCTCCCTCTCACTTTATCTCTATATCGATCTCAC